>JAJJWX010003065.1:0-316680 GCA_023529315.1 Papaver bracteatum | reverse complement strand
GATATGGGTGCAGGGGTGGAGCCAGCCCATTGCAAGGGGTTGCACTTGCACCCCCTGGCCAGCTGGCTCCAAAGCTTAATTTAAGCCCAATAAAAAAAAATTCCTATATATATAAGCCATATTTTGCTTGTTTGCACCCCCTACCTGGAAATCTTGGCTCCGCCCCTGCATGGGTGTCCAACAAATTTTCAATGTTATATTCGGCCCCGATCCGTAACCCGTTGAATTTCAAAATTCTAACCGCATCCAACCTATTAACAAACGGTCCGGGCATCCATCTGTAAAAGAACGGTTGGTCCTGGTTAAATCCGCGGATTACGGGCCAAATACATTGTGTGAAGACATGGTGTTCACCCTAGTTAGTAATTCGGCGAATGATTCGCGAATTATTCGCGAATCCGTACGAATCAGCCGAATCCGATTCATTCGGCCGAATTACTCTAACACCGGTCCCGGTTCGCGCATTATATGGGTTACCCGAATTGTTCGCGAATAATTCGGATTCGTGTATGATTCGGCGAATCCATTCGGACAGGTGGACTAGGCGATTCGACAGGTGACTCGGCGATTCGAACCCATTTAAGTGTTTTTTTGAGAGTTATTAAAAAGAAGTTGGTGGTGGGGATTGAACCCATGACCTCTTACTTGCTAATTAAGGCTCAAACCATTGAGCTATTTGCTTGTTTGTGTTTATTCTTAATGTATTATCTATATAATACAATAAAATTGGTTTAAATCATTCTTTCAACTCCATACAACCTTAAAAATATACTTTTTATTAATTTGATGTAACCCGAATTTTCCGTACCGAACTTATATTTCTAAAACGAATTATAGACGTACGTATCCGTTCCGAACTACACTCCGAACAACGAACCGTTGACCGACTTTTTTGACCGACTCCGACCTATCCAAATCCGTAAAATTCCCGAACGTATGCCGTCCCGAACTCCTCTCCGTATCCCGAATTGCTAACTAGGGTGTTCACCATAAGTTGCATTGTGATGTACCAAAGAATTAGGTGTACGGTGGTGACGTTGAGGAGACTCTGAAATGTGGTTTGCTGTATGCTTTTTTTAGTGACTTCCTTAGTCGTACGGTGGTGGTGTCGAGGAACTCTGAAATGTGGCATAATTTACATTTACTTACGGTTATGGTGATCGGAAAATGGGTCATTTGTCCAAATATTTTTAAAACATGGTTCTAATGGACGAGTAAAATAATTTATAGGTGAAATGGACAAAAATAAATACAAGGATGAAACTGGATTCATCCTGGCTTAACCAATTTTGTGTACCGTGATTTGCTGAATGATTTGAGCCTTTACATGTAGAATTAAATTGTTCGGGTGAAGTATAAGATGGTGGAGCCTTAGACGATGTTTGGATATCGGAGTACAACTATTTCTGCTTAATCGGAAGCAGAAGTCAATATTATAAGTCAGAAGCAAAACAATTTACTTCATAAAAAAGCTATTTTTTAAAGTCATTCTAAGATTTAATTTCCAAATTAATGTATAATTTTTCTCTTTTAAAACTTTTTTGGTTTTCTTTTTTTCTTCTGGCATTGGAGAGTTGATAAGTAAATTCTTCGGAGATTGATTATTGGATTCCAGAAGCAAAAACATTTTCCTAAACTGTGTTCCTAAAATGCATTCAAATTTAAACTTTGGTAAAAAATCATTAATATATTTGTGAATATAGATATCAGAACTAGATAAAAAATACTCTCTCCGTCCCACTATTAAGTGACATAGTTCAAGTTTGCACAATTTTTAAGGAAAACAAGGAAAAATAGTATATTTAAATATTTTTTACAATTATATCCTCATGGATAATAACTAGTGAAATTTTGAAATGATTTATCTCTCACACTACACCACGGATGTTCGCAAATTTCATATCATTGAAAAACATTTTAAAACACATACGTAACGAATATAAACATGTCTATCAAATTATGCATATTTCTTATATTAATCAATTAAAATGATAAATTTAGAAATAGCGCCTTATTTAGTGATATAAGTCACTTAATATTGGGACAAAATTTAAAAGTAAATAAATCACTTAATAGTGAGACAAAATCTAAAAACAAATAAGTCACTTAATAGTGGGATGGATGTAGTATAATTTATATCCATATATATATATTGCAAAAGGGTGCAAAATGCAAATGTCAACAAAGCTGCTTTAATTAAAATAGTAAGGCGTAAGAACGAAATTCAACTAACCCAACAACTTCCCTTAGAAAGAAATTCTGACAGAATCCTATGTACCGTATTTCCAATTACATTAGAAACTTACACAGAGAAGTTGACGACTTGAGCGAAAGATAATCAGAGATTTTGGCAACAACAGACACTAGTAGTGCTCAAGCTGCCATTATTAGGAGCTTACTTATGTAGAACCTAGTTTAATTGGGGGCCATGTACACCCCAATTTTTTTCCGGGGCATATTAATCCGACTGTAAATATACTATTTTACCCTTGATAAAAAAAAAATTCAACTAACGACCCTGTGTATGACATTAACGACAGTTTAGAGTCGTCAAGGAATTGAGTATGTATATGACGACTCTAAACTGTCGTACATTAACGACGCTTTTTAATGCCTAACGACTGTGTATAACGACACTACAAAAACATTAACGATCACATGATGCGTCCTTTAAGTGATAAAACAGTAATAACCCTTTCAAAGGGTCGTAAGGGAATTGATTTTTTCTTGACGACTCTAAACTGTCGTACATTTCCGCCATTAATGAATCGTCGACAGTTAAGAGTCGTTACTGTTTACAGTCTTAAAATTAACGACAGTTTAGGGTCGTCGATGAAAAAAATCAATACCTTGACGACTTTTCATACTGATCTGGGCAAAAAAAAAAAAAAATAGGACTAAAAATTGCAGACACAACAATCCGAAAAAAATAGAGTTAACTCTAATTAAGTAAGATTATCATTAATTAATTAAATTTTAACTCTAATCACTTAGGGGCATTTTAGCCATTTAGAAAAATATTTTTATAAGGGGTGACCCAAATTGTTATTAGGAAACCTATTTTGTCATCTAGTGTGCCCCCAATTAAAATCCTTGGCCCCAATTAAACTAGGATGTAGAACCCTAGCCAACTAGTTCTTAATTAGTGAAAGTCGTCACCATCGTCATCTATGTACTCTATGTAGATCGATTTATTCTTAATTAAAATAGTAAGGCGTAAGAAAGAAATTCAACTAACCCAACAACTCCCTTGGAAAGAAATTCAACTAACCCAACAACTCCCTTGGAAAGAAATTCTGACAGAATCGCGGAGAGCAATAATTCTCTTAGTTGGTATCTGGTGGTTGCATTGTGCTTTCAAATGGATGCCGTACGGCTCATACCAATTGGGAAGCGAACATAGTGTGAAAGGACAAATAATCTCACACCGCTATAATCCGCTTAATTAACTTAAATATAATATAGAAGGCCGTTTTACTTATTGTCAATTGGTTTTGAGTTGGATGGCCGTAAACTTTAACATGGTATCAGAGCTAAGCCCCAGACCCAGACCTGCCTACGCCAGGCTTAGGCCGAGTTACTGTCTGAATTGTTTAACCGATATTGTCACTTGTATGCCCGGGATGTAGGCCAGTGCTGATATTGGCCGAGGTGTTACCCCCTGATTTAGTCACTCACCTGTGTACATCTGTTACCGATGGATTGATAACTCGTACGTAGGTCCATGTGTGAGGCCCAGTGACTGGCCTTACACGTGAGGGGGCGTGTGAAAGGACAAATAGTCCCACACCGCTATAATCCGCTTAATTAATTAAAATATAATATGGAAGGGCCGCTCCACTAATTGCCAATTGGTTTTAAGTTGGATGCCCATAGACTTTAACACACATGACATACGTGAAGATGTAGACATTTATGAATTATGATTCCAGATGATCGACTTCCTGTTATGGCGTCAGGCAAGATTCCAGACTTCTAGTTACGCATTTGCGGTCATCGACTTCTATATAGCATGCATTTTCAAAGAAAATTCATATTAACATCAGGCAAGATTCCAGACTTCTAGTTACGCATTTGCGGTCATCGACTTATATATAGCATGCATTTTCAAAGAAAATTCATATTAACATGCGTTTTAAGTTTCATGTATTTTTATCAAATTCATTGAACAGTTGTTCTAGATTGGTGGCGGAAATCCACCTGGCTAAATAGAAGAGTTGATAGTTAAGAAAACTGGCTGGAATTAATCCACGATTCCATATATAGCTTAATTTCTTGTAAAATTAATGCAACTTGCTCCTCTCGGTATGTTTTTGCAGGTATGTTTAGTGTTGGGTGCAATAATCAAAAACAGAGTGAGTCACGTGTTCAACACGTTGCCCTTAAGACATTAGCGCCCGACTACACTCAAGAGTAATGCTATAACCCTCACAGGACGGATATCTCCAGGATAAAACACCCTAATACACCTACTACTAGCATACGTAGTAGATGCTCAAACTTGAGCTTGGTAACTCCGAAAAAACCCTTAAGTAAAATCGCGAACGCATAAGAAAACATATATAATATCTTCCCTTGGGGGTCCCTCTAAAATATAGAGCAATCCATTTCCCATTGATTTTACAAAAGTAGTGAATTTGTTTATATAATGGAACAAAACAACTTAAGAAGAGGAACTCCCGATTGTGGGACTAAAAGCTTATATAGTCTCTTAAAACAACTAAAAAGTGGAAACTCCACAATATGGGATTAATAAGTTTTTCATTCAAAAAAGAAAATAATAAATTATAATTTTATTAAAACCTTAAAAATTAATTTTTAGTAATTGTTTTTCAACAATCCCCACATGAATGAAAACTCAATAAAAACAAGAAAACACAGATAGATCTTGGTAAATCAACAACCCAATCTCCCGAACTGACTGAACAGCCAGACAAATTGTGGGTGTTGAAGTCATACTAGACATTCCAACGTCATCTCCCCCACACAACAGTGTGTTGACCCCAGGGTCATACTATGGATTGGAAAAATCATATAGTATAGAGAGCTTTCATCTTTAGTTCCTCACAAGTGAGACTAAAGGTTCTTTCACCAAAGTGAAAAAGCATGAACTAGTGAACCCTTAGTGACCCTTAGGTCATAAGTTCCAGTTATACCAAAACCATCAAAACGAAAATCACATAAAAAGCGCAGAAAAACCATTTTAGGCAGAGGTGTCCATGAGGTCTTGAACCTTTACTTAGTGAGATATTATCGAAATTACTTTCTAGATACAGTGAACTATGTCTTGAACTGCTAGCATTTGATGTAATTCGCGATAACGACCACGGATGATATCTCCCAGGGTGCTGACAAGCTCGTGTCGTTTTGTCTAATTTGGCCCTGGACATATCCTGTTTAGAATGCTCTAGAGAATCAAAGCTCATATTCTCATAAGAAGCGGCCCCACTTCCTCATTCAGATAGGTGAGTTCCATAAAGAGTGTTACTGCTACACCCCACTTCAATCTTAAATTGAAAATATATAACTCATTAAGACTTCTTAAAAGTCATCCTTCACATGCAGTCACACTATCACGTCTACACCATAGGGAAGGGACAAAGAATAAAATTCTCTGATAGTGTTTAACTTTACTCACCACAAATTAGTTGTCTCATTCGAAACCTTGATCTTGGGATCTCCAGTCAGGAAGGTTGAGTATCCTTCATGGCAAGTTTAATTTATGATCTTAAGCCCCATCCCCCTCAATGCATTTCTAACTATCTCTTTGGATAAACCTTTCATCAAAGGTTGCTCGATATTCTCCTTGGACTTTATCCAACCAATGGAAATAACGCCGATTGAGATTAGTTATTTTTAGCTTTATCTATTATAGCTTGGCTAACACAATGTATAGATATATCTGGCACGGGCCTATGCCAGAGAGGAATGTTTTCTAAAAAGCATCTTAGGCACTCGGCCCCCTCTCGTGCTTTATCTAATGCAATACTCTCAGATTCCGTAATGAATTGAGCACTATATGTCTGTTTGGAAATCTTCCAAAAACAAACCCTCATGATAGAGTGAAACCATATCCACTCGTAGACTTAGACTCCTCTGAGTCAACTATCCAGTTTGCATCATAAAGTCCCTCAAGGACTGCAAGATACCTTTCATAAATCAAATAAAAGGTAATAGAGTATTTTAGGTACCATAATACTCTACTCAGTGCATATGAATGCTCTTGCTCTGGCCTACAATTATATCTACTTAACTTACTCACAATCTAGGCAATGTCTGGACTCTTACAGTTCATAAATATCATCAGACAGCTTATAACTCTTGAGTATTCAAGTTAAGATACTCCACTTCCCATATTTTTCTTGAGTCTACAAGAATAATCGTACGGAGTACATGAAGGCTTACAATCAGACTGATTGTATCTCTTAAGCACAATTCACCATAATGAGAATGACTAAGACTATAAATGTTTGATTATCTTCTAATCCTCATCCCTAAGATTACATCAAATGGGCCTAAGTCTTTCAAGTCAACGTTCTCATTCGGTGCATGTTTTAGTGGAATTAATCACATCTATGTTTGTATCAAGTATAAGAATATCATCAACATACAATCATACAATCACACATGCATCCTTAATAAGTTACTTGTAAATATACTTGTCAGATTCATTGACTTAAATCCACTACTCATTATCACATGATCAAATTTTCATGTCACTGTTTACGTTCTTATTTGAAAACCATACAATGATTTGTTCAACTTACAAACTTTGTCTCCATAACCTTTCACTGCAAAGTCCTCAGGTTGGTCTATGTAAATTTCTTTATCTAATTCACGGTTTTAGAAAAGTTGTCTTAACATCCATCTGATGTATCTCTAAGTTGTTTATGACAACAATTAATAACAATTAACATCTCAATAGAAATAATTCTCGTCACAAGTGAATAAGAATCAAGGAAATCTACTCCTTCTTTTAATTTATAGCCTTTAGCTATCAACTTAGCCTTATATTTTCCACAAGTACATCTAACTTATGTTTCATGTTAAAGACTCATTTACAACCCATGGGTTTACTCCCTGGAGATAAACTAACAAGCTCCCAAGTCTGGTTCCGATGGACTGAGTCCATTTCACTAAATGAAGCTTCTTGCCAGAATGGGGTTTCAGTAGATGTCAAGGCTTCTTTACAAGTCTGGATCTCATAATAATCTAGGCATGTTATGAAGTCGGCTTCATAAGAGGTCTCAAGTCTAATTGTTTTACTTCTCTTAGGCTCAACCTTAACTTCATCTTCCTTTAAGATAAGTTCTGATTATTTGAAAAGCATCTAGGGGATCAACAACACATCCCTAAGAAGATACATGTTTCAAAATAAACATGTTCAAAGAACATCCCTAGACTCCATAAAAATATTCACACCAATTTCAGAAAATCACACCAAAGTCTGAAAAATCAGAACACACAACCAAAAATCTATATGTGGTAGGGTACTCAAGAAACCTTATCTAAACACCCCCACACTTTGACGTATGTATAAAAAGGTTGTCTATCTTTCCATAATCATATGGATTTTTATCTGATCCTTTAAATATTACTCTAATCAGGATATAACAAAATTTGAGAACGACCTTCCCCCACAAGTTTGCGGTTATCCTTTAAACAACATAGCATAAATCATCTCCTTAATAGTTTTGTTCTTACATTCAACTATACCATTAGACTATGGTGAATAAGGAGGTACGATCTCATCAATAATGCTATTTAACAAGTAAAGTTCTCCTATATGAAATTCATACTTTCCATCATGTTTAGACCTAACCAATTTAGTGGTAACATATACTTCGCTTTCAATTTCAAGTTTATACTCTTAAGGCTTCTAAGGAATCATACTTACCCTAAGAAAGTATACAAGATAGTACCTCGTACAATCATCTATGAAAGTTACAAACCACCTTTTACCACCTTAGTTTGGGTTGAACTCATTTCAACTAGGCCTAACTGAACTAATTCTAAGGGCTTAGAATTACACTGAACATTTTTTTTAAAGGTTTTATAGCATATTGATTTCACTTTTGTGTTCAAAATCCAAACTAAATTTGGGTACGCAGCCTATGCTAGGCAGTTTATGCATTGACTTATAATTTGACGGTTCCAAGTCTACCATGCAAAACATTCAAAGACACACAAAAGAAAGCACAAGAATCAACTATGTTCACTTTATCAGATTTTCCTTAAGCTTATATAGACCCTAAGTCCTATAAATGTTGCCTAAAAATCACCGCCCTTAGTTATAACAAGTTTTCCACATTTAATTATAAGATCTTCATTCTTTTACCATCTTCAAGAGAACAAGATACAAGATTCTTGCATATGCTCGGAACATGAAAACTTCATACAGTGTGAGAATATTACAGATATGAGCTAATGCTCGAACTTTCCCTTTTAGGAAACCTCTGTCGCATATGAGTTACTCATATTGAGTTTCTCGACATCCCTTATCCTCTGATAAGAGATTTCAACAAACATACTTAGTGGCTCCAGAGTCCACCCACCAGTCTCTCACATTGGTTATTAAAATAACTTCCGACATCATTTCAATGAACTCGTTCTAATTTGTTTCAACTAAATTAGCATTAACTTTCTACTTATTAAGGTTTTATGTTGTCTACACTTTGCTTTCATATGGCCAGGAATTTTACAAACATAACAATCACCCTTAATTAAAGTAATGCCATATTTAGTTTTACGAAACATACGTTTCTTATGAAGACTACGCTTAGAGTTGTGTTTGATGTTCCCGCCTTTGTCAGCTTTGGAAGACTTGTGTTCATCCACATGCGCCTGGTAGCCATGTTCCTTTTCAATTTCATGTCACAATCTTCTTTTATACTCTGACCATGGACACGGTAATTTCCCAATCACCTAATACACCACATCTCACAAACCTTATTTCCGAAACGGAAGATAAAATATGAGTTTTGAAGATAATTTCTAGATTTACAAATTTTGATTGAACCACCATATCAAAAAAACTCATGGTTACCCCATAAAAACTACTTAAGTTAACAACAAATTTCTGCCCGTCAGAATTTTTCAAGAACGTTTCTCTGTTTTGTAAAATATCAATAAAATACTTTTACAACTCTAAAAATTCGGAAATTTTACGTGGGTAATTATCAGGATGTCCACTACGTTGTTTCAAAAGGGTTCATAGAAATTCCTTCTAGGTTAAGAGATAAATTCGAAAATCTACAGCTGACCAAAAATTCGTTTTTTATTTTTCACTCCATAATTAACATCCGTGATTATTACAAACTTATAATGTCTTAAGATTGTTGGGTGCAATAATCAAAAACAAGGAAAAAATCAAATAAGCAAAAGTTATTGATACTTAACTCCTTTATAATGAAGTGATAGATTTGACGAAACGGATGTGCTCCCCAGATCTCCGCAACAGCAACAAGGAAAAACTTTGAAAACTGAGTGAGTCACGTGTTCAACACGTTTCCCTTAAGACATTAGTGCCCGGCTACACTCAAGAGTGATGCTATAGCCCTCACAGGACGGATATCTCTAGGATAAAACACCCTAATACACCTACTACTAGCATACGTAGTAGATGCTCAAACTTGAGCTTGGCAACTCCGAAAGAACTCTTAAGGAAAATCGCGAACGCATAAGAAAACATATAAAATATCTTCCCTTGGGGGTCCCTCTAAAATATAGAGAAACCCCTTTCCCATGGATTTTACAAAAGTAGTGAATTTGTTTATATAATGGAACAAAACAACTTAAGAAGAGGAACTCCCCGATATGGGACTAAAAGTTTATATAGTCTCTTAAAACAACTAAAAAGTGGAAACTCCACAATGTGAGACTAATAAGTTTTTCATTCACAATAAAAAAATAAAAAATTATAATTTTATTAAAACCTTAAAAATTAATTTTTAGTAATTGTTTTCCAACATTTAGTTGTGTTGTTCTTTGACACCGGAGCTTCATCAGAACCTTGCATGTGATAAAATTGCTTCCATTAGAGTGTTGAGATAGCAGTAAAGTATCTACAAGGTTGTAAATGAGGAAATTAGAGCAACAACAAAAAAAATAGCATAATACATTTGGAATGTGATGAAACTGACAACCACCACCAAAGGACACAACGAAGAGTTATCCTCCCAAACTATAAATTTGTTCCACACCTATTGATGAAGTCTTGTGAAAAGTAAATTGCTTGAATGAGGCATGCATGGATGCTAGTCCGATTTAATAGATTAAGCTCCCATTATTTTGTTTCACTTTTGACAGCCTCTAAAAATTGATCAACATTCTTATCAGAACTCCCACATTCACTTACTGCTTGTACTGCCAATTCTTTCCATTTATTTGCATTCTTTTTCATTTCGCGTCCTTTCTCTCCTTCCATAGCTTCTTTTATACATAGTTCAAGTTCCTTCTTTCTCAAAATACCATCTTCTTCCACTTTAACTCTAATCCCAACTTTCCACAAATCTTCAACAGATTTAGCATTCGTTGGTTGATCTGACCATTGTGGAAATGCAATCATCGGTATACCTAAACTTAACGATTCCATTGTTGAATTCCACCCACAATGAGTCACAAAACAACCCAAAGCAGGGTGAGCCAAAACTTCCAATTGTGGGCACCATGTGATTACTAACCCCTTCTCCCACCCAGGGGCCGCCGAGATATCCTTGCGAAATGAGCTGGGGATCTTGTTTTCTTCTGCTTGCCTGACTACCCACAAGAAATTGTAATCGCACCTAAGCAAGGCCCAAGCAACTTCTTCAATTTGCTCTTGTTTTAACACAGCCATGCTACCCATGGAGATATAGATTACTGAGCTATCCTTCTTTGCATTGAGCCAGTCCATGCATTCAGCTCGTTTCGTGTCGAATATGTTAAGACCGTAATCATTGTCACCTACAATCCGTTTGTCCAGGTACATAGATGGAATGGTTGGTCCAATTGTCCTCACTCGCCATAGTTTTGCCATCCAATTCAACACCTTTAATGTAAAGGAAAACAACTAGCTATTAATAACATTGCAAGTAGAGAATCAAGATTGTTTTTGATTCAATACCCAATATCACTAAAATTTGTTACTGTGATATAAATTTTGATTACGAAAAAAAACTTTTACCTCAGGCTCCAACTCTTCGAAGGTGTTGAAAAGAACCCAATCTGCCTTTTCAATGTTGGAAAACTGGTTCACTAATAATCTCAAAAAGTGGGGAAAGGATTTGACGTCAGAAACGAAAGATGGCAGTTCCTTAACGTCAAACATCGGCAAACCCGGAATCGAGATGACTTCTCCGTCGGGCACCGGAACCTTTAGTAGACCCCGGTGTATGTAATAATAGATACTCGTGACAGCAAGAGATTGAGTGAAAAAAACCGCTCCAATCAAGTTGGATTTTTTGGTAACATTCAAAACCCATGGCACAAATGAATCGTAAACCACACAACTAACCGGAATCTCATCATCTGAATTTTGTAATCTCTGAATCAAATCAGATAAAGTTTTCGATCCGAAGGTTTCAAAGCGTTCAAGATAATCTTGGGCACTACTGGCTCCGTTTCTTCCAACATCGTCGTATCCGTCAGATATTGTTTCGATGTTTATAGGACCAACTTGGATTTTCATTGTCTTGGCTATATAGTTCGTTAAGGTTACTGTAACTTTGACATTTTTGGAAGCTAATCTTTTTGAGAATTGAAGAATTGGGTTTATGTGGCCTTGAAGTGGGTAAGGAAGCACTAGTATATGCTCTCCATAAGCCTTCTTTTCCATTTCCACCATATTCTCTCTCTCTCAAGCTTTATTCAGTAACAGATCCTCTTTCTCTCGGTTAAGCTTTATACGTACAGTGCTTGTGCTGCTCTGGTTAGCACCATGTGAGATCATCAGGGGAATTAGATTTTTGGAGGGATCGAAGTGGAAGAAATAAATCCGTAATTTGTATCTCAAAATACTAGTAACGAAGCTTTACTTCTTCACTGCGATTTTGTGCATTCAATATATGGTCTTACTTTACTAATACTGATTGTGGAGTTGTTTGGCTTTGTGCGGTTGACGTTAAAGGTCAGCTAGAAGCCTGGAAGAATAACCAGTTAAACGGAAAGGGGGATATACTCCCGTTTGCTGTTGTGGATATTCTGGACTGAAAGGAACAAAAGAGTTCATGGATCAAGAATGAAGTTTGTGAAAGAGGTTTTGCTTTATTAGTTAACCAATTACATTGGTTTTGCTTTCTTTTGAGATACTTTTATGATTAAGTGTCAAAATGCCCCAAAATGGACTTCAAAGTTGTGAAAATGTACAGGACGTTAGTAAAAAGATTAAAATGACTCATTCCATAACTTTTACCTTAAATAGTAGTCAAAATTTGTCAAAATGCCCAGTTTGACTAGTCAAATGTACTATGAATTGTCGATTTTGCCCTTTGATGAAAATGACGGTAGACATGCTACACATGTCTGATAATTTCGTTAGGACACGCTGGGCATTTGTAAAAAAAAACTACAATTTCGGTAAAACATACCCCTTCATCTGCGACCGTCCATTTTATAGAGTTGCCACGTGTCTAAATCTCACCTATTTACCAAAACAGTCACATGCATGTTAGCTTATTTGTCATAAGGGTATAAATGTCATGTTATCACACGTGCGGACAACATGTGTGATAATTTGACCACTTAAGCATCTCTAACGGCAAAAGTAACGGATTTGAGCATTTTAATTAGATTTTGAAGCATTTTAATCTTTTCCCTAACGTCCGGGGCATTTTCATAACCTTAGGATCCATTTTGGGGCATTTTTCCACTTAGCCCATACTTTTAGGGCAGGTATTATTCCAGTGGGAAAATGTAATCAGTTTGTAATCCTCTTTTGTTCTTGTGCTACTTCCGGTGGCTTTCTCTCAAATTGAGAATCGTTTGTAATTTTACTTTTTCTTTTGTTATATGTTCCTTTTACAAAATTTCATATTTAATATAAAAAATTAACACAATCCGAAACGTATAAAATCACCATTTACTATTCTAAAAATTAACCATTCAAAATTAATGTTTGAAATTAAAATTGGTAAATAATGAGGTTTTCTTTCATGGAATGCATTAACTTGTGGTATGAAAGTAGAATTAGAGACATATCACACACACAAAAAAACGGTGCCAAAATTAAGATATAATGTGAGGATAACCAGAACCGGATCCGGATGTGATTAAATATGTCGGGACCAATTTCTAAAAGTTTCGGATTCAAGTTCTAATTAAGTGAAATCGAAATCGGACCCACAAAAATCAGGGAATGTTAAAAAACTTATCATGTGTTTCAAATCCTGTTCTGTTGTGAAACTAGAAAATAGAGAAAAAAGACATAAAGTAGAGACGAAGAAAGAGAGAAAATCTTATTAGATGTGTACAATAGACTAACATTAGAGCCTCTATTTATATGGCTAGACACAAGGGCATCCCAGTAATAAACGCGATTTGCCCTAGATATTCTTAACATAATTACATGTTTATAACACTCCCCCTAATGACATTGTGTCTAAGCTAATTGCCCCATTAAAACCTTGTCAGGAAATTCCAAAAGGACAAAACCTGATCGAAGGGAAAAAGAGTACAATTAAGAAAACTTAGAAAAGATTTGGACACACAAATGTTGCCTCATTGAAACCTTGACAAGGAAAACCCCAATGGGAAAAACCTTGATGAAGGAAAAAGAGTACAACGTGATAGTATAGTAAAATACCTTTCACTATGATGCTCCCATGATAAGTACTTCATTTAAATCTTGGCTTGCAAATCTTCGAATCGACACTTCCCAATTTCGATAAACGAATTTCTTGGATGTTGGAGATAGCAATGCTTTCGTGAGAAATTTCCAAGTTGATGAAGTCTTCTTTTGTGTTAGTCTTCTAATGGTAGTGTTCTCGAGTCTTCACGCTTCTTTAAGTACATTGAGGACTTTCTTCTTGGATTCCTAGCTTCTCGGAAATGATTTGCAAAAGCAGTTGATGTAGTTTCTTCAACAAAGTGCCAATATTTAATTACAGTTGCATAGGTGGACAAAAGTTGTGATCATACCATTTATGGATTAAAATAATATCCAAATTCATAGGAGATTGTCATGTTGATGTGGTCTAACAAAATAACCTAGTTAAAGGGGGGAATCCACCAAATAACCGAAATTGATACAACTCCCCCTTGGATGACCACCATGTTGAATTAATTTGCCTCACTAAAACCTTGCCACTAAAACCCAATGGGAAAAAATTTGGACAAAGGAAAAAGAGCACAAATATCAACATTTTGAAATAAAATTAAACGTCAACGAGATGTTGCCTCGTTAAAACCTTGTCAGGAAAATCACATGGGACAAAACCTGAAACGAAGGGAAAAGAGTACAACTTTTGACGTAAATATTGATGCTAACCCAACTATATGAGTTTTACAGAAGACAAGCATCAAAAAAATAACTCTAGTCCATCTTAAATAAGAGTTTAAGCTAGCATAATTCTAATTGCAGATTTAAGGGAAATAAAATAGAATATATGCAGCTAAAGCGTGGATTTTTTTGTTTTTATGGACTCCTCAAGAGACCTGTATATACAGCTGATATCATCAACTAATTAATCCGGAATTTCGGTTTGGTACCAAACTTTTAAAAACACATGAAAGATTGTTAACTTGACATAATCAAGTCAATTGGCTACCAGAATATAATTTTAATCCTACAAGGATTACAAATTTGAATATGTTCTCCGACCACATACAAGTTCTTCAAGGACTACCACGCTAAATGTGTCTTATAAGAAGAACAATTGTTGAACCAATCTTAGGGTCTGATCAAAAATAAAAACCCTCAAATCGTTTTCACAAAGAACGTATTTCTCGTATAACATATTACGGCCACACCAACCTGTAAGTGATAGGCTTGAAAATTTTAAGGTGTTAAGTCTTGAATCCAAAATTGCGTTAATCGAGAAATTATAATAATCCAATCTAATATGGATTACATGCCAACCAATCACATATGTTGATATCCCTCTGCAGAGGTCAGGGTTCACAACCACCATCATTTATTATTTCAAAAGCTAATATATACGAATATTCGACAATTTATAGCGTACTACATTCCACATAGTTCCCAAATGTATGCATACTTTGAAAAAATTCAAAATTTACTGGTACCAGCGCCCGCGGGCATTATAATCTCCTTATCTTCCAGTGAGGAGATATGAATCATGAGAATGTGGATCTTGTTTTGATAGACTCAATTGGAGCACTATATGTAGCCTCTTACAAAATGCTACAAATTTCATAGATGTGACTGGATTTTCCTTTCCAAGAGGCATAAGCTTATTAAAAGCATAATGAAATTTTTTCGCGCCTTATTTGAGATGTCAGCCTTTTTTTATTTGATCATGACGGGAGAGAAATATAACTTTTAAAGTTAATGAACACCAACATCTGGTAGTTTGTAGTCTCCCCCTGATTATGGCGGAAATATTTTCATCTTATTTACGAAAATAAGTTTCATAGAGTATTATCTGATTAATTCGAGACATATACTCATTATGAAATATGTCTTTCGACATAGGAAAAATTTAGTCTTAATAGACATACAATTACCTTCAACCATGGATTACTTTTGGAACACAAACAAAAATAAAATAAAATAAAATGATATGGAACCAAAAGCATTAAAAAAAATGCAAACAAATCTCCATTAATTTCGTAACATCAAGGGCCACAAGATATTAATTTAGAACGAAATTATGGACACTTTCCTTAAGAAAATAAATAAAATTAAGATCAATATAGTCACTACATGAGACTAATAATATTGGCAAACAAACCGGGTACGCACCCATTGATCTTTTATGTCCTACCGTATTTCAACATAAAGTTGAACGGTCTCAGTTTTGGAGATTAGCACAAGGAAAAAAAAATACTAATAAAAAAAAAAAAATTGCTCAATGTCCCTCAGGAATGCAGCAATTGGTGTTTGCATTGTGAATAATATGCTAACGACATCTCATCCGTTTAGGATTTATAGAGAAACCAATTCCAGTCGGCATATAGTCGTTATCAATTTTGAAAAAATAAAATAAAAAAGTACATCTAGTATTTGTTGAAAATGGCAATAAATTTAGAAAATATGCCAATTTATTTTCTCACATCTTATAAAAATGATGGAGAAAAATTAATACCGATTGGTTGATATGGTACACCAATATTGCATCGGCAAAAAGGAAAAATACGTCAAATTAGTCATCGCATATGGAAAATTCATTCCATGTTGAGGATGGTTTCTTGTAGATATATAGAAACCATTTATAATTAAATCACATGATCTTCATCGAATGGACGAAGATACCAAAGTTAATTGGTCGTAGGTTTTTCAACCATGCACATGTAGTTATATTGCGATAACACCAACTTTTGGTGATTACAGTTTCAATGAAGGAATAGAAACTGTATAAACCATCTTTCGATCGATTTATTTTTCTTTCTCTAAGAAAAAATTAGAAAAATAAGAAAACATCAAAAATAAAATTGTAAACCATCTTTGGATGGATTTATGTTCTTTCTCTATAAGAAAAAAAAACTACCAAACGAAGCAATCAAATCTGAAATAACACCTATTGTTAATGGTTACGATTTAAGAGGGATAAAATCATAAACCATTTTTCAACGGATTTTACTTTTTCACCTTCCCCATGAAGAAAAGATTAGAGAGGAAGAAATCATCTTATTTGGTGATTACAGTTTTATTAGAGGAATAAAAATTGTAAACCATCTTTGGATGGATTTTATGTTCTTTCTCTATAAGAAAAAAAAAAAAAAAAAAAACTACCAAACGAAGCAATCAAATCTGAAATAACACCTATTGTTAATGGTTACGATTTTATTAGAGGGATAAAAATCATAAACCATTTTTCAACGGATTTTACTTTTTCCCTTCCCCATGAAGAAAAGATTAGAGAGAAAAGAAATCAGTCTTATATGGAAAGGATGAAAAATCTTATTCATCTGAGTTGATCACCCAGGTCCCTTAAAAATACACCATGCCTTTTCAGGATTAGCTAATGGATTTTAATTACACCGGAAGAAAAGAAGAAGAGTACAACTATAAGTCTATAACTATGTACTCGTTGTCAGTGTTTTGAAGATATAAAATCAATGGAAAAGAATACACCGTGTGGGTATTTGTTTCTCCTTATGAGAGCAATAGTCGCGGATATAACATCAAATAATAATGTAAAGGACGAGACTATATATAAGGGTAAAAAAAATAATAAATAATATAATGAGACAAAGCATATCACCTGCTTCCGTAGATCATATACAGGCCCAATTAATTAATTGTTGTTTGGCGATGAACAGCCAACACAAAGTCCTCACTGTTTTTACTTCCTTGACATCGCGTCTCCAAACAAAATTGTATTTATGCAAAAACGAGAACAAACCATTAGTAATCGAACTATGTACCGGTCAGATTTCAGAGGTTGTGAAACAATATAAAAAAATAATAATATTGTTGAACACTATTTAGAAACCGTAAACTACGACAAAAATTTAGATGGAGATGCGTAGTTAATCCACGATGCTATGTTGCAGAGCAAACGTTCATGATAACGTGTTGTGAAACTAGAAAATAGAGAAAAAAAGACATAAAGTAAAGACAAAGAAAGGGAGAAAATCTTATTAGATGTGTACAATAGACTAACATTGGAGCCTCTATTTATAGGGCTAGACACAAGGACATCCCAATAATAAACGGGATTTGCCCTAAATATTCTTAACATAATTACACGTTTATAACATGTTCTAATATATACATTTCTAAAATCAGTGACCAGTTTCTTTAAACCCGGGGCTAATTCTAATTTTATAGTTAGTTTCATTCTTTTATAAATATTTTCTTATTAAAATTCTTTTTTTTCGATAAATATGTTTGTCATAGGAATACGTTTTAAATTTTTATAGATTGAACGAAGACGTGTAGAAAGATGTTGCAATTGTGTTTGGCACACGATCAGACACGACATGCGACTGACACATCTCAAAACACGATGGACGTGCCACATCATATGTCCCATAAAAACTCGTTGTTGGACACTTTATGGATCACTGATTGGACATTTTCGGACACACTTAAAATTATTTATATTGGTTTGGAAAATAAACTAAATTGAATACTAATTTATTCTCTTTTTAGCCAAATCCGAGCATTATTCATGAAAGACTTGATTATTGTCTCATACTCACTTGGCTTTTGGAAAAGTGATGATATATTTTCTAGAATCGGAGTAGGTATTATCAATTTTTATTTTTAGATTCCTACCTAATGATCTCAGGCGTAATCCTAGACGTGAAGAATAAAAAAGAGGAAAAAGTTTTTTCTTTTCTTGCTTGTTGGTTTTTAGGTATACAAAATTGGTTAAAAATACCGAAATCAATAATTTCTGGGTGAAATGGACATTTAGATTTTGATACTGTTTAAATTGACAAAAATATAAAAATAGTCAGGATGTAAACAGTTTCATCCTACCCATTTTCAAATACTTTTTCTTATTTTTAATTTACATCAGGATACATTTAGTTTCATCCTTGTTATTTTTTAAGTTTAAGTCAAGATGAATCCATTTCTATCCTTGCTATTTTTTTGGTGTCCATTTCACCCATACTAATTTTACTCGTCCATTGAACTATATTTTAAAAATATTTGGACAAATGACCTATTTTCCGTTTTAGGTAGTACTCAAGTACTTAAGAATATAAATAATCTCTCATTTTGATGAGTAGTGTTGTAAAATTTTATTTTAATGATGTGTATAATTCATTTGCATATAATGTATCCGCTTAATATTTTTTATCCTTCTATATTTGATGTGTCCCCAAAATTGCGTTGTGTCGTAATTATGTTTCGTATGCTACACATTTGATTTTGGGCAATTCTACATTCACCGTGTTTTTACACCGTGAGATGCACCGGGTGGAACAAGCCCCTGGGACCCACCACCCAAAGATTTATAGGGGGCCATTTTTTCTGTCTCACTCGGTGCATTTGCGGTGGCTTTTCCACGGTGCATATAGAGTTTCCCTTTGATTTTTGACTCTCCGACCAGGTTACTCGAAAATCTGATAGACTCGTGAATCCGACAGATTCACGATTAAATCGGCGAGTACCTGCGAAAAAACTCGGCCCAGCGGAGTTCATAAGAAACCTATCTTGATGTTCACAAAGTCGCAATTGACTGAGCCGAGCCGTACTAGTTTCTCGAAGTTAACATCTTGATGTTCACAAAGTCGCAAAGTATCACATTAATATGCTGTCTGGTATCTCATCGATCCACGTAATTTAGGGAAAAGCACTGCACCTACCAGAACAAACTCGTTCTAAAAATGGTTTTATATTAGTCGTCATTAAATTCGACGGATTAGCATGCGTACCCACATGGGCACCTAAGTAGATATAGGAATTTTCAAAGGACAATAATACGTTGACGCCCAAAAATCCCGGGGTAAATCCCGGGAAGATATCGTGCGAATTAATGTGTGGCATGCAGGTCCTAGTTTCTATCTCTCTCGGTGATTTCCACGGGATAAAATCCCGGCAGATGTGATTTTCAAATATATCTGCTGGAAAGGTATACAGTATGGTTCCCTTTTTTGGGATTCTTTTATTATACTGGATAGCAATAACCTGCCTTTCTGGCCAACTCCTGACCATATCTAGGCTATTTTTCAAATTTATGTTGCCAACATATGTCGCTGAGTTGACGAAGTAAGGAGCAGCTGTAGTTATACGAAAACTTATCTTAAACATAATTTACCAATTAATTAAGAAAGAAAAATTATTATAATAACTGACATGATTAATAAATGATGCTGTCGTGAAAAGCCGAAAAATCAACTCAATCAACAAAGTTTTTGCTGTTGTGCAATTCATAGCAGCAATGGGTAAGGATTTGACCAATCACTCTACTATCCAGTTGTTCATCATTTGCTTAGTATTCCATCTTTTGCTACTACTTCCATTAAATCAATCGGAATTAGAAGCTGCAGTCTCAAGTGGTAAACTGGTCACTCATCTTCCTGGGTTAGCAGTTCAACCCCTTCCTTTCCATCTAGAAACCGGGTCTGTGTAACTTCTTCACTCATCTACTCGTTTAGTCATTTTTTAACCAAATTAATCAACGATTTTAATACCGGTGATCAATGATGCAGGTATATAGGTGTTGGTGGTAGTCAATCATCAAGGTACGAGAACAACGACAATAGTGACAATCAACTATTTTACTACTTTATCAAGTCAGAGAGAAATCCTAAAGAAGATCCTCTTGTTTTATGGCTTACTGGCGGTCCTCGTTGTTCTAGCTTCAGTGGTTTGGCTTTCGAAATAGGTTAATATTCCTTCTTCATAATACATACCTTATTCTCATCAGTTCTTATCTCCCCATATAACTCCTATATGATATTGAAATTACTGAAGTAGTAATATGAAGAACTATCGATTTTTTATTATAGGTCCTGTGTACATGACCCAAGTGGAATACAGCCATGGCAGCTCACCCACACTGACACTGAATCCAAACTCATGGACCAAGGTATATGATAAATTCAGTGTTTCACTACAAGTTTCTAATATTGTTCGATCATCTTGTAGTACTTTCTCCACAATGCTAACTCTGTTTGTTCAAAATTAATTTTTAGATTGCCAACATAATCTTCTTGGATCAACCCGTGAACACTGGATTCTCATATACAAAGTCCTCAAATGTACCAGAAATGTCAGACACTATATCAGCTAAACACACCTACGAATTCCTTATAAAGGTGTTTTTCTTTCTTTCTTTATCAACAACGAATTTCGTAACCGTGTCCCCATAATCGTGTCATGTTATAACGTCGACTCGAGACATGTTCGGCCGTGTCCGAAACGTTTCTAATTACTTGCACATGTTCGGTTTCTGGGCATGCAGTGGTTGATTCGAAATCCAGAATTTCAATCTAACCCAATTTACATTGCGGGTGATTCATATGCTGGCATAATTGTCCCAATCGTATTTCAACATTTAATTAAAGGTATGATTTCATTATGAAACTTTATTAATACGGAAAAAAAGGTAACGTTGTAACTTTTAACTTTTATGTATAAACGCTGCAGATATTGAAGTTGGAACACACCCATTCCTCAACTTGAAGGTTTTAAAATTAATTTTGTATATTATTTCCAAATTTCGGTTAGTCCCAATTTAGAATTTAGAAATAGTTAACTAAATCTTGATAGCAACTAGATTAAACGAGTTTTCTATTGCTTTTGCAATTGATAATGTATCAGGGTTATTCATTGGGAAATCCTGTTACTCACATGGAAATGGAAAAAAGTGCAAGAGTTGAATATGCATATGGCATGGGGTTTGTATCGTATGAACTCTACCAGGTGAACATATGGTATTTTTATGCTCAATATGATATTTTTTCCTTAAGACTTTAATTAGAACGTCTTTTTGTACGGATAATTCATCTTTTGTCTTGCCAACAGTCTATGAGGGCTAACTGCAACGGGAATTTTTTAAATTTTGATCTATCAAATGCAAATTGTTCGCGCTATCGCCAAGTCTATGAAGATGTAAGTTGAGTTTTGTTCCTCATGCTATTATTTGTACGCACAAGATTTTCAGGTCTTTATGATTTCAACTGCTCATGTGGAAATTATGATCGTCCTGCATTTTTTAGTTGGTATCAGGAATAAATCTGTCCCAAATTTTGGAACCCCTTTGTATTGAGGGTAGTACTGCTACTGCCTACCCAAATCCTGTAGAGATGATACAGCATAGCGAACACCGATCTCTTGAAGAAACCAGAGAACATGTTCTTCCTTACAGTTGTTGGCGGGTAATCTCTCCTTTTGTCTCTCCCGTGGTTACTTACATAAACAATTCATCTTTTCCTAGAAGAATATTTAGTCTAAACATGAATTAAAATTTGTGTAGTTTTCAGTGATGTCACAGTATTGGGCAAACGATGTTGCAGTTCGTAAAGCTCTCCATGTCAGGGAGGTATATGTATAGCTAGATCTTGATGGTTTTCCCAAAAGCCACGAATCTATGTTATTCAATTTTGTATACATTTTTCTAGCACAAATCAGTTGTGATGGTTGCGAATTTTAACTGATAATGAGCAGGGAACAATTGGAAAATGGAATAGATGCAATAGGGGCTTACCTTATGAAAAGGATGTTAAAAGCGCTATAGAATATCATCGCAATATTAGCACCAAAGGTTATAAAGTTCTTATCTACAGGTGAGGCCGGTTCCTAGCTGGGATTTGCCATTTAGATTCAGCTATTGCAGAGTCAAAAAATTGCATATTAGCGAATGTCTGTATACCTTAATGCGATTGTTTTAATCTTCAAAATGTAGTGGTGATCATGATATGAGGGTGGTACGTATATCTACAGAATCATGGATACGCTCACTCGACAACTTATCTATATTAGATGAATGGCGTCCGTGGTTTGTCAGTGGACTAATTGCAGGGTATGTTTGATAATGATGATTGCTTGATTGATTCATAAGGTTAATCTCACTAAAATTTTATTTTCTTATAATGCCTTGCTTTTTCTTGTTGAATTGGTAGATACACAAGGACCTACTCTAATGGGTTAACATATGCTACAGTTAAGGTACTTAAACCTAGCTAGCAACAAACATCCTAGAAGCATATATGGACTACCAGGGGACAAACCTAACCTTTATTTTTATTTTTATTTTTATTTTTATTTATTTTAGGGGGGTGGGCATGAAGCTCCAGGCTACAAGCCGGAAGAATGCTTTGCCATGTTTGAGAGGTGGATTTCAAATACGGCATTGTGAAGGATTTGAGACACTTACCAGGACAAGAATTAGTATGTTTTGATGAGATATGAAACTTTCAGAGATTATTGAAGGGATAGGTGGTATGTCTTAGATAATGCTCAGAAATAAACTGTGGTGGGTTTCCTGCCAAATAGAGGAGACACGTACATCTAATTTATTTCGTAACCACTTTGTGGCCAGAAAATATTGAAGTCTCATGGAGATTGCAAGCCGCATACACGATCAATAAACACCTGCCGATTTTTTTTTCGTTTTACACGAAAGGGATTAATTTTATTAGAAAAATAAAGATGTCACCAAAAGAGACGTCAAAAAAAAAAAAAGTGAAGCAAACTCATGAAGAGGCGACTCAAAACCTCTGAAAAAGAAGGACTAAACACAAACTCTAGCAAGAGCAACCTAAATTCCTCAAACTCTGGAAATCCCAAAAGAAAAGAAACAAACAAACAAGCTATCACTCTTCAAAATGTTGGAAAAATATGGGTAAAAACAGAGGATGATAACACTAAAAGAAATTGTTATACTCCAAACTTTCAAGGCTCATAAGATTTCTTTTAGACGATTATTTCTACCCTCCCAATATCAATTGGCGATTGCAACAGGTATGCGAAATAATGCCTTCAGGATACAATGAAAGCCCTACAACAGAGAAATTGGATTCAAGGTTTGCACCCCTTGACCCAATCAAGAACACACTAGAAAGAATTCTGATGATGCTTTAGAAAGAGAAAAAACAGGTTGAAAAAAAAAATGTTAAGAATGGGAGAATACCTTCACTACTTACTTATAGGGATATTCATGTTTATTGGAGCTGCCTCTTCACTTCCAAAAGACACATAAGGTGTCTATTGGGAATGGATGTGTCCTTTATGAACCATCACACCTGTTAGAGGTGTCTCTTCATCTCCAACTAACATCCATTGTGTTTATTCAACACAGAACACTTCCCCCTTATAGTGGAAAACCAAAACAGAAAATAATTTTATTTTCTAAGATATTGAAAATATCCAACAATCTCCCCCTATTTTCAATAACAAAAAATGAAAGTAAAAAACTTTAAAATCAGAATGGCTGCATCACTCAAGTGACTTCCTACGTACCCGAGTGGGATCAAGCCAACGTAGTTCAAGCTAAATTGAGACTAAGCATCATCGTTGAAATCAATACATAAATGACAGGTATATTTTGGATTTGAACCTTCACTTAGTGCAAGAAATTCAAAGCTTTTTCGAGGTTCTATGGTGAAACTAGTCTTGAACCAAGTACCCCTTGGGATAAAACCAGAATCTCCACACATACTGATTTCTTAGATAGTGTGTTTTGTATCCAAGCACGTTAATGGTCATGTGCTTATATCCTTGATTCATGAGTCTTCTTTAGAGAACGGTCTTCTTCTCTTAGAAAATGGCCTGATTTCCATACTCATATAGGTAAGTCTCAAAGGTGTTTCTGCGATACACCTTTTACTAATCACAGACTCATTAAGGATTTACATCCATCCTATTTTCTTGCAGAACCCAGCACTAATTAGAAATAGGAAGTTTTATATTATTTCTCCATAATCTACATCCATAACTTGTTGGTACCACATTGAACCTTCTTTATCTTTTTCAAAACATAGGTTGGGTTTCTGCTATGAGAGATCAAACTTCTTTCACAGACCTTAGTCCTATTTCTTTATACTTCATTGAAAACATTTCCTTTGGGAGACTTTTCATAGATAGGTCTTCCAAGTTTTTCTCCGTTTCAATAGCTAACTGCAATTACTCCTTTCTTGAGTAATTGACTTACCGTTCAATGTACAAGACTTGTATGTCTTGACCTTTCATTATAAGTTTTTGTTAGAGGCATTATAGATCATAGCCTGGTTCACTACTAATCAAGACCGCTTGAGATGGATTCTTCCAAAAATGGGATCTCTACAAGTTAGGTTCTAAGCCATTCCTCCTCATTAATTGCATCTACTCATGTAACCAATTCTGAAAACATTATTTAAAATGTTCCTATTTGATTTTACAAAATAATTGTAACTTCTCTAGTGATCCTAATTAACATTTACGGTTAATTCACAAGAAGTCATTATAGACATGCATACACTAAAGGCATAGAAAATTTGTAGGCAACTTACTTGCTATTTTAGCAAGCGTGTTATCACGATGGGTAACTCCTCTACTCATGCCCAATCCTCTACAAATTTATACCTGAATACATAGACAATGTCTATTTACATTTTACATTATGTAATGAAAATGTTCACAACTTATGTATCGGTAATATCGTAACACCTCATCGTTGGATATTTGGTCGGCCGCCCAATCTTCCAATATGTTACATATTCACCGGTATTCTACTTTTATTTCTATGTCATTTAAGACATGCCAATTTCCAGATTTTGGAAATCTTATAATCCTTATCGCAAGGATTATGGTCATATCTTGCAACTGTTATATCAACAATTATGACGATCTTGGTTGTAACAATCTTGAAATTTTATGACATTGTCATATAATTGCTTCCACCGTTCGCGACAATTTTTAAATGCAGTAAAGCAACTGACTGTCGTCAAACACAATTGCTGGTGGATTTGCATACATGTCATTTTGTATCAAACATGTGCCCCAACTATGGATTTGTGTCAAGCACATGGCTCACACAGTTTCCGAGCGGAAATCCTCAAATCCATACCAGTACGAATACTATCTTTATGGATTTGGCTTTCCTTTTTCCAAACATTCCAATCGATGCCTGCACATAATTCCTAATGAAGAAAAACTTCAAATCCGAACTATATAGTAATATAAATTACTGTCTCTTCAGATTTGGCTCAATGGATGGCGTTCCATTATCATGAAGAAAAATCTTATAAATCTCTCGCAACTCATTTCAGTCACGTAAGCACATTCCCATAAGATTATAGATTATAATAATCAATCACTGATTGTACGAAGCATTAATCTGAATCAAGTACATCAATTAGTAACAAGTATGTAGCAATAGAAGTGCAGAAACGAGCCTATCTCCTTTACTAGGTTCGCACAAATGTACTTGTCGATGCTATGAAAAACAGAAAGTGCATGCCCGAATAATTCCCAAGAGGGGATTCTTCAAATCCAAGTAACACGGATAAAACCCTCCAAGTTATGGTATTGGATTTGGATCACATTTAAAAACACATGGACCACTTTGTAGGTCCAGTATCGCAATTTAAACAAGTAAATTGAATGCATGGAATTTGGGTAGGATTCAAATTTCAACAGTTAGTTCTTAGAAACACACAAACGACTATAATCATATTTTCACCATAAATAATATCAAACATTTCATGTGCGTTTCGAACTTCCCGCGGGATTTAAAGAGATTCAAACCGTAATAAGAAATGCTAACATTTCTATGTGTTTCTGTGAATGCATATGCAATTTAAACATGGATTTGACATATAAACAATGAGATGAATCGAAATCATCTACACACCATGATGCTGCAATATCATGTTATTACGATTGATGTAAAAGATCAATTTGTACTAACCGTTTTGTTTGCGTTGTCCACTCTTGATGGAAATTAGAAATTCATCGCATGATTTATCATTTTTTCACACGGCTAGACCAGGATCACGGCATCATCAATTCTCCAGATGACAGTCTCTGTCTTCCTTTCCTTTTTGTTCTTTTAGTTAAAGTTTCTCGTGTTTCTTGTAAAGACGATAACAATTAGACTTTCATCCCCATTGTCCAAGTATAATTGCTGAAAATTGTTTTATTTTCCATGTTAGTTTTTCCTTGACGCAAACCATATTAAATTAAATAAAAGCCCAACTGCTGATACAGTATGATAAAGTCCAAATCCGATCATCCGAAATCTTCACGGACATAAACGAAAACAAAAAACCTAAAAGAAAAAAAAAAATTGTTTCAGCATCAACCAGGAAATTTTCTCAAGAAATTTAACACTACGTGAACCCGTTTCATCCTCCATTGTCGAGAAAATAATCATCTAAAACTGTTGGAAAAATATGGGTAAAAACATAGGATGATAACACTAAAAGAAATTGTTATACTCCAAACTTTCGAGGCTCATAAGATTTCTTTTAGACGATTATTTCTACCCTCCCAATATCAATTGGCGATTGCAACAGGTATGTGAAATAATGCCTTCAGGATACAATGAAATCCCTACAACAGAGAAATTGGATTCAAGGTTTGCACCCCTTGACCCAATCAAGAACACACTAGAAAAAATTCTGATGATGCTTTAGAAAGAGAAAAAATAGGTTGAAAAAAAAAATGTTATGAATGGGAGAATACCTTCACTACTTATAGGGATATTCATGCCAATTGGAGATGCCTCTTCACTTCCAAAAGACACATAAGGTGTCTATTGGGAATGGATGTGTCCTTTATGAACCATCACACCTGTTAGAGGTGTCTCTTTATCTCCAACTAACATCCATTGTGTTTATTCAACACAGAACACTTCCCCCTCATAGCGGAAAACCAAAACAGAAAATAATTTTATTTTCTAAGATATTGAAAATATCCAACACAAAAATACCCAATTTCGTCGTGAAACAATCATTTGACATCATCAATTTGCTCATCATGGTCGGAGTTCGAGTCGAAATCACCGAAACCATCTGTATCCTCAATCTGAGGTATTTCCATATCTGATTTAACATGATTTCCAATGAATTACTACTCATTGATATCATCAAAGGATGGTCATAGATACCCAATAACTTCTTAACAACGATTTTGGAATCTATTTCAGCCTAACACTAATAGTAGAAACTAAATTAAAAGACAAAACAAGATACGTTCCTATACAAAATTTATTATTCTTTTTCGGATTGTAACCCGACTCAAATCCATTTGCACTGGGAGACTAACCTCTGTATTCTTATTTTGAATAGAATCGGTAGTCGAACTTGGAGTTGAAAAATCATTAATCCTTGAATTAAAAAGATTGCATGATATTTCATCGTAGACGACTTCTCTGCTCCCATAGTCTCGTTGTTTGTTCCATATTTAGAAACTCCATCATGATCCAAAATATCTATTTCCCCATCAATATCTTGCTCTCTTATGCCTGTGGTTTCTTCCAAAAAAAATAAATAAACAATAGCATTTGTATACTAGAAAGAGATTACAATAAGTAAAAGGGTTTAAATTGTAAGTTGGGACCTGTATGGATCTATTCGATTTTTATCTGAATTATTTGTCCTTTTAGGATAAGCTTTCCACTGCCCAAGTTCAGGTTGAAGGAGAAATATTCCTTAACTTCACTGCTCACAATCCAATCATGCATGTATCTCATTTGTGGACAGGGTAGTATATATCAATACTTGCGGGAGTAGTTGACACCTACCATGCATCTGAGTTTGTAATAACAACCTTCACCACCTCATTCCCCTGCACATTCAGAGATTTCCATTTATGCTAGCGGTATCTTGTGCCTTGGATAAACTATCACGCGCTTGCTCGATCATCTCCATTTTAGATCTTGCATAACGATATACTGTTGGACAGGAGCCTTGCTTCTTAGCCTTTGGCAACTCATGATGAGGGGTTAATGGTTGTTGTCCTGTTGCTAATTCAAAAGGACTCAACTCCGTTGATGAACTCTTCTGCAAATTATAACAAAATTGGGTCGTATCTATCAACGACACCCAGTTTCCCGGGCTTGCAGTCACATAATGACGCAAATACTCTTCTAAAAATGCATTTATCCTCTTCGTCTTACCACCATCTTGGGGATGATTTCTAGTAGAAAACTTTAGTTCAGACCCAAGCAATTCGAACAAGGTAGTCTAAAATCTGCCTGTAAACCGTCAGTATCTATCACTCAGAATATCTTAAGGAAATACCCAATACTTAACTACACTCTTGAAGAACAAATCCTAAGCAACGTCTGCATTACAAGAATGTGGAGAGAGAATAAATGTAGCATACTTCGAAAAGCGATCAACGACGACCATTATCGATCTAAAATGTTGCACCTTCGGCAGCCCATTGATAAAGTCCATCGACAAGCATTGACATGGCTTGTATGGAATCGAAAAAGGTTATATCAATAATGCTACGTTTATCCTTTCCTTCTTATCCAATTGACACACTAAGCATGTCTTCACATTCAACTCAACATCTTCTTCCATCTTAGGCTTGCAGCAATAGGAACCAGCTATCAAAGCATACATCCGTTCCATGCCTGGATGACTAGCCTAAATGGAATCATGCGTCTCTCGCGAGAGTTCCCTTATCAATCCACTTGAATTGGGTAAATAAATTCTCCTTTATTTGGCATAAATAACTCTATCATCTATCCAATATATCGACAAACGATTCCATCATAGATCTTCTTAGTCAGGCGCATAGATGCCTGGTCATTCTTCATCTCAACTTTGATTCGAGGAAACAACTCTATCGCAATCGTGGTCAGGGTCGTAACGTATTCTTCTAACAAATTTCTTCTTAGCGCATCTGGTATAGAATTAAGCTTTCCTAGCTTATGTTCAAACTTATGATCGAACTCTCTCAAAAAGTCAAGCCACCTTGCTTGTTTTGGCGAAAGTTTCTTCTTGCCGGTGAAGAACGTAATGGCCATAATATTCGTCTTTATGATGAAATAAGTTCAAAACAGATAATGGCGTCATGTTCTTAAGAAATGTATCACTTCCAACATCTCTTTCTCATATAGAGTCTATCTCCCTTCAACATCATTAAGCTTACGACAATTATAAGCTATCGGATGGTCATCTTTGACCAAGACTCCCCCTTGAGCCCTGTCTGAAGCATCATTGTGCACTTCAAATGGTATATCATAGCTAGGCAAGCGAAGAACCAGTTATGTCGAGACCACTTTATTCAATGCATCGAATTACCTCTAACACTCATCAGTCCATGTCCAAGATGTGTCCTTCACAGTTAGCTTATTCAAAGCCTTATAGTCTACACACATAAAGCAAGCCCTATTGCTTCTTTTGCAATAGAACTAGAGCACCAAATGGAGCTTTAGACGGTTGTATATAACCTATCATCCAACTATCCCTTAGCTAATTTCTTCACTTCTTGTCTAAAACTCTATTTAGACCATACTAATTAGAGGTTCTTCTCACAATCTTTCAATCCTTCAAAATAGTACACACACTCCGCTTGATGCATAAAACAGTAAGCCAAAACAAAGTGACAAATGCGCCAACAGAACTTAGTTTTAATTTTGGCGGAAGCCTTATTATTACTGCACACTTAGGGTTACACAACTCTTCTTATTTCGGACAGCCCCATCCCAAGATCAGGCTTATATAGGCTTACGAAAAGCTATAGACAAGTAACTGACTGGCAGTTACAGATTTGCTTTACACAAGGTAGTTAGCCAGCCGTTCCAACTAACAGAACTCCTCTCCCAAAGCTAAATAGGCAGTTCCTTGCCTTAGAAACTCATAAAGTAAATATTACCCCGTTGTTGATGATGGTTTTTAGTATAGGGTAAAAATCGTAAAACACTAAACCCTAGCAGACATTTAAAACAAGCATTTACTATGGGCATTAAATAAAAGCCTTTAATGTGTCTCTAAATATTTACCTGGGTATATTTTTCAAATTAGGGTTAGACAAACCAAGCCCTAATTTTCACGTGTGCCAATCTAAAATCATGCCAGCCACACCTAGACCAAGTTAGCCGCGCCATGCCAATCGCACCGTGCCATGTCCCTAGATATGCTAGCCACATCTCGTGTGCCAATGGAAAACCATGCCAGGAACACCCAACCGCGCCAAATCATGCAAACCATGTTAGCCGCACCCTTGTGCCAATGGAAAATCATGTCAGCCACACCTAGCCCAAGTTAGCCGCCCCATGCCAATCGCACCGTGCCATGGACCAAGCTATGCTAGACACATCTCGTGTGCCAATGGTAAACCATGCCATCCACACCCAACCACGCCAAAGCATTCCAACCATGCTAGCTGCACCCTTGTGCCAATGGAAAATCATGCCAGCCACACCTAGCCCAAGTTAGCTGCGCCATGCCAATCGCACCATGCCATGGCCCTAACTATGCTATCCACGTCTCGTGTGCCAATGGAAAATCATGCCAACCACACCCAACCGCGCCAAATCATGACAACCATCCTAGCCGCATCCTTGTTCCAATGGAAAATCATGCCATCCACGTCTAGCCCAAACTAGCCGCGCCATGCCAATCTCACCGTGCCATGGCCCTAGCTATGATAGCCACATCTCATGTGCCAATGGAAAACCATTCCAGCCACACCCAACCACGCCAAAGCATGTCAAACATGCTAGACGCACCCTTGTACCAATGGAAAATCATGCCAGCCACACCTAGCCCAAGTTAGCTGCTCCATGCCAATCGCACCGTTCCATGGCCCTAGCTATGCTATCCACATCTCGTGTGCTAATGGAAAACCTTGCCAGCCACACCCAACCGCGCCAAAGCATGCCAACCATGCTAGCCGCACCCTTGTGCCAATGGAAAATCATGCCAGCCACACCTAGCCCAAGTTAGCCGCGCCATGCTAATCGCACCATGCCATGGCCCTAGCTATGTTATCCACGTCTCGTGTGCCAATGGAAAATCATGCCAACCACACCCAACCGTGCCAAAGCATGCCAGCCATGCTAGCCGCATCCTGGTGATAATGGAAAATCATGCCGGCCACGTCTATCCAAAGCTATCCGTGCCAGGACAATAGCTTTATGCCTTGGCCTTAGCTATGCTAACCGCACCATCCTGTTGGCCTTATCCTCACGACCTCTATAGTGAAGGCATGCAAAAATCAACGGTTTCCCTTCAATCCCAGGAGAAAATCCTGGTCGTCTAAGGTCTCCTCATGATCTTTGGCTCAAAGCCCTAACTTGGCCACGCACATAGCCAATGAGCCACGCCGGCCTCGCCATGCCAAACACATATCGCCATGGACCCTCATGCCACGCCACCATGCTGGCCTTCCCCTTACGACAACCAAATTGAAAGCATGCAACAATCAGCGGTTGCCCTTCAATCCTAGGAGCAAATCCTGGCCGCCCAAAGTTACCTCATGACTTTGGCCCAAAAACCCTAGCTTGGTCACGCACCTAACCAAGCTAGTTGCGTCATGAAAAATATGACGCGTCGCAGCCCCTAGCCGCGCCACCCTTATGACATTCTCCTCACGGCACCCAAAGTGAAGGCATGCAACAATCAAAGGTTGCCCTTCAATCCCAAGAGAAAATCCTAGCCGCCCAAAGTCACCTCATGACTTTGGCCCAAAAACCCTAGCTTGGTCACATGCCTAACCAAAGCTAGATATGCCATGCTACCATGGAAAACCATCGGCCCAATGTTCCAAACCATGCCAAGGCATGTCATGCCAGCCTAGTTGCGCCAAGGCATGCCATGATATCCTGGACATGCCGCCGTCCCTCCTGAGTTTCTCTATTGGGTTGTTTTCTCCTCCCGAACGAGTTCAAAACCTAAATATCCTCGCAAAAGGAGATAGTAAATTTTTTTCCGGTTGATTTGAGGGGCGGACCGTCAAAATCCGAGTCCGTACTAGAATTCTACAGCGATTCTAGTGAAGGGCGCTAATTAGGGTTTCTAAAACAAAGGCGCGCATCAATGGCTACTCTCCAATCCCAGGAGAAAATCCTGGCCGCCTAAAGTCCCCTCATGACTTTGGACCAAAAACCTAGCTTGGGCACGCACCTAGCCCAAGCTAGTCATGCCATGCGACCATGGCAAACCCTTGGCCCCACGCGCCAAGCCAAATCGCACCTAGCCAAGCTAGCCGCACCAAGCCAAACACCCCTTCCTTGGCCCTAGCTATGCTAGTCACACTATTACAAGCCAAGCACCCCTTGCCTTGGCCCTAGCCATGGAAGACTATTGGCCCTACGCTCCAAGTCTAAACAACACCTTGGTCGCGCCTTCCCTACGCGGCCACCTAAACAAAAGGCATACGGCCATCAATGGCCAACCTTCAAACCCAGGAGCGAATCCTGGCCATCTAAAGTCACCTCATGACTTTTGGGTCCAAAACCTAAGTTTTGCCACGCCAAAGCATGCCAAGCAAACGGCATGCCAAGCTGGTCGCGCCACCACGATGGCCCTCACTACCAAAACTAAGGCGCGCAACGCACCTCTCAAGATACAAAATCTCGACCATCGAAGGTCACCAGGCTAGCAAGTTCCCCGAGCTCGACTTTCCAAGCCACAACAACGTATTACATGTTCTCCAATAACATTAGAGACATCAACACAAATTGGGGGATCTTCTTTGGGTATTGGTTTGGTGGTCTACAGCGTACGGCGTACACTACGCCCCTCATAAGGAAGTGTCATAAGATTGGGGCGCCTTGTAAATACGGGAGTTTTGTAGGAAAACGTTCATGGGACATAAATCCGTGAGTTAACAACCTTATGGAACATCAATTCCATAACGTTAACAGTTTCATGAAAATCAATTTCATGCATTAACCACTTTATGGAATAATCAAGTCCATCCATACGGTTACCACCTCCTCCTATTTACTCCTCACTCCTTAATGAGACCATGGTGTGTTTCTACTACAACTTGTATAAATAGGTTTTACCTATTTCTATTGGAACAACAAGTTCATTCGGACAAGACAAATACTCATAATACTTACTAGCTAGCTCTCCTCGTGAGCTCTGCTATTCTTCATAAAATAAGTTGTAGAAACCAATTGCACTTCCAGAATCAACTATTCTGGTCTTACACTTTCCTTTCTTCCCTCCCAAAAACCAACCCATTCTCCTCCTCTTTGTGACCGAAGCAAGTCTGGAACGGCCATTTCTTGGTTTAGGACGGACTTGTACAGATTGATCTCTCGAACTTAAAAGTACTCCCTTGCAGTACATTTTTTTTGGGTTTAAATAGTTTCTCACCTTCACACCTGCAATTACCAAAATCAGTAGAAAGTAATTTCACCTATAAACACCCATGCAACCAACTTGTAACTATCAAGGCCATGTGCCAGCTTATCCAGCCAATGTACGCCCATCATAGTTGAGCATCATTCCCCCAATAATGCAAGTGTTCTAATGCAATTCTTGCTTGCAGCCCTGCATGCCACATGCACATATGTTATGTGCCATACTCTTTTGGCACCTCTTGATGATAATCTCGCATTTTTGGTTATGTACAAACCTTGTTTGGCCCATTCGTTGGCCTATCTTGCAACTTCGTATGCTCCATGCATCTTTGGCCTATGCCATGTTGCAAATATTGTTTATCGATAATGATACACTTCAAGATGCCAACAATTTTTTAGCGATCCAATCCGGCTCTCATTTCATGTCTCATTATATATTGGGAAAGATCGCTCAATCCATAGCAGATCGGTATTATGTATTAGGAAACTTCTTACTCAGCTAGATTGCAGAATTCATATTAAGCATATTAAGAAGTGTTTTAAGTTGTTGTTATCAAATTCTTTGAAACCGGAATTTCACGTAATAAAGTTCATTCCATTAAAATGATGATGACACGTAGAGGTGTAAATTAGGTTGTGCCAGCATGAGCACAGCCCAGCACATCACGCTCATATTTGAGCACATACCAGCCCAGCACCACACATCACGTTAGTTTCATGGGGCGGGCAGGGTTTGGCTAATCGACACGGTAACCCAGCATAGCAGGTGGCACGGATAAGCATGTGGCACGACACAGCACAGCACGTTAAGAAAGCACATCATAATATACATATAAAATACTACACAACATGGAACAATACATCACATTTTGTGATATTTTATAAAAGAGCCTTTAATCTAGCCGATTATTGACATTTTATTATCGTTATGTTGACTTATTTTCATAATAACACATATAATTCCTAAATATTTTAAAAACATTTATATTGGAAAATATAAAATAAATGTGCTCGGCACAGCACAGTACGACACAACACGTTTATTTTTTAGGCACACCCCATCCCAGCACGCCTTCTAACACGGCACAACACGACATGTCATAATCTCCGGCACAGCACACCAAGGCACATAACATGCTAAGCACATGATTTCGTGGGTTGTGATGTGCTGGACCGGCACGTTTTACATCTCTAATGACACACACACTAAATTTCCATTGCATTGGGATAACAAATCCCAAGCCATATAGGCATCAAAAGCCCACCTTTTTACAAGGATTTTTAGTGAAGAATGATTTTTTAGAAGAATTTTGTTTTGTGATGGTGTCCAACTTACTATTTCATCTCATATTTCTCTTCTGTTGTAGAAGTATGTTGTTGTAGCTTTATGCATATACAATGTGAGATTGGTTTGTCCTTTATCGAAAAGGGTTGGATCAGTTAGCAAATGGTTCCACTGACAGAGTATTATTCCCTCCATCCTGATTTAGTTGAAGGTATAGGTGTTTTCACATAGGTTAAGAAAATGGAAAGAAATTAATTTTTTTCCATATATATCCCTTAATAATAATTGTAAAAATATTTAAATCTCCTAGTTTTTTGTTCCTTATTTCTAGTGGTTGATTTCAATGCAGGGTCAAATTAGAAAGAAATTGTGAAAATTATGGACACCTTCATCTATTTTGGTACTAGAAAAAATTCTTAAACCTTCAAGTAAAATAGGACGGAGAGAATATTAAGCAGAAACTTAGTTTCCACTGAGAGTAAAAAAAAAAAAAATTTGAAGCATGAATTTTATTGATAGGAGATTAGGTTATAATTTGTCGTGGGTATGTGGTACCCACTGAATCATGAAATAAAATTTGACTAATAAAAAGAGGGATTTCCTGGTCCCATATTTTGGTTGATAAGTTTCCTAATTGGCTTCCATTTTCTACATGATTGGCCAAACCATCTGCGGCTTGGTTTCCTTCCATGTAGTTTTGTTGAATGACAACCTGTGGGATCTGTCCGAATCTCTTCTTTATTTCCTCAATCATCCCTGAGATGTGCCAAGGAGAGGGGGTAGAGGATGTGATAAAGCGGAAAAGGTTTTCTAAGTTAGCTTCAAAGAGAACTTTTGGCCATTTTCTTTCTGTTGCCGTTCTTGAAGCAAAAAAGAAGAGCCCAAGTTTCTGCGGTTAAGGCAATCGTAATTCCTAAAGGTTGAGCTAGAGCCATTAAAGTTCGTGCGTCAGAATCTCTGCTGATGAATCTTGCTCTCGCACAACCTGGGACACCTCTGGTTGCTCCATCTGTGTTAATCTTAATCCAGTTGATATTTGGAATTGACCATCCTACCGATATTGTAGATATTCTTTTGTCTCTTCTTGGATGGTTATATATTGGTGCATCTCCTGGTAGGACCGGAGGTAAGGAATCTAGTGTCGTAGTGAATTCTCGTTGTAGTTTTTGATCCCATATTAAGATTTCGGCGGAAGTTGTTTATTTTTGGCGGTATATAAGATCATTCATAGCTAACCATAGGGTTAAAAAAAGGAAGCAAAATGAGGAGATTATAGTTGTTGGTGCAGATTGTTGTAGGATTTGGGAGATGGTTGTCTGAGGTGTTAAGGTGAGAGTGAGGGGGTAGTTGGAGTTTGGTGTGTTTGTAAGTTGAGTGATCAGGGTGTTCTAAGATGCAATCGTCATTGGAAAATGAATTAGAAGGTGACTCGCCAATTCTGGATCAGCATTGCATCTGGGGCATATGTCAGAGTTGGTCAAGTGGATATGATGTAGGAGAGAGAAGGTTGGTAATCCTTCATTGATTACTTTCCACAAGAAAAGCCGAATTTTTGGTGGACATGGTAAAGTCCACATGAATTTGGTGGGTGGAAGGGGGGAATGAGTTGGTTGACCATGAGATAGACATTTGAATTCCCAAGATGTAGTGTAATTTCCAGATTTTGAATGTGGCCAAATAATTTTATCATGTATGTTGTTTTGGGAAAGGTGAATGTTTGTGATTTTTTGGGCTATAGGATTTGGAAGGATGCTTTATTTTTGGAGATTCCAGGTATGAGATAATATATTGTTTGGTGTCTCTTTCATATAGTATGTTTAGAAGCTCGATACGTGATGAGCACGTCTAGATTTATGAAATATTATCTAAAGTTTCAACTTTACACATGGGGATTCTCGGCTCAGCTCCCTCATTATTATATGTGTGGGGGTCAGTCGTCGACATGCTAATCTCGCCACACTTGTACTCGTGAACCACGAAACGAGACCAAATTTCAAAGGACACACTCTTCTCGGATTTTTTTTTTTTTTTTTTCGTGATGGGTTTTTCTTGGCAGTGCAGTTGCACCATCATTCCCCACAATATACATTAATAATTAAGGTATACAGTGAGTGAAGCTTATTTAAGTAGGGCGCATAAACCAACCTGTTGTCAAATATCCTGAACTTGGAAACAAATTTGGTTCGAAAATGGCTTCTTTTAGTTCTAGTTCAGTTTGCACTGCTGTATTTCTCCTGCTTTCGATCTTTCTGGTCTCTGCTTCAACCGATAATGAGAACATTGAAGTTGTATATGTTTCACCTTCATGTAAGTATCACCGTAAAATTATTTAGATTATTAAACTTTGATTTTCTTGATCCGACGAGTTTCGATTTCTGGTTTTCAGTATGATCATCCAAATAGTAAAACTATTTAGTTCCGTACCTTTTTTTTATTTTTATTTTTTGGATCGGGTGCAACATCGGTCAAAAATGGGTTTTCTAACTGTGCAGTGGATTTGTTTTGTTTATGCAGTAGAGGTAGGATCTGTTACAGAAAGCAACATATGCGACCCCGAGGACGTATCCAGAGATGAGGTTTGGGGTCCAACTCAAGATTGCAATATCTGTACGTTTTATTGTACAGGGGTATGCGCGGGGATGGGAAGTCAAACGGTTAAAAAAGCTTGCACACCTCGTAAACGAGCATCACAGATTGTTTGTCAATGTTGTTGTACAAAACCCCCATCTCCTCCTCTGCCACCACCATCCCCACCTCCTCCCACTCCATCGTTTGACGAAAAGTGTGTTAAACAAGGGGACAACCCCTATAACACTACAAGGCCCACCCCAGATTGCGCCGAATGTACAGACTGGTGTAAAGAACAATGTTCAAAGAAAGGAGGTTATATGGTTGATGAAAAATGCGCAAAACCAGGTGAATCTGATTGGCTCAGGCGCTGCAACTGTTGCTGTCGTGATAACTCAAAACCCCCATCTCCACCAAGTTGTCCTACCCTTGGTTGTCCTTCGGAAGCAACATGGACGATACCAGGTGTGAAGCCATGCAATTACAGACTAGTATCGTCGTCCTCATCGTCATCATCATCAATATCAATGTAGCATGAATGGAGTGATCTTTGATGGATTTGAACTCATTTAAATAATTGAATTGGTTTTGCCAATTCAATGAGTCAATCACCTGTCTTCATCTTCTTCTTTTTTCGGCACATTTTTTTTTGTTTTGTTTTGATGCATAATCAGCTGTCTTCTTGGTTACTAGGCATCATGGCCTTTAATTTTGTAACAAGGCTAGTCTATGCAATTTGTTATTTTAAATCCGAGACTTATTTTGAGAAAATAAAACGGTTGATACTGTTAAGCAAGTAATTCGTAGAGGTTTCTCTTCCAGAGGCGAAGCTTGACTACGCGAAGCAAGGTCTTGTTAAGGATGCAAGAAAGTAAATATTGGGCTTGGAAGCCCAAATTCTTAAAAAAATTAGATTCAGGAACCAGGTGGGCTGGGCCTAGGTGTATAACTGTGCGTACATGTTTACAAGTGACGTGTTGGACCAATAAGGGGTGAGCAAAAGAATCATTTTTCTGGGGACAAGCTTTTTTTCTTGGGATCATTGTTTTATATTGGGTAAGACATTAGAAGTAAATCTAGGTCACTCCGTATCTAGATATTTAAATTAATACCTAAATTACCCTCATGATTAATTTTGGGTAATGATTAATTAGTGTTAATAATAGTTAGTGTAATGATTAGTGAAATGATTAATTTAAAGATAATTAGTGAGATTAAAAAATCATATGGGTTTTTTTTTTTTAAAGTAGAATTATTGAGAGAGTAAAGTTAGAGAAGATGAAGAAGAAAAACATGGATTTTACCAACCACAACCGGAGGAAGAGTATTTGGGTACCCCAGATATGTTTCAAACTTAGATAATGTTGGTTAAATTGATCCAAAATTCCAAAAGAATGTAAATTTTTTAAGTAGATTTGAGCTTGTTCGGTTACCTTATATGAAGAACAGGTAAACAAACACATATGAAAGTGTATCTCGGTTACTTTTTCCAAACACGCAGGTTACCGAACTCGCTCTTAATGGAGGTTTTTAGTCGTTCAGTTAACACGCAGGTTACCGAACTTTGTTTATGGGATTTACAAAGTAATGTTCGATTTGCCCGAAATGTTTCTGAACTTTAGGGTCTAGAAGTTCGGTTGGTTCGCAACCAATATCTAACCGAACTTTGCGTTGATTAAGATTTCACCAAGTGTGCAAAGTTATGTTGTTTCACAAACTTCATACCAACCAATATCTAACTGAACTTAACACAATATTGGTAAAGTTCGGTTAGAAAAAAGTTTTAGCCTTCTTTGTGAACCAACCGAACACAGTGGGAAAAGTTCGGTTAAATCAAAACTCAACATAGTGGGAAAAATAACACAGTTCGGTTACATTGGTTTTTTTTTTTTTTTTGGTAAAGTTATATTAGAAAATAGTTTTAGACTTTTTTGCGAACCAACCGAACTCAACATATTGATTTTCAGAGAAGGGTTCGGTTTGGTTAGCAATTTTATTTTATTTTTCGAACCAGCCGAAATCAGCATTTGTTGTTCGAATACAAGTGTTCGGTTAAAGAAAAAATTCCAATTAATCTAACCAACCGAACACAATATATTGGTTTTCAATGAGGAGTTCGGTTAAAACTATTTTTGCGAACCAACCGAACTCGGAGTTCGGTTACGAAAAATTAAACTCGTGATAACCGAAGTGTTCTTCGTGTTCTTGGTTTCAGAATGTTCGGTTACAAAATTAGTTTTTTTAAAACTATTCCTAATTGAACATGCCACTTTAACTTCCATTTAAACCACTCAATTTTCTCAATCAAAAAAACGAATTAAAAAGATTGATGGGTTTTTCAATCGAACAAGGTCAAGGAAAGAGAGAAGAAGAAGAGAATTATTTTATTTTATTTTTCAAAACTAAAAAAATTCGATTCCCTTCATGTTTTTGTTTTTGATTTTGGTTAATAGATTCATTTAGATTAGATGTATATGATTAAATTTATATAGTTATTAAGTTAGTTTTAATTTAAATTAAAGTAAAGTAAAGGATAAATGTGTATTTACCTAACTTTAGAACACCCCTTATAAGTACAGGGAGGTTAACCTAATAAGACCATGGTCCCCCTAAAAAAACCATGGTCCCAAAAAAATGATTCGAGCAAAAAGTTCGGAACTGCGGATTTTATCCGTATCCATCCGCAAAATTACGGGTGAAACCCAATCCTCAAAATTTATGGGCCGGACACAGGTGGGATTCTCAAATCCGCACTTTTCGCTGTTTGGTTGCGGTTGGACTTTGAAATCCGCGATTCACCCGCACCTTAAGAATTTGATGAATCAAAATTTTCCTAATTTTCATTTTCATCAAACCAAAATTAGGCCTGTCAATGGATACCGATTATCCAAAATCCGATACCGATTATCCGTAATCAGTTACTGCTACCATCCGACATAGCGGTAAATGGATATCTGTATCCCATAAGCTAATGGATATTTTCCTCTTAATGTAACGGTAGTGGAATTGTGTATTTCCGTTAGCTTGACATCTGATATCCGGTAACGTGTGTACTGCACGTGTAAATTCTTATACCTAGGTGTGTATTCTTCGAATGAATCTCATTCAGTTCATTCTTCACTTCAGTTTATCGACACAAAATAGAGAAAAAGAGAGAAAACCTAACCTCAACTCCTCGTCTCTGCCTTAGAAATCATATTCTTTTCTATAGGAAATCATGTGGGATTACTGATTTGAAACTAGGGTTTTCTTCTTCAATTTTGTTTTGAGTTTAATTTCAACCTTAAAAACTCAATTTTCAATTTAGGGTTTCTGAAATTAGGGCATCTCAAATTCTCAATTTCAGATTTGTGAAATTAATCATGACCCAAAGCGAAAGAGAAGCATCAAACCATGTTGGTTCTTTTTATAATCTCTCATTTTCAGTTGCATCACAATTACCTGTTGTTGCTGCATCAAACTAAGTTCAAGGTTTAGGAATTAATTCAACACCTGCTTCTGTTACACCTGCAATTCGTCCTAGAGAAGAAGAACCAGATATAGAAATAGATGAAGATCCAGTTACAGCCGAAGAAAATAAAAAACTACGTTCAGTAAGGTCTAATGTATGGAATGATTTTGACAGGAAAATTGGAAAGAAGGTTGTCAAAGGGAAGGAGGTTGGGATACTTATGGCTGAATGTAAATATTGTCACAAGAAGATACATGCACCCAGTAACCAAGGAACGAGCCGCTTGCATTACCATGTTTCTATCTGCAAAGAAAAGCCTGAGGATAAGAAAGGACAAAGAAAGATTACTTCGGTCAAAACAGGTAATGCTCAAACCAATTTAATTGGAAGTATGATGTTGTTGCTACTAGGATACTAGTTGCCAAAATTATTGCGAAACATGGTTATCCAATCACTATAGTTGAGCATCCTTATTTTAGAGAGTTTGTAAAACCTCTGAATCATGTTGCTAAGAGTAACACTAGGAATACAGTTAATGAAGACATCATGAGACTAGCAACTGAGTTCACACTACACTAAAACCAGGATTTTCTCACAGTGTAACCTGTCACAGTTTATTTTTCAGTCACTGATATACCTGTAATAAGTCCTGCAACAGTTATACATGTTGCTAAATTTTGTAATCGTGATAATGAATCTGAATATTTAACTTTTTTACTAGTCATAATTATATTTGTTGACAATCATCTAGACAATCACAATTATAATCTGAAATGATGTTTCCACCCAAAAATTCCACCACATCTAAAACAACCTCGAATTAATCACTCTTACAATTTTGGTTGTCACTACTTTCGCAATAGTTATACAAAATAACAATTTTACTTAATTTCTAAATATCAAAATTAATTTTTATTTTATTTTTTTATTTTCTTAATATTAGAAAAAATGATCAAGACCAAGTCAAGAAGCCATGACTTTGTAGGACATTTGACTTGGACAAATACCAACCTTTTCTCTCGATTTTCTCGACAAAACCACAACAAAATTAACTGCTTCTTCTGAAGACTGTGAAAATGACCAAACTACCCTTATCAGAATGTGTGCAATAAAAATTTCGAAGACTGTGAAAATGACCATATTACCCTTATTGGACATAAGTGCAATAAATATTATGGAGACTGTGAAAATGACCATATTACCCTTATTGGAAAAAAGTGCAATAAATATTACGGAGACTGTGAAAATGACCAGACTACCCTTATCGAAAATATGTAAAAGTAAATAATTTGAAAATGACCACATTACCCTTATTAAAAAAAGTGCAATAAATATTATGGAGACTGTGAAAATAACCATACTACCCTTATCGGAAATAAGTAAAGTAATTCTTACAGACTATGAAAATGACCATATTACCCTTATTTGAAAAAATGCAATAAATATTATGGAGACTGTGAAAATGACCATACTATTCTTATCGAAAATAATTAAGTAAATGTTACAGACTTTGAAAATGACCATATTTCCCTTATTGGAAAAAAGTGCAATTGATATTATGGAGACTATGAAAATGACCATACTACCCTTATCGAAAATAAGTAAAGTGATACTTTGATAATGACCATATTACCCATATTGGAAAAAAAAAGTGCAATAAATATTATGGAGACTATGACAATGACCATACTACCCTTATCGAAAATAAGTAAAGGAAATGTTACAGACTGTGAAAATGACCATATTACCCTTATTGGAAAAAAGTGCAATAAATGTTATGGAGACTGTGAAAATGACCATACTACCCATACCGGAAATAAGTAAAGTAATTCTTACAGACTGTGAAAATGACCATATTACCCTTATTGAAAAAAGTGCAATAAATATTATGGAGACTGTGAAAATGACCATACTACCCTTATCAGAATTAAGTAAAGCAATTCTTACAGACTGTGAAAATGACCATGTTACCCTTTGGAAAAAAGTGTAATAAGTATTATGGAGACTGTAAAAATGACCATACTACCCTTATCAGAAATATGTAAGGTAATTCTTACAGACTGTAAAAATGACAATATTACCCTTATTAGAAAAAAAGTGCAATAAATATTATGGAGACTGTGAAAATGACAAAATTACCCTTATCGAAAATAAGTAAATTAATACTATGAAAATGGCCATATTTCCCTTATTGAAAAAAGTGCAATAAATATTATGGAGACTGTGAAAATGACCATACTACCCTTATTAAAAATAAGTAAAGTAATTCTTACAGACTGTGAAACATGACCATATTACCCTAATTGGAAAAAAAGTGCAATAAATATTATGGAGACTGTGAAAATGACCATTCTACCCTTATAGAAAATAAGTAAAGTAAATGTTACAGACTATGAAAATGACCATATTGCCCTTATTGAAAAAAAGTGCAATAAATATTATGGAGACTATGAAAATGACCATACTAACCTTATCGGAAATAAGTAAAGTAATTCTTACAGACTGTAAAAATTATCATATTACCCGTATTCGAAAAAAAGTGTAATAAATATTTTGGAGACTGTGAAAATGACCATACTACCCTTATCGAAAATAAGTAAAGTAAATACTTTGAAAATGACCATATTACCCTTATTGAAATGAAGTGAAATAAATATTATGGAGACTATGAAAATGACCATACTACCCTTATCGAAAATAAGTAAAGGAAATGTTACAGACTGTGAAAATGACCATATTACCTTTATTGGAAAAAATTGCAATAAATGTTACGGAGACTGTGAAAATGACCATACTACCCTTACCGGAAATAAGTAAAGTAATTCTTACAGACTGTGAAAATGATCATATTACCCTTAATGAAAAAAGTGCAACAAATATTATGGAGACTGTGAAAATGACCATACTACCCTTATAGGAATTAAGTAAATTAATTCTTACAGATTGTGAAAATGACCATGTTACCCTTTGGAAAAAAGTGCAATAAGAATTATGGAGACTGTAAAAATGACCATACTACCCTTATCAGAAATAAGTAAAGTAATTCTTACAGACTGTAAAAATGAACATATTACCCTTATTGAAAAAAGTGCAATAAATATTATGGAGACTGTGAAAATAACCATATTACCCTTATTGGAAGTAATTAAAGTAATTCTTACAGGCTGTGAAAATGACCAGACTACCCTTATCGTAAATAAGTAAAGTAAATATTACAGACTTTAAAAATGACCATATTACCCTGACTGGTCATTTTCACAGTCTCCATAATACTTATTGCACTTTTTTCCAATAAGGGTAACATGTTCAATTTCATTGTAAGTAAGAATTACTTTATTTATTTCCGATAAGGGTATTATGGTCATTTTCACAGTCTCCATAATATTTATTATACTTTTTCCAATAAGGATAATATGGTCATTTTCACAGTCTGTAATATTTATTTTACTAATTTTCGATAAGGGTAGTATGGTCATTTTCATAGTCTTCATAATATTTATTGCACTTTTTTCGAATAAGGGTAATATGGTCATTTTCATAGTCTGTAACATTTCCTTTACTTATTTTCGATAAGGGTAGTATGGTCATTTACATATTTTCCATAATATTTATTGCACTTTTTTTTCCAATAAGGGTAATATGGTCATTTTCACAGTCTGTAAGGATTACTTTATTTATTTCTGATAAGGGTATTATGGTCATTTTCACAGTCTCCATAATATTTATTTTACTTTTTCCAATAAGGATAATATGGTCATTTTCACAGTCTGTAAGAATTACTTTACTTATTTCCAGTAAGGGTAATATGATCATTTTCACAGTCTCCATAATATTTATTGCACTTTTTTCCAATAAGGGTAATATGGTCATTTTCAAAGTATTTACTTTACTTATTTTCGATAAGGGTAGTATGGTAATTTTCATAGTCTCCATAATATTTATTGCACTTTTTTCCAATAAGGGTAATAGGGTCAATTCTAGTAATCTTTGACCCGTGATGTTCAATTCTGATATATTTCGTCTTCAGATAATCCGGACGGGAAACTCGGGTCTAACTCTAGTAATCTTTGAACCCGTGATGTTCAATTTTGATATATTTCGTCTTCAGATCATCCGGACGAGAAACTTAGGTCTAACTCTAGTAATCTTTGAACCTGTGATGTTCAATTCTGATATATTTCGTTTTCAGTCCATCCGGACGAGAAACTTGGGTCCAAATTTAGTAATCTTTAAACCTGGGATGTTCAATTCTGATATATTTCGTCTTCAGATCATTCGGACGAGAAACTCGGGTCTAACTCTAGTAACCTTTGAACCCGTGATGTTCAATTCTTATATATTTCGTCTTCAGTTCATCCGGACGAGAAACTCGGGTCCAACTCTAGTAATCTTTGAACCTGAGATGTTCAATTCTGATATATTTCGTTTTCAGTTCATCCGAAAGAGAAACTCAGGTCTAACTCTATAATCATTGAACCGTTGTTGTTCTATTTTGATATATTTTTTCTTCAGTTCATCTGAAAGAGAAACTCCGGTCTAACTCTAGTAATCTTTGAACCTGTGATGTTCAATTCTGATATATTTCGTCTCCAGTTCATCCGGACGAGAAACTCAAGTCTAACTCTAGTAATATTTGAACCTATGATGTTCAATTCTGATATATTTCATCTACAATTCATCCGAATAAGAAACTGAGGTCTTACTCTAGTGATTTTTGAACTCGGGATGTTCAATTCTAATATATTTGATCTTTAGTTCATCCGTAAAAGAAACTCAGGTCTAACTCTAGTAATCTTTGAACCCGGGATGTTCAATTCTGATATGTTTCATCTTCAATTCACCCGAATCAGAAACTCGGGTCTTACTCTAGTGATCTTTGAACCCGGGATGTTCAATTCTGATTTATTTGATATTCAGTTCATCCGTAAAAGAAACTCAGGTCTAACTAGAGCTGGAAAACAAGCCGAAACCCGCGGATAAACCCGTGCCCGGCCCGTGAAAACTCGAACCCGGCTCGGCTGGGTTATAAACAAGCCGGGTTCGGGTTAGATAAATGGTGGCCCTTGAGGAAATGGGTTAACCCGTGCCCGTCCCGTGAACCCGCTGGTGCGGCCCGTAAACCCGTGTAAATCATATATACACATAATAAGAAAATCATAACCTAAACTCGATTCATCTTTTTCTTCACCAGTTCCACCTCCATCTCTCTTTTATTATTTCTCTGATTCTTTCTCTCTTTATAAAATCAAGAGTCATAACCTTAATTCTTCCCGCGAGTGTTCTTGATGATTTTGTTGGTCGTTTATGACCTATTGAGATGCAGATATTTGAACAAAAATTTGGGGGTTTTGGATGTTAAATAAAATTGGTTCTGATTCAATTGTTGTGAAGATTCGAACCAAGAAGAGGATTGGGTTTTCTCCTGCAATTTGTGTTTGTGTTGTTTATGATGAGTAACAGCTAAGAGGATTGGGTTTTATATTTCTGAAAAAATACAGAAAATTTGTGTAATCTGAAATCAGGGGTTTTGTTTATAGATAGGGTTGTTTGATTTCATTTCTTTCCCCTAATCTAATTGAAGATTTTTGAAGATAAATGGTTGATTGGAGAAGAACTAATCAACTTGATATCAACCATCGAGATACTCCGGCTACACCAGCTAGATCTCAGAACAAGAAACCTCCTACTGGTATGTCTTGATTTCTTTTTAATCCAAAATATGAAGATTTAGGGGAAATTTGTTAGTATTGTGGATTTGATTCAGTAGTAGAAATGCCTTGTTTTTTTTTTTTGAAAGATTGAAGGTTTTGATGGTTAGATGGAATTCAAACTAGGGTTTTATGAGGATGAGAAAGAAGAGTCCAAATCTGCTATTGAATCTTTGAGATTTGGATTTGGTCAAGAATGGTCGATGATTTAGAGTTTTGTGACGAATTAGAAACATGGGTATGTCTCAGATTCAAGGTTATCGTGAGATAATTGAGCTGTTAAAGTAACTAGGGTATCAGGAGTGGATGGAATTGGCTATTGAAAAATTACAGGGAAGGTTCTGCTGAGTTGAACGGCTAGAGTTGAGATGGAGTTACAGGGATCTTGGCAGTGGCAGAATGAATTTGTTACAGAGAATGGTTGAAATGGAATGACGGTGATTTCGAGTAGAAGAAGTGGTTGTATGTTCTGTTGTTGGTGTTGTATGCAGTGAGATGGAGCAATCGAGTCTGCTGCTGTGACTGGTGATGAGATGGTGTAAATGGATTTGAAGCGGCTTGAGTTGATGTTGTAGCCTGGTGGAGTATGATAACGAGAAGCTACTGCAATGAATTAGATGAGTGATTAGGACATGAATCATTATTGTACAAGCAAGTGAATCAAATGGATGCATTCATAGATGGGGATAATGCTTTGGTAAAATTGCAGTGAGAAGAGACTGGTGGTGCTGAGAACTGGCACTCAAGAAGTTCAGAGATTCAGACTTCAGAGAATGGATTTTGCAGTTGCAGTTTTGCTGAAGTGGAAACTAGTGCTGAGATGCAGAAAATGTACAATTTTTATCCTTGTAATTTGTCACAAATTAACTTAATTAAGTTTTAATCTTGGTTTTAATCAAACAAGCCGGGCAAACCCGTGAACCCGCAAGTTTAACCCGTTACGGGCACGGGTTGAAGAAATGACCACCCGTGAAGAATTTCGACCCGCGGGATTCGACCCGTGTTAACCCGAACCCGTGTGACCCGTAACGGGCCGGCCCGCCCGTTTGCCAGCTCTAGGTCTAACTCTAGTAATCGTTGAACCTGTGATGTTCAATTATGATATATTTCATCTTCAGTTCACCCGAAAGAGAAACTCAGGTCCAACTCTAGTAATATTTGAACCCTGTGATGTTCAATTCTGATATATTTCATCTCTAGTTCATCATAACGAGAGACTCAGGTCTAACTCTAGTGATAATTGAAGTCAAAATATCCAAATATGATAGGTTTCGTCTCCATTTTATCATAACGAGAGCCTCAGGTCTAACTTTAGTGATAATTGAAGTCAAAATTTCCAAATTTGATGGATTTTGTCTCTAGTTCATCATAACGAGAGACTCAGGTCTAACTCTAGTGATAATTGAAGTCAAAATTTCCAAATATGATAGATTTTGTCTCCAGTTCATCATAACGAGAGACTCAGGTCAAACTTTTGTGATAATTGAAGTCAAAATGTCCAAATATGATAGATTTCGTCTCCAGTTCATCATAACGAGAGGCTCAGGTCTATCTCTAGTGACCGATTACACCTTATTTCGTACTATTGGTTACGTCCTCACTACACCAAATCCCGAATTTTGTCACAGGGTATATCCGTTACTAAAAAAAATTGTAACACATATACGCCGTGGCAGAAACGCTGTGATATTTTTTGTTATTTTTTTTTGCAACAGTTTTAACTGTGACAAACTTGGATTCTGATCCACGATTATAAACTGTTACAATAATTAATAGTAACAGTTAACCTACTTTTAAAATAGCGACACGTTGCACATTTGTCACAGTAATTATAACAGGTGTAATTGTTGTTCTCACTTTGCAACAATTCGGTAATGACACGTGTCATATGTCGCCACGTAGGCAACAATTTCTTTTTTTCCATGTGTCACTTTTTCTTACGATTACAATAACACATATAAGTGTTGCATAATTTTTGCAACAAATTAGCTATGGACACCTGTCATCTTTTTGTCACTATTACTGTAACGTTTAAACTGTTACTCTCATTTGTAACAGAATTAAGAAGATGACACGTGTTTTTTCTTCGCATTTTTCGTCATAGTTATATTTGTGACAATTATTTGAATTAAAATTAAAAAAAATGGATAGTCCAGGTCATTCTCATGGACCTGGGCTTCCAGTTTACAGGCCTGCAAGACAATTTATCCTGAAACACAGGCCTGCAATACAATGAAACATGAAATACAGGCTTGCACCTGTTCTTCAATGCACAATTCATATATTCACAGTCTGCAAACCATCCACATTCCTCCCTGACTACACCATAACTTCAAAAGATGGATTAAGTTCTCTGATCTCTTCATACATATTTCACACAAATACTTCATACTGCAATTGCTCCAAAGACTAGCTACTGGCATATTCTGTAAGTGTGATGTTCCCTGAAAATAACAATCAAACCATTAGTTGTCTAGAAAACATGCAACAACAAGATGAAAGGCCTAATGGCAAACACATCCAGGAAACAACAAGATCTAGGGGTTAAGGAGACAACAAATGGATTAAGATTTTTATTAGATAAGAATTAGGCCCCATTTGAGTGAGTGAAGGAATGCATTACTTAATTGAGTGTATTTTTCTAGTTTTGAGTATATAAAAGGTTGTGATGCTGATTTTATAGCAATGGAAACACTTATATCATCTTAATGGGGTTGACTATGTTCATAATAGTAGTACGCGTACAAGTACTAAATGAGTCGCATAATAATAGAGGCCTACTACAGGGGAGTATATGATACCTCTATCGCATCAACCAGGTATCCAGAAAGAACGGAAATCCAAAGAATTAAAACACCTATCCATATGATTGCTTCCCATAGCGTTATCTCGGGGGCCTCATCATCAGACTCTTCTTCCTTTTGCTCCTCTTCTACCTATGAAAATTTCATGTGGCATATATTAGAGATTGCATCTGCAATAGTACCGATAATTCTCTTCATTACTATTCCATGCATAATTTTCATTGAAAATATATATGATTAGTATTAGAAAACAAAAAAACTCGAATTTCTTTTCACTTATAAACGGCATGTTAGATAATCTCACCTCTTCGACGGGAGTAGGCTTATAAAGATTGTCCTGACTCTTCAATTGTAAAAACAGGTAGATAACAATCTTTATCATTACTGATCCACACTAACCACCTTTCTTACCATTAGCACCTACAAAGAAGTCGACATTTTCATCACTAAATTAATGCTCAATCTGAAATGCTTTTACAAACCTAACTAAAAATGTTCAAAATTATTCATACGGTCTAGAATTTTACCTGCCAGACTTCGCCATTTATGTCTTTGATCGCTAACTAACTCGGTCAATTGAGAAGCAAGGTTCAGCCATCAATTCGTTGTTGAGAATCTTTCATAGACAATCTAGATGTCCAAACTCACTTTGAAGCTTTAAACCACTGACAGGATACATACATTCAGTAAACATAACACAAACTCCTATTAGATAGTACAACTGCATCACTAGTTCCAATTTTGAGGGCCTGTAAAACAAACCAGTTAAACAATCAACACATCATTTGGAAAAGAGACTACTTAAATGGAACAAACCAAGAACCCCAAAAATGTTCAAAACATTTTTCCCACTAGAGGAATACCGGCATTAAATCAAAGAAACAAGAAGTAAGTAAACATATATCCTAGTCACGTGATATACCTTGATGGAACCAAATTGACTTAAAAGTTAAAATCACCAAATATAATATTAGTTTATTAAACAGGAGATTAAAAGAACCAAGTCGAATTTTGGGATCAGTTCTCGAAAGTAAAAAAAAAAGGGATAAGATGAAACTTTCTAACACTACTTCTAAAAAATAAACGAAAGACGGCTCTAGTAAGAGTTCGCCAAGAAAAATCTAGATAATGGATTGGAAATGCAGGACACTACCACAACAAATCACTCCATGGCTTCCACCTGAGAGCAGCTGCAAAAGGTAAACCATAAGTTAGTAAGCATTCAAAGAAGAATCTAGGAATAGTTTGTACATATTAGCAAATCATGCACTCATTTGTCATCACCATGTCTTTCCCACCAGACAGACTCCCAAGAGAAGTCCAACGACGAGCTATCACAACTCCTGTCGAGTTCCTAAACATAGTGTATATTTGACATACATTCAAAGAAGAAACCAATGTAAGCATTCGGAAAAGATTACCCATACTAAAAATCTCTTAGCTTCATCTTACTTAATATGTTAAATCATTGTAATTATACAATGTCTAAACTATTTACACCTATTCCTTTAACCGAAACTTTTGGTAAAAGACAAAATAATTTGAGTTTATTATCATAAAAATAATAAGATGTTGCATCAGTTACCTGAACATCATCATTAAACATGGATCATTTGGACCACCTAACAGACTTATAAGCATGAGTCCACCACCAATGTCAGGATGCCTGGTCCGAAAATATATAAAAATATTTAGATACATGACTGCATGTTATTCCTTTAACTGATAAACAATTGAAAAGTGAACACTAAACAGGGGTAGATTTAGAAGAACTCACATTATTCTTGATAAGCGTGATCTTTGCTTCCAATTATTTCTTCAACTGTAAGACTTTTAACTTTTATTTAATAAGCAAAAACTTTGCAGCTTCATGCTTTCTGAATTTGCAGGTGCCATAACCAATGTACTGGAAACGAAGCAAAAAAATGTTGCACAAATTGATCAACTGTACAAGGAAGACGGCATGTTATTAGATCAATTTAAGCTCATGTTTGTAAAACCTTTTATATTAATTATCAACTAAGCAATAACACATACCATTAAAGCATCAAATCCCAAACTTCAAACAAGCTAAACACAACAAATAAATGCTAGAAAAAGCTTGACAACCACAATATTCATTTACAACCATGTTTAGCATCATTGGCTCTCAAGCCCGGCGAAAGGGAAATCCTAAAAATTACGAGTTTGTAAAGTTAATGTTTCAGACATCCAAGGCTAAAGCAGCATAGCTCTCAAGCCCATCGAAAGCAACTGTGATTGTTCTTGAGAAACAAGCCTTAGGTTTATCATCATCAACAATTTTCTTTAAACAACAAACTCCAATTCTCATTATTCAAATAAAGTTTTCTATTGAGAATTGATCAACCCATGTGCACTTAAACAAAATTAAAAGTTTTTTAAAAACCACTAAAAATAAAACTGAACTAAAATTGAGTTCAGAGTACCTGCTTGGAAAATCTCTTTTGTTGAGAAAGAAATTTAAACAAAACCCATATTATAATCATAGTCGATAAGATGGGTAAAGGATAATAACTTCCATCTCAATTATTTCTCAATCAAAAACAAATTAAATTTCTAATTGAAAAACATTAACATTAAGAATATGAATTTAAGATATTTCAGGGTCTCAAACATCCAAGCAACATAAACTCATAGATCTTGCTTATCATACCCACAACCATTAAAGTCGGAAAAAATGCAAGAAGGAACCTAAATCGAAAATATCTGAAACCCTAAATATATATAAAATCAAATCCAAACAAAAACATAAGGAACCTAAATCGAAAATATCTGAAACCCTAAATCTATATAAAATCAAAACCAAACAAAATCAGTAAAGAAAAATCTGGAAATGAAGACTAAGATAACATATCTGTTTTATCTCTGAATCTTGATTTAAAGATTGATTTGTAGAGTTTTGATGGGTAAAGGGAGATATTTCTCTGAACCTCTAAACATGAAGAACATAAACAAAAACAAAATTTCTGAAGCTAAACAATAATCATTGTTAAAATTCTAAGAGCAGTCAATAAAAGAAAATTCGAAGCTTGAGTGTAAGGTTCAGGATCATAGATAAAATCTCACTGAAATCATCTAAAATCTAAGATTTATCAGACCATTTAATCCGATTTATATGTACTGATGTCGATTCCATGAATTTTTTTTTCAAAACAACTAAGTAGTAAGTAAGAGCTTATCATAATATTGAAGATCAACTAGTATACATAACAATTGATAAAGTCAAAAATGCCTCAGACATCTAGATAAGAAGTGAGTGAAAAAGAAAGAGAGGAGAGCGGCGGTGTGAGATGAGTTTTAGGTCTAGCTTAATATTTCTCTCACCTCTTTAGATTATATACATATCTTTAACATGCATCTCGAATGCCTTTCTACGAGATAAGTGGATATTTTCTGACCACGTGTCAAAAGAAAAACCAATCTAACGGTTCTTACCATATGACACTATTTTGTAATGGTCATGGGCCTGGATTGCACGGACGCTCCGTTTTAGGAGTCGTGTCGGCGTCCGACTCGCGTCGGACGCAGGATACGCGTTTGACGAGGACACGACGCGTGTCCGACACACCAATATGCGCGTCCCGCTCGCGTCTTGTTTGGATGCACCGATGACTCGGGTTTGAAGCATTTTTTTTTCTCATTTTCATTTAAACTTCTTCCTTTATTTTTACTAATATTAACTAAATGAAGAAAAACAAAAATTTAGATCAATCATTTAAGTCTTTATTAGGGTTTTGTAATTGGAAATGCATCACATATACCCTTGGTTGGGCATGTGTTGTTCTAAAAATGCAATTTGATTGTGCCATGTGTTTAATAGTGATTGATTGCTTGACCTTCGGCGTGTATAAACAAACGAACTTTCCTTTTCTTTTGAAATTTATACATATGTGGAATTATTTTCTAATTCTTAGGATCAAAACACTTGACTTTACTGTATAAATACATAATTGTATATATAAATAAAATATGTATATACGTGTCCGCGTCCTAGTTTTTTGATAATTTTATAGTGTTTGCGTCCGCGTCGTGTCATGTCATGTCATCCAACCCATCCACGGGTCCAAGAGCATAGCTCGGTTGTATCCCATCAACTCCGATGGGAGGAGTCCGGGGTTCAATCCCTCGGCGCCCGTAAAGGTTTGTAATAGATTAGTTGTATATTGGATTTAGCGGTGTTGGGTCCGGAAGTGGGGACCGTCCAACAGTGGTTCGAGGTAAAGGGTCATTCGTCCTTCTTTCACGTATAAAAAAAAGGTTCATGGTCTTGGGAAGAAAATTTTAATAGATTTACATTTTACGGTAGAACTTCGATAAATTGATTCACGATAAATTAATAACTTTGCTAAATTGAAGATGAAATATATAAGATTTGAACATCCCAGGTTCAAAGATTACTAGAGTTGGACCTGAGTTTCTCATTCGGAGGAACTAAATATGAAATTTATCAGATTTGAACATCCCAATTTCAAAGATTACTACTAGAGTTCGACCTGAGTTTCTCATTCGGAGGAACTGAAGATGAAAATTTTCATATTTGAACATCCTAGGTACAAAGATTACTAGAGTTGGACCTTAGTTTCTCGTTGGGAGGAACTGAATATAAAATTTATCAGATTTGAACATCTCAGGTTCAAAGATTACTAGAGTTAGACCTGAGTTTCTCGTTCGGATGAATTGCAGACGAAGTATATCAGAATTGAACATCACAGGTTCAAAAATTAGTAGACTTAGACCCGAGTTTCTCGTTCGGGTGAACTGAGGATGAAATATATCAGAATTGAACATCACAGGTTCAAAGATTACTAGAGTTAGACATGAGTTTCTCGTTCGGGTGATCTGAGGACGAAATATATCAGAATTGAACATCACAGGTTCAAATATTCCCAGAGTTAGACCTGAGTTTCTCGTTCGGGTGAAGTGATGATGAAATATATCAAAATTAAACATCACAGGTTCAAAGATTGCGAGAGTTAGACCTGAGTTTCTCGTTCGGGTTATCTGAGGACGAAATATATCAGAATTGAACATCACAGGTTCAAAGATTACTAGAGTTAGACAAGAGTTTCTCGTTCGGGTGATCTGATGAAGAAAATATATCAGAATTGAACATCACAGGTTCAAAGATTACTAGAGTTAGACCTGAGTTTCTCGTTCCGGTGAACTGAGGATGAAATATATCAGAATTGGACATCACAGGTTCAAAAATTACTAGAGTTAGACAAGAGTTTCTCGTTCGGGTGATCTGATGACGAAATATATCCAATTTGAACATCCCAGGCTCAAAGATTACCAGAGTTGGACCTGATTTCTCTTTCGGGTGATCTGAAGACGAAATATATCAGAATTGAACATCACGGGTTCAAAGATTACTAGAGTTGGACCTGAGTTTCTCTTTCGGGTGAACTGAAGATGAAATATATCAGAATTGAACATCCCGGGTTCAAGGATTACTAGAAATATACCTGAGTTTCTTTTTCGGATGAACTGAAGATAAAATATATAAGAATTGAACATCCCGGGTTTAAAGATTACTCGAGTTGGACCTGAGTTTCTGATTCTTACAGATTGTGAAAACTGTGAAAATGACCATACTACCCTTATCAAAAATAAGTAAAGTAATTCTTACATATTGTGAAAATGACCATATTACCCTTATTGGTAAAAAGTGCAATAAATATTATGAAGACTGTGAAAATGACCATACTACCCTTATCAGAAATAAGTAACGTAATTCTTACAGTTGTGAAAATGACCATATTACCCTTATTGGTAAAAAGTGCAATAAATATTATGAAGATCGTGAAAATGACCATACTACCCTTATCGAAAATAAGTAACGTAATTCTTACAGTTGTGAAAATGACCATATTACCCTTATTGGTAAAAAGTGCAATAAATATTATGAAGATCGTGAAAATGACCATACTACCCTTATCAGAAATAAGTAACGTAATTCTTACAGATTGTGAAAATGACCATATTACCCTTATTGGTAAAAAGTGCAATAAATATTATGAAAACTGTGAAAATGACCATACTACCCTTATCAGAAATAAGTAACGTAATTCTTACAAATTGTGAAAATGACCATATTACCCTTATTGGTAAAAAGTGCACTAAATATTATGAAGACTGTGAAAATGACCATACTACCCTTATCAGAAATAAGTAACGTAATTCTTACATATTGTGAAAATGACCATATTACCCTTATTGGTAAAAAGTGCAATAAAATTATGGAGACAGTGAAAATGACCATACTACCCTTATCATAAATAAGTAAAGTAATTCTTACAGATTGTAAAAATGACCATATTACCCTTATTGTAAAAAAATGCAATATATATTATGGAAACTGTGAAAATGACCATACTACCCTTATCATAAATAAGTAAAGTAATGCTTATAGATCGTGAAAATGACCATATTACCCTTATTGGAAATAAGTGCAATAAATATATTTCCAATAAGGGTAATATGGTCATTTTCACATTCTGTAATATTTACTTTATTTATTTTCAATAAGGGTAGTTTGGTCATTTCCCAAACTCCATAATATTTATTGCACGTATTTCCAATAAGGGTAATATGATCATTTTCCCAGTCTGTAATATTTATTTTACCTATTTTCGATAAGGGTACTCTGGTCATTTTCATAGTCTCCATAATATTTATTGCACATATTTCCAATAATATTGCACTTATTTCCAGTAAGGGTAATATGGTCATTTTCATATTTTGTAATATTTACTATATTGATTTTTAATAAGGGTAGTTTGGTCATTTTCACAGTCTCCATAATATTTATTGCACGTATTTCCAATAAGGGTAATATGATCATTTTCCCAGTCTGTAATATTTATTTTACTTATTTTTGATAAGGGTACTCTGGTCATTTTCATAGTCTCCATAATATTTATTGCACATATTTCCAATAATATTGCACTTATTTCCAATAAGGGTAATATGGTCATTTTCATATTTTGTAATATTTACTATATTGATTTTTAATAAGGGTAGTTTGGTCATTTTCACAGTCTCCATAATATTTATTGCACTGATTTCCAATAAGGGTAATATGGTCATTTTCACATTCTGTAATATTTATTTTATTTATTTTATTTATTTTTAATAAGGGTAGTTTGGTCATTTGCCAGACTCCGTAATATTTATTGCACGTATTTCCAATAAGGGTAATATGGTCATTTTCCTAGTCTGTAATATTTATTTTACTTATTTTCGATAAGGGTACTCCGGTCATTTTCATAGTCTTCATAATATTTATTGCACTTTTTCGAATAAGGGTAATATGGTCATTTTCATAGTCTATACGAATTACTTTGATTATTTTCAATAAGGGTAGTTTGGTCATTTTCACAGTCTCCATAATATTTATTGCGCTTATTTCCAATAAGGGTAATATGGTCATTTTTACAGTCTATAATATTTATTTTCAAAAAGGGTAGTTTGGTCATTTTCACTTTTTGTATGAATTACTTTACCTATTTTCGATAAGGGTAATCTGGTCATTTTCACAGTCTCCATAATATTTATGGCATTTATTTCTAATAAGGGTAATATGGTCATTTTCACAGTATGTAATATTTACTTTATTTATTTTCAATAAGGGTAGTTTGGTCATTTTCACAGTCTTCCTATAATTATTTTATTTATTTCCAATAAGGGTAATATGGTTATTTTCACAATCTGTAATATTTAATTTACTTATTTTCGATAAGGGTAGTCTGGTCATTTTCACAGTTTTTATAATATTTGTGGCACTTATTTTCAATAAGGGTAATATGGTCATTTTCACAGTATGTAATATTTACTTTATTTATTTTCAATAAGGGTAGTTTGGACATTTTCACAATCTCGCTAATATTTATTCCATTTATTTCCAATAAGGGTAATATGGTCATTTTCACAGTATGTAGTATTTACTTTATTTATTTTCAATAAGGGTAGTTTGGTCATTTTCTCAATATCCATAATATGTATTGCACTTATTTCCAATAAGGGTAATATGGTCATTTTCATAGTATGTAATATTACTTTACCTATTTTCAATAAGGGCAATCTGGTCATTTTCATAGTCTCCATAATATTTATTCCACTAAATTCCAACAAGGGTAATATGGTCATTTTCACAGTCTGTAATATTTAATCTACTTATTTTCGATAAGGGTAGTTTGGTCATTTTCACAGTCTCCATAATATTTATTGCAATATTTCTAATAAGGGTAATATGGTCATTTTCCAGTCTGTAATATTTATTTTACTTATTACACTTAATTGGGTAGTCTGGTTATTTTCATAGTCTCCATAATATTTATTGCACTTATTTCCAGTAAGGGTAATATGGTCTTTTTCAAAGTGTGCAATATTTACTTTACTTATTTTCGATAACTTGGTGATTGGTCATTTTCACAGTCTCCATAAAAATTATTGCAGTTATTTCCAATAAGGGTAATATAGTCATTTTCACAATCCGTAATTTTTACTTTATTTTTTTCAATAAGGGTATTCTGGTCATTTTCACAGTCTATATAATATTTATTGTATTTATTTCGATTAAGGTTAATATGGTCATTTTCACGTTCTTCGGAAGAAGCAGAAATGTTTGTTGTGGTTTTGTCGAGATAATCGAAAGAAAATGTTGGTATTTGTCCAAGTCAAATGTCATACAAAGTCATGACTTGTTGACTTGGTCTTGTTCCTTTTTTCTAATATTAAGAACATTAAAAATTAAAAATAAAATAAATTTTGATATTTAGAAATTAAATAAAATTGTTATTTTGTATAATTGTTATTTGAAAGTAGTGACAACCAAAATTTTAAGAGTGATTAATTCGGGGTTGTTTTTGATGTGGTGGAATTTTTGGGTGGAAATATCATTTTAGATTATAATTGTTGTTGTTCAAATAATTATCAACAAATATTTGTGTGACTAATAAAAGTCCTAATTATTATCACGAATACAAAATTTAATTACAGTTATAACTGTTGCAGGACTTATCACAGGTATATCTGTTACTGAAAAATAAACTGTGACAGGTTACACTGTGAGAAAATCCTGGTTTTGGTGTAGTGCCTGTTATACCTGTCTTGTGACCGGTTACACATTCTTGACCGGTTATGGTGTAGTGCCTGTTACATCTTACTTCCGGTTATACCATCTGTCTTGTGACCGGTTACACATTCTTGACCGGTTACGTACACCTTCTCAAAATAACATACATGTTTCTCATACACTCTACACCTAGGATAGGTTGCACCTTGCTTGTGACCGGGTTACACCTTACTTCGTACTATTGGTTATGTCCGGTTATACCTGTCTTGTGACCAGTTACACCTTCTCAAAATAACATACATGTTTCTCACACACTCCCTTTAATCCGTATGAGAACCAAAAACAAAATGCCAGTCGTCCATGTTTTTTGATGGACAAACCTTAGCCGTTAGATCTTTCCTTTTTGACGACAAAGCTCAACCATAGGACTCAGCCTTATCCTTTCCCAACTCTTAACTATTTCGCTCAAACCATCTCGTCTCTATCCTTATCAAAAAGAAAAAAAAGAAAAAATCTCGTCTCTCTCCAACTAAGAGAAAAAAAACCCTAACTTTCTCTGAACCAATTTCACTCAAATCATCTCCTTGATTCACACATCAACTCCAATCGCTCAAATCCTCTCCATGATTCACAGATCAACTCCGATTTGTGAAAGATGTAAGTGAAGCAGATTTTCCAACAGTTTACAGCGGAACTTTCAGGAGTACTTGGTTTCATCAAATCTCTCACTTTCTCTGCCTATCTTAAGTTGAAAACTATATTTTGTTTTAGTTTCATCTTATCAATTTCTGATATTAAGATATTAGGGTTTCAGTTTCTTTTGGATTTTTTTTGTTGATATTAAGATTTTAGGTTTTTATATATTAAGATTTTGGTGCTAACTTCTCTAATTCTACTTTATTTTTAGTGTTAGTTTGGAAGTCCATTTGGAGGAGTCGTTGTGTTCAAAGGTTTGTGAATCTACCTCTGAATCTCTTTGCTAGTTTTTGATTTTGCGATTTTTGATTTTTTTTTTTCCTTTCAATACAACTTGTTTTCTGTGTGATTTGCACTAGGATCTTTGAATCTACTGTGTTTTGTGTGTAATTTTTGAAGATTATTTTTTTGAGAGTTTCTGTTTGTCTGAAAAATTGGTAGTTGGGTTTTAATCTCTGTTTAGGGGTTCTTGTTTTGTTTTTGAAAAGGGGTTTTATACTTTCTGACCTTGGTTAGAGTGATAGTCTATCCTTCTATGGTTAACTAGAACTTCGTAAATAGTATTGATATGGGTTTTGTTGTGTTTTGTATGTTTGAAGTTTGCTTAGATTTTCATCCATGGGTTAGTCTGGATTTGTTTTTTTGTTCATTTTTGTGGGATTTAGAAACATGGTGTTTGCTTAGAATACATATTTTATTGGACATAATGCTTGTTCTTCAACATGAATACTTGTTCAGCCATTTGCCCATTCTTTACGCTCATGTTTGAGCTAAGTCAAATATGTATTCACCTTATTTGCTACAATTTCATTTACTTGTATGTTTTTTTTGAGCGTTATGTATTTTTACATTAAGGTTCTGTCTATTGGACAGAGGTAGAATACATATGATTTAGTTTATTTTTCATGTACTGATAACCATTGTACGATGCATAGAGTTTTAGAAATTGAATTGTTACCCTGTTTTCGTATATACAATGCTTGCTTCAGTTTTTATTTGGATTTTCAACTAGATCACCACTGCTACTACTGAATCATGACTACTTTCATAAGCAGGATACTATTTTTGTCCATCTTCCTAGTTGTTGTAACGGATTGCAGGCCTGCATATTGTTTTAAAGTTCAATTTATATTTTATTTCTTCCTAACTCAGACATTGTTTGATTTTTCCATGCAAACATGGAGATGCTCTAGCAGTTTAACACAATCAATTTTGTTCGTAAATACCTCTCATTTCACTGCTCTATTTTTTCATTTCAGCATTTGACAGTTAGCACAACTTTTGTACATAATGAGTTCTATTTATCTGTCTGCAGATATTCTAGTAGTAGAACTTAAAGAGCTTATTAATGCATATGAAAAGCCTTGACCCATTTGGCTAAGGACAAATACACTGAAGGTGCCTACGCTATCACTTACACATTGAGATTTAAAACATATTATAATAAGATAATATGGTCTCTGCACTTTCTCATATTTAATTTGCACCGTCTTTATTACTTGCCAGGCTACATAAAGGTGTCCTCCAGACCAATTGCATGATTGCTTGGACCATACCAATGTTGCAGTATTCCTGGTTGATCAATAGATGAAAGATTGGGCACAATGACCCTTTGACTGTTGATTTGATGGGGCTTTGTGAAATGATGGGTGACATACTTCCTCTCCAGTATGGTGGATCTCTTGCGCATTGCAAGGTAACTACTTCATCTTCATGTTTGTTATATCTCTTTTTTATTCAATGGGTAGTAGTGTGCTTAAGAGGTGTTACTCTAGGTGCAAATTATTTAACTTCCATGTTTTGGATGCTACATAGATATTTTGGTTTAGAAGAGGCCGTGGGAAAGCAGCTGTCCATCCCAAAACATAGTCGGGTCATTTCAACGTTACTTGAGCAATGCTGACATAGATGCTGAAGGGAAAGAGATGATTAACATGTATGTTATCATTTGGTTGACCATTGTGCTTTACTCCATAATTTTATTGTATTCTGTAGACTCATATCGTGAAATACAACATAAAACAGATTCTCGGGGTACTTCATACCACGGCAAGATAGGCATGCTCTGTGGGAGCTAGATGCAGGCTAGCATTTGAATGTTGGTTGCGCAATGATTCTCTTGGGGATGTAAAACGCTAGGTACGGATGTTTCGATATTATTGATTCTTTTTTCATTTTTCTAATTACCTGAACACACTGAAACTAGATTCTCTTCTATTTAGCTTGGTTGTGCTATTTTGAATATGTTATACATTTTTTTTTCTCTTGCAGGATATCTATTCAAAGATCCACATCAGATGGTAATGTTGTTAGCGCAAGTGATAATCCAATGTTACCACAATTACTGGGCAAAGATATGAAGGAGAGAGTAGTCTTCGTTTTGATGATTCTGCACCTGAAAGCTCAACTTTCAGGTTGTAGTATAATCTTCATTTTTTTTTATTTCCTCTTTTTTGTCTAGAATAATTGAAGAGAAATTAGGATCCTACTAGTCTCAACTAAAAACTCACAGTTCCTACGAATTGTTTTGATCTTTTTTACAGGTTTTGCGGAAAGTTATGGGGATGCAGCAATATAAAACCAACATCCTGCCAACAACAATCCAGTTGCCAAATGTTGAGTCAGAACACATGCTGTGTTTTTAATTGAATCTGGGTTTTATTGTGTAAAGATCTGATAAAACATTCCTATTCAGAAATTTATGAATTTTGTAGAATAAAGTTGTATGAATTTGTCAATATATTGAATGTGAACCTTTTGAAATATATAGGTTGGGGGATTTGGAGAAGGCATACCCTGAAATTGGACGAGTCTCTCATCTTAAATAAACAAGGTAAACATCATCTTAGTCTCTAAAGCTTAGTGCTTACCTTGACAAAGTTGTCTTGTTCAACAATGGTGCTTTAAATTACAATGCAAACAGATTTACCACTACTAATTCTGCTAGATATTTCTATCTTGTGTATTCTCTGGAATTTGCTCTCAAATTATAATGTTTGTGATGAAAGGCCAACCAAAACTTCATGCTTGACCTGGAATTGGAGCTGGAATTTGAGAAATGCAGGACATACATAAATTTAGAGAACCTCAAATTTGACATCGAGGTATATATTTCATCGTACTTGTTTATATGATTCTGGAGCTTGATCTCTTACAGTCTTTCACTGCACCTTTGTGATTCTGGTCTTATATCAGTTTTTGTGATGAAGTTTGTTAATTCATGGCATAATTCAGATTTGATTGATTGATTTCTTTATATAGATATAAGATCTGTATTCAGTGGTTTTAAATTTGTAAATATAATGTTTGAGAAATTTTTATTTGGAACAGCGTAGGAGTATTTTGAGAATGTTAATCGTTAGTCTTCTTGTTCTGTACTAAATATAAAGCTTCTCCAAAATTACATAGCTCTGAACTGAATTGAGTATCCAATTTTCATTGAAGGTTATGGAAAAACTTGTTGGGACCGTTAAGATAATACATCAACATACCTCAGAAGCCTTCGGCAATAACTGTACGTGGTTATAACTAATTTATCATTATCACTTCAGATAATTTACTACTTAGTCTATTGAGAGTTTTGAATTTATGAAATTTTTGAGTAACATAGTTCATTTTCATTCTTAAACAGGTATCATCAGTAGACCAAAACAGAATTCTCAAAGGTTGGTGCCTAGGAAGTTTGTTTTCTTACTTGCAATAATATTTGTTTGTTCGTTCGTTCATAATGAATAGAACTTTTGTAAATGTGTATGTATGAATTGTAAATTGTTGGATAGTTTGGAAATTGAGAATGTATGATGGATCGAAAAATACAAAATTACAGGCATGTGTTTCAGGTTCAATTGTTGTATTGCAGGCATGTGTTGCTGGTGTAATTGTGCGGGCCTGTAAACTGGAAGACCAGGTCCATGAGAATGACCTGGACTACCCTTTTTTTTTATTGTAATTGAAAGAATTGTCACAGATTTAACTGTGACCAAAAACAAAATGTGTCATCAGCTAAATGATGTTACAAATTGGAGTAACAGTTTAAACGTTACAGTAATTGTGACAACAATATGACAGGTGTCCATTGGGAATTTGTTGCAAAAAATATGCAACACTTATATGTGTTATTGTAGTCGTAAGAAAAAGTGACACGTGGCAAACTTAGTTGTTGCCTACGTGGCGGTGAAAGACACGTGTCATCACCGAATTGTTGCAAAGTTTGAATAACAATTAAATCTGTTATAATTATTGTGACAAATGAGCCACGTGTCGCAATTCTAAAATTAGGTTAACTGTTACTATTAATTATTGTAACAGTTTACAAATGTGACTGTAATCAAATTTTGTCACAGTAAAAACGGTTACAAAAAAAAACAATTAATATCACAGTGTTTCTCTAACGGCGTATATGTGTTACAAATTTTTTTAGTAACAGATATACCCTGTGACAAAATCCGGGATTTGGTGTAGTGTCAAACTATAAAATACAAGAAAAATTTGACAATATTACATCTAAATGTAGTTTAACAACATATATGTGGTCATTTAAGCATACAAAGGATGGTTATTGCTATGTGATAATGCATTACATAGATGATGAGTGGAAACTGATTAAGAAAACACTAGCATATACTTTAGTTCCATCACCACATTCTGGAGAAGTTCTAGCATCTGTAGTGAAATCAATATGTCTAGATTGGAACATTGACAATAAGATTTTTGTTGTAGCTGCTGACAATGCTAGCTCCAACAATGTTATGATGGAAAATCTGAAGAAATGGCTTGATAGCAAATATTGTTTAGTTCTTAATGGGGATATATTCCAAATGAGGTGTAGTAATCATGTATTGCACTTGATTGTAGGGTGTGGAATGAAAGTAGCTACTCCATTTATAGATACAGTTAGAGAGTGTGTAAAATATTTCAAGTCAAGTCAGGCTATAAAAGAGAGATTTGAATGTGTTATTGCCCAAGTTAAGCTTCCTGCTTCAAGATCTGTGGGTTTAGATGTGGATACCAGGTGGAACTCCACCTTTAATATGCTAAAGGATGCAATTTTTTTGAGACAAGATTTTGTTAGACTAGCTGATTTGGATAATGACTTCAAGATACTACCAACTTCTAAGGAGTGACAAAAAGGAGTACATATATATGAATGTTTGGAATTGTTTAATGTCATTTCAACCAAATTTGTTGGGATTAAGTATCCCAAAGCAAATTTGTATTATAATGGGGTGCAAGAAGTTAATAGATGCATTAAGATCTGGGAATCAAGTGAGCATGAGTATATCAGAGACATGGCCAAGAATATGAGGATGAAATTTAATTGCTACTGGAAAGAAAGTAACACTTTGATGGGCATTGGGGTTATGTTAGATCCTAGGTATAAGGCTAAATGGGTGGAGTTTGTTATGAAGAGAGTATATGGTGTGGAAAACTATCAAAGTCACTATCACAAATTTGAGCTTGAGCTCAATGCTCTTTTCTAGTGCTTATGAAACCAACACTACAACTCCAGATTATTTTGATACTGGAATGCATTCAGTTGGAATTGAGATCTCTGCAGGTACAACGACACCATATGAATTTGGTTATGATGATTTTACTATGGAAAACAATATGTTTGAGGTTGAGAAGTCATAATTGGAGACATACTTAGCAGAACCAGTTCTTCCTAAAGGCATAGCCACTGAAGAAATGAGGTTTGATATCTGGTGGAAGAATCATGCTCCTAAGTACCCAACTCTCTCAAGGATTGCAAGAGATGTATTGGAAGTTCCAGTGACAAGTGTAGCATCAGAATATATGTTTATTATTGGTGGCAGGGTTCTCACATCTCACAAGAGTTCATTAGCTCCACAACTTGTTGAAGTATTGCTTTGTTTGGGTGATTGGCTGCTAGATCTCACTATCAGTGACAACGATAGTTGTATACTGGTAAGTTTCCTTACATCTTAATCTTTTATTTGCTTTTACATTTATTGGCGTATTGCATTGACATTTCCAGCTTAAGTTGCTTAACTGTCTAACACTTTTGATTTTTATTTCAAAATGCAGAAGTTCAGGACTAAGGAGTAAGGAGGAATGCATTTGCAGATGCAGTTGGCAGTGGATAATTTGGAGATGGAGGAATGCATTTGCAGTTGCTGCAATAAATGGAGATGGATTTCCTTTAATCCTTTGTCTTTTCTTTTGCAAAAACATGGTTTTTTCTTTTGCAAGAACATCTGAAGATTCTGAACATGTAATTTGGTTTAGAACATGAACATCTGTATATTTTTTTGTGTGGCATGGATTTAGAACTTGTTTTCTTAGATTTAGAAGTTGTTCTGTGTTTTAAACCTGTTTTGTGTTTGTCATGTGACATACCGGATGGTACCGAAAAACTATCAATTATCCGGTAAGTCCAACGTAACGGTAATGGTTTTGAATTTCATATTTCCGTTGGAACTTAACGGAATATCGGATATCCGCTAATTTTAATGGCAACGGAAGCGGAAGAGCCAATATCCATTACGTTAAGTGTCGTTGACAGCCCTAACCAAAGTGATGTTGTAAGATTATATATGAAACACAAACTTTTCTCTGTATTGTTCGATTTTGTTGCACTACTTTGAAAACAACTAGAACTTATCAAATGACACCAAAGGGGCACAACAGTCATCATTCCCTAGGAACTTTACAGCTCGGCTAGGATAAATAGTTCGGATTTTTGGACTGAAATGCAACTTACAGCATGTTAGGTGTGAAATGAGCTCATACGTTAAGGTACATCGGGGAAGATAACCAGGTGAATTAAGTAAACCATGTTGCAATCCTGCATTTACTAATTGCAGACTTGAAGTGAAGCAACATTTTAATGTTCCACATAAGATTATAAGTCAATTTTTTCATCTTAAGTACAATATTTAGGCAATATCAGCTTACTGATATCGGTATTCACGTTGTTGTTCTTTTTTTTTATTGAATCCGCGATTAATCCGCATCCGCTCCATATCATCCGTTGATCCACTTATATCAAATCTACAGATGATTGGACCAGACACGGTTGGATATTTCAAATCCTCAATTTTGACGGATTGAATGTGGGTGACTCCTAATCCGCATCCGTTCGTTGTTTCATATGGGCAACAAAGCCCAAGCCCGAAATGCATAAAAGAAAAAAAAGAATCCACGATCCCACGTAGCCAAACACTATTATTCAAAAGTTCTAATCTTTATATATGCAAACAAACACTAGAAAATGAACCATCTTTTGGGGACTACCCAAAAAAAGTGGGGGACTATCCAGTGATACAAATGTCCACCCTACAATGATAAGGGGTGTCCTAAAATGTAGAAATGACTAACCTACCCTTAACCTATATATATATTACCACCTCCTTTCATCACCACCACCTATATATATAACCACCTCCTCCCATCACCCCCGCCACTCACCACCACCGACCACCACCACCATCGACCACCTTGAACCACCACCACCACCGACCACAATATATAGCTTAATTTAAATCATTAACAAAACAAAACAAAATCAAAATCAAAATCATAATAAACCCATTACTTGTCATTCGTTTTTGGTTGCAAAAATGAGAAGTAATCAATAAAATGAGTTGAAAATGTAAGTTGCAGAGAGAAGTTCGGTTAGGAATTATGTGAAAAACTTTGTCGAACTAGCCGAACTCAACTTTTAATGGAGGTTTTTCTTTCAGAGAAAAGTTCGGTTACGTCGCAATTTTTTTTTCCTAACCGAACTTTGGTTCGGTTACGTTGCAATTTTATTCTCCTTACCGAACTTTTCTCTGAAAAGCTATATATTGAGTTCGGTTACGTCGCAACTTTTTTCATATTTTTTTTCCCAGCCGAACTTTTAGTTCGGTTACGTCGTAAAAAAAAATTCCTAACCGAACTTTTCTCTGAAACAAAAAACTCCATTAAAGTTTTAGTTCGGCTACCTGTTTTTAGAAACATTAACCGAACTACACTTGTAGATGAGTTCGGTAACATGTTCTTCAAATGTTGTAGCCGAACTTTATAAACCAAACGGAAATCAATTTGTAAATTGTTCATTTTTGGTAATGTTTTGGTCAATTCAAGCACCATTAACTAAATTTGAAGTATCCATGAGTACCCAAAACATCATACTCTTGTTGTGGCTCTTAAAGAAAAAGATCTAAGGTATCATCACATGCATCACTCATATCATAATTACTAAACTCAAAAAAAGATTTTTGGGTTCACCCATCTTCTTCTTCCTATTTCCTTCTTCTTCTTATCTCTCAAAAAAAAATGTTAAAAACAAAAAAATCCAACTTATAAAACACTAATCACTAATCACTTTTTAACTAATCACTAATCAGTTTTTAACTAATCATTAAGTTTATCATCAAGGATAAAATGGGTATAAAAAAAAATTATAAGGGGTAACCAAATATTACTTCTAATATACTAATGGGTAGTACCCCACTTTTTTTGGGTAGTCCCCAAAAAATCATTCTAGAATATACAAAGTATCCTGTTTTGATTTTTATATACAGACACGAGAAAATCGTGCGAGAGAATCGAATAATTGAGATCTCTTCGTAGAACCGATGATGCGGATATGGCCACTCGTGATTTACCACGTCTAGATTTTTTTTAAGATAAAAGTTTCAACTCTCCACATGAGGGGCCTCTTGGTTCAGCTCCATTATCAATATATCTTTGGGGATCAGTCGTACGTGTACCTGTTAATTACGCGACACGTCGTCCACGTGAATCACGAAACGAGATCAAATATCAAAGGACACAATCTTCTCGGAATCTTCTGGGAATGTGTCTTCCCTGACAGTGCGCCACCACCTTCCCACGACAGGGTAATAAATTTTGTTAAAGGCGTACAGTTGAGTGATATTTAAGAGGACACAACTACCCTAAGCTATCAAATATCCCTGTTCTCTGAAGTTTTGGAAACAAACAAAAATGGCTTCTTTCAGTTCTAGTTCAGTTTGCGTTGCTGCATTTCTCCTGCTTTCGATCTTCCTGGTCTCAGCTTCAACAAACCAGAAGAAAACTGTCATTTCCTATGTTTTGCCTTCATGTAAGTATCAAACTATTTAGTTTACTAGTTTAACTTCTTTTTTATTGATCGATAAAGATTTTGGTTCCTATAACCGGCGAGTTACGATTTCAAGTTATGGATCTAACTGTGTAGAGAATTTGTTGTGTTTATGCAGCAGCTCTAGGAGCCGGCGGTCAGTGTGGTCAACCTGGGGACTCATCCACTGAAACTACCATTATCACCACAAATTGTGCCGATTGTACAAACTGGTGTAATGAAGAATGTGCTGATACAGACAGTGAGGTGGTCGAGAACAAGTGCGCAATAGGTGAATCAAAATACGCCAGGCGCTGCAAGTGTTGCTGCCGTGAAAAAGCCGCACCTCCACCAAGTCCAGCCGATCAGTGCCGTCAACAAGGGGATACACCCAAGGAGACTACAAGGCCCACCTCAAACTGTGGCGAATGTACAACCTGGTGTAAACAACAATGTTCAGCTATAGGTGCTAGTGTGGTTGATGACAAGTGCTCAATACCAGGTCAATCTGCTTGGCTCAGGAAATGCGACTGTTGTTGCCGTGATAACTCAAAACCCCCACCTCAACCAAGTTGCGGTTGTGCTCAAGATATAACTTTGACCACACCGGGTTCCAAGCCATGCAAGTACAAGCTGGTATCTTCATTGTCGTCGTCATCATCATAGATATCAATGGAAAATGGATGGAATTAACGATCGTTGATTGGAGCTTTTGATTTGTTTTGTTTTATGTTTGAGTTTGAAATTATCTGAATAATGGAATTGGCTTTCCACATTTAACGATTGAATTGAATCAGTTGTCTTCCTTGGGTGTAATCTTTATTTAAGTGTTTGGAATTAATGAAAACGAAGCTGCTTAGAATAATACATTAGAATGATGACAAACACAACAAAAAAATTACCCCCGAATTCTAAATTTATTTTTATTTTCTTTCTTTTCGTATTGCCTCTAAAAATTCATCAACATTCTTATCAGAACTTCCACCTTCACTTACTGCTTGTACTGCTAGTTCTTTCCATTTGTTTGCATTCCTTTTCATTTCCTTCCCTTTCTCTCCTTCCATAGCTTCTTCAATTCGTAATTCCAGATCTTCCTTCCTCAAAATCCCATCTTCATCCACTTTAAGTCTAATACCTACTTTCCACAAATCTTCAACGCATTTAGCATTCGTCGGTTGATCTGACCATTGAGGAAATGCAATCATCGGTACGCCTAAACTTAACGATTCCATTGTAGAGTTCCAACCACAATGAGTCACAAAACAACCCAAGGCGCGGTTTGACAAAACTTCCAATTGCGGGCACCATGTGATTACTAACCCCTTCTCGGATCCTGGAGATGTCGAGATATCCTTGCGAAATGTGCTTGGGATCTTGCTTTCTTCTGTTTGTCTGACTACCCACAAGAAATTGTAGTCGCAACCTAGTAAGGTCGATGCAACTTCCTCGATTTGCTCTTGTTTCAATACTGCCATGCTACCCATGGAGACATAGATTACTGAGCTGTCTTCCTTTGCATTGAGCCAGTCTATGCATTCAGCTCTTTTTGTGTCGAATATATTAAGACCATAATCATTATCACCTTCAATCCGTTTGTCCAAGTACTTAGATGGAATAGTTGGTCCGATTGTCATCACTCGCCATAGCTTTGACATCCAATTCAACACCTTTATGTAGAGGAAAAGAAGTTGTCAATAACATTACAAGTAATAATGTAATAAATTTCATTGAAAGAACTTTTACCTCAGGCTCCAACTCGTCCAAGGAGTTGAAAAGAACCCAATCTGCCTTCTGAATGTTGCAAAACTGGTCCACGAGTAGCCTCAAAAAGTGGGGAAAAGATTCTATGTCAGAAACGAAAGATGGCAATTCCTTAACGTCAAACAGTGGCAATCCGGGAATCGAGATCACCTCTCCGTCCGGCACCGGAACCTTTAGCTGACCCCGGTATATGTAGTAATAGATACTAGTAACAGCAAGAGGTTGAGTGAAAAAAACAGCACCAACCAAGTTGAGTTTTTGGGTCACGTTCAAAACCCATGGCATAAATGAATCATAAACAACACAACTCACCGGAGGAGTATCATCTGAGTTTTGTATTCTCTCAATCAAATCAGCTAGTTCTTTAGATCCGATTGTTTCAAAGCGTTCAATATAATCTTCAGCTGTAGACCATCCAACATCGTCGTAACCATCAGATATTGTTTCGACGTTGAAAGGACCATCTTGGATTTGAATTGTTTTAGCCATATAGTTGGTTAAGACTACTGTAATTTTGACATCTTTGGCGGCTAATCTTTTTGAGAATTGAAGAATTGGGTTTATGTGGCCTTGAAGTGGGTATGGGAAAACTAGTATATGCGCTCCATAAGCCTTCTTTTCCACTTTCTCCATTTTTTTCTCTTGCTCAGTTTTATTCCTGTTATGAATTTACTGTATTTTCTTTGCTTTGGCAAGTTCACAAAGAGCAATCATGGAACAAAGAAAATGCAGTGAGTGGGACAACCTACCTCTTACTAGCAGCATGTGGTGGACCGTGGGACCATTAATGGCTTCAGATTTTTCTGCCGTATTCGGTGGAGAATTCAATAATTTGTATATATGTCAACATCCCTTCCGTCCACATTGTTTAGAATCTTTAGATGGAGGTAGATTTTTTCTCACATTTTAAGAAGAACTAGTTTTTCACCCGTGCGGATCAGTGTTTCTCTTATGAAATATTTGATCAGTGTTTCTCTTATGAAATATTTGATCAGTGTTTGAAGATTGATCTTATTGAAAAAGCAAATACTATTATTATAGAATTAATAAAAAAATATCAATACGTTGATGACTTTAAAAGCCAACTTGGCATGATTGGGGTATGACCCTAGTTAGTAATTTTCCGAATCATTCCCGAATGATTCGTGAATGTATCCGAACTGACCGAATCCGAATGATATTTCCGAACTATTTGAACTCCGAGTCTAGTTCCCGGATTATATGGACCTCACGAATGATTCACAAACGTATCCAAAATGACCGTATCCGAATGATATTTCCGAACTAGAACTCTCATAGGTAACTCTCTCACCAGAGTTATGTTGATTGTTTTTTGTTTGATTTTGTATATACTTTATATTTAAATACAATTATTCAATTAAATTTTTCTATTGGTAGTTGTTTAACCATGTTTTATGTGTTGATTTTTGTTTAAAAGTCTATAAGTTTTATAATACATTTACGCGATTAAATTGTTTACTTCTTGTTAAATAATCATGCTAAAATATTATTTTCCATCTTATAAATCATATACAAATCAAATTAGTCTCATAATAAGGTCATAATACTTATCAATTTATCATATATGTTAGCCGGATTTTAAGTGCCGAACTCACATTTATAAAACGAATATACACGTACGTATGTCGTTCTGAACTATTGTCCGAACAACGAACCGTTGACCGGATTTTTGACCGAATCCGATCTATCCAAAACCGTATAATTCCCGTACATATGTCGTCCTGAACTACTACCCGTACCCCGAATTGCTAACTAGGGTATACCCAGATTAATTGGGGTATACCAAATGGGACAAAATAAGGTCATTTTGAAGTAAAACACAAAGCCCCTTAACCACATATTTACAAAATGACAAAAATTCCCCCCCAATGATTAACACTAATTTAATTGAAATGATTAGATTAGTTAGTTGTTTTATAAGTTGGGTAGTAGAATGAAGTAGTAGAGGAGGTTTTTTTTGGGGGGGAAGTTAGGGTTTTTGTGAAATTTGTGATATGAGTGATTCTAATCCTGATTTTGAAGTGGGGGAGTCTTTTAACTTTCCTCCTACAGATGAGTACTTGTATGATGATCTACCAGACCATGATCAAATGGATTATTTGCATGATCCTTACTTTTATTTTCCTCAAACTCAAGATGGGTATGGAAGTGATGAATTTATTGAGCCAAACGTAGAATCCAATGACCAAGAAGAAGATAATGGGCTGCAAGTAATCAGGTAGACAACTTACGTGGTGAAGATTGTGATTTTTCTATGCAAATGATCGATTTTGCCTTCTTCTTTTTTCACTTTTGTTGTCCAGGGTCGGCAAGGTCGACGATTGTCGATCATGCCGACCTTAAAAGCCAGCGTGGTGTATATTAACCAATGCTCTGACTTTTCATGAGCAGTATTATGGTCGGCAAGGTCGAAAATATGAACCCTACCGACTACAATTTTTTGCAACATAGAAGTCGTGATTTGAAACATGTTCAAGCCGGCATTGTAGTGGTACGTAGACCCTGCTGACTATAGTCTGGTCGGCACTCTTTTATTTTCCAACCAAGCCGACTGTATATTAGCCGCCGTGGTTTTATATATATACCATGCCGACTATCAGATTTTTTGCAGCACATGAAACGATTTTGAAACATGGTTAAGTCGGCATTGTTCTGGTTCGTCTACCATGCCGACTGTGGTTTGGTCGGCGCAGTTTTTTTCTTAGACAAAGCCGACGGTTATTTAAACGGCAATGTTTTATATATCTACCTTTCCGACGTTTGTAGTACATATCAACTAACTTGTGTTTCTTTGTAGATTGCATTGGTATCGATGACGGATCAGCCTGAAGCTCACAATGTTAGGGGTCCTGATACTTCTGCACATTATGCTAATGATTTGGAGTGGGAGGAAAAAACGACGCGGTCAAGTGGGTTATTGAGAAAGCAAAAAAGAAGATGTGTGTTCTAGTTAAAAACACCCAACAAAAAGATTCGCTGTTTAAAATGGTGGGCGAGTGTAGTGGGTCGCCGTACGCAAGTCACAATAGAAATGGTTAGGTGTATGTTAAGAAGACGACTAGGGTGTACAAGACGAAGTCAAAGAAGTGTGGATTCCCATTCAAGATTATGTTTTGGAGGAAAAGAAACCGATAACATGTGGAGAATGAGTAGAGTTGAGATTTCAAACCATGTCGACTACCTATCCCTGACAGCAGTACTATAAGATATAACATGGTATGGTCGGCAAGTTCGACCTTACAAACCATGCAGACTTACTGCAACTCTAATATTGTCTAAAACTGCACACAAAAAGAATAACTTCTAAAGCAACTGAAACTGAAAATTAACATAGGTTTAACAAGTCTAAAACCAAAAACAAACAGTTCAAAACATAAGGTAATAGTTCAAACCACAATCTAAGTTTCTAAACCAAGTGAAACATAATAAAATTTAATCATTTCATGGATCCTTCTTGTTGTTGTTATCTTCCTCCACATCACTAGTTGTTTCACCATCACTAGATTTTTCAGCAGCATCAGCTTTTGCTTTTCCCTTATCTGGACCTATGTAGTCACCTACCTCATTGTAATAGGGGTTCACTCCAAAAAAGTCAGATGCCTTGAAAAAAGTTATTGGATCAAGCTCATCTTCCTCCTCCTCTGATGATGTGCATTCAACATAGTGTTGGAAAAACGGGTTGCAATAGAAGATGAAAACAAAACAGGAAAAGATTGTTGTTGTACTCAAAAGCTTTCAAGGCTCGTACGATTTCTTTTAGACAATTATTTGTACCCTCCCAATGAATTGGCAATTACAACAGGTATGTGATATAATACCTTAGGATACAATGAAAGCCCTACAACAGAAAATTGAATTCAAGGTTTGTACCCCTTGATTCAATCAAGAACACATGTAAAAAAAGGGTTCTGATGATGCTTCAGAAAAGAGAGAAAAACAGAGAAAGGTTTTTCGAGAGATGATTTGAAACGAGTTAGGGAGATGCTTTCTTATAGAGGTTTTACATCTGTTGGGAAAAGACATATCTTTTCACCAACAGGTTTCTCTTCATCAATGGCGTCTGTTAGTGAAGAATATTCTGGATACGTTTTTAACTGTCAAAACAGTTACGTACCAAAAAATTCTTCCGGGGGCGTTTCCCCCTAGACCCCCACCAGGGGCGGTTGAAAATATTCCAACACATAGTTGAGGGGATTTCTAGGACTGTTCATAAATCTTAGGAATTCTTCAGGATCATTCTTACCCATCAGAAGTAACTTTCTTACAGAGAAATTCTCTTCAGTTTCATCTTTAGGATCTTCTAATTTGGGATAAATTGCGTTAATAAATTGTAATAACTCTTCTACATTGTTAACAAGACAAGAGGTATCTTTTATCTTTGCCTCTGGTAACCTAAACAATACACAAATAAGAGATACGAAAATTCTAAACATTGAAACATGGTTCTGGTAATAAAGCCGGCATGGTCTAGAATCTAAACACTGCCGACCAAATAATGGTCGGAGGGGTTGTAATCGAATACCCTGCCGACAAATACAAAGTCGGCATGGTCTTATTCAAGAAAGATGCCGACAATTAACTAATGAAAATCAGGTTTCTGTGACCTAAGGTCGGCATGGTACAAGCCTAAGAAAATGCCGACTAGATGTAAGTCGACAGGGTTTGTTAATATACCATGCCGGCCCTGGTTATTGTCTAACAGTCGCCATGGATGTTATGAAAAGTCGGAAGGTTATTCATCCTGATACCATTCCAGCTCTTACAAAACAACAACAGTCGACATGGTTTAAAATTATCGACCTTGCCAACCAAAAACCCTGAAAATCATAATTTTCCGTTTCTAACCTAACATAACAATCATATAACACATCAGAATAATGGGTTGAGCTTAGAAATCACTTACAATCTTCTTTTCACTGGAGGAGGGATTTTTTTAACATTCTCAGGGATTAGATTTTCGGGTTTGCTAGTTCCAACTTTTTCCTTACCTTTTCCTTCTGATTTGGATCTTCTCATGTTACCTGTTGAATCTCTCTTGCTACTGGATCGAACCATTTTTGGTAGAATACCAAAATTGAATCTTTTTTGTTGATTTTTGGTTGACGGAATAAGATGAAGGAAGGAGAATAGGAGAGGGATTAGAGAAGATGGATTAGAAGAAGATTAAACATTTTTAAGTTTAGGGTTTAATTTTAGGTTAATTAGTGCAGGGGTACTAAAGTAACTTCATCCCGTTTTGACCTCCCCTTAGTAAGGGCACATGTCCATTTAAATTTGAGTATACCCCAATCTCGCCAGGAAAGCCAATATAAAATATTTAATAAAAAGTTAATAAAAACACCATGTAATAGAAAAAGAAATTAAAAAGTTATGGGCCGGCACCACAACGTCTTCGAAGCCTATATGGTACTTGTTCCATCTTTATAAATTGATTAAATGTTACCTCCTCCAGTCCTCTCCAAATTTTGATATTCTATAAATTTTCGAACCTCGTTATTTTTGTTTTTTTTATATATTCTTGTCCAATCATTGTATGCCTGTATTTCGTTAGCAAAAGCGTTATCAACATCGCGATGCATCATAATCTCATAAAATATCTCATTCGTTTAATTTTCTATAAATTCCCACCTCGATTATGCATTTTAATTATTACAGTAAAATAGTTATGAGTAGAGATTTTCTTCAATATAATGACCTTCTTACGGTTTTTTTTCTCTTTACATAAACCTAAAAAAAATTATATGAAAATTATCAACCACAAAATAAATAGAATTAATATAATATAGAGAAAATCAAATCAGATACAAAGTAGAGACAAATACAGAGATAATTATGATTACGTGCAAATTGCACTTGAATATTCTAATAAAATTAAATATATGCATTGGGATATTTTCGATGTCTTTGCCAACCTGTTTGAGCAGTAAAGTGCAATCTTAAATTTCTTGGGACATGCCTATATTTATCGTTAATAATCGAACCATGAAACTTGTTATGACTATTACCCTTCAATTTTCATTGTGATTTTTATAGTGACTTTTTGAGATACTATATTATTAAGTTAATTCTCCCTGCTAATTGTTTATTATTAGTTTGTTTTCTTCAAATTGTTTTGTGAAGTAAAATTATGTTGCACTGGATATATTTTTCTTTGTTCAGTGGCCTTATATATATCCCACACTGTCCATATTCTAACTTTTGTAAAAGCTATACCATCCCAGTCCGTGATGTCAGTAAAAATGGATTCTAGAGTCTCTACATGTCATCATTGTCTCTCGAATAAAATGTGATATCAAATTCAATAATCTTTATCACAGAACACCATTACTTGTAATTTATATAACTTTATATGGGTTCAGGCCCCATCACAAATCGGAAGATTGTCAAAGAACCACTAATGATTTATAAAATAAATCTTATACTATAGCAATTATTTTCATAAATTTAACTATCCTACAAATAAAAATGAACCGTAATTTTATAACTTAATTATAATGTCATAATAATTTCTAAAAATAAAATTGATTAAAAAGTCGTAGAATGTGCAATTATATGTGTAAAAATTACAACCATGAAAAAAAAAACGAACCTCCGTTCAAGATACCTATGAAATTTATTTTTGACTGATTTTTTCGTGTTGTCTTTTTACATGGTTGTTTTTTTCTTGATAAACATGTTCTATTTTCTTCTGGAAGAATGCTACAATATGTTAAACCCGTGAATTATGAATAAGGTTACGAATTATGTATTTAATGTGTGCATGTGAATTATTATAGCATGCTTAGTGTACGCGTACCTGTGAATTCAATAAATATATTGTGAATTGAGGGGAACCCGTAGGAATTCCACGACGGAGAGTTTCCGTGGTATAAAGTGAAGATTGGGGGAGTAGAGAAAAATCCCATTCTGTGGTATTCCGAAGGTTAAACATCCATCTGGCAATACAAAATACTCTTACATCAATCTGGCTATACAAAATACTTTTTTTTTCCGAAAAATTTATTGAATTAGAAAGAATTACAATGCATCATCCCATTAGATACTTTGTGATACCTAAAAAAAGAAATTGTTTGACCATTAATTCCTCATTCGAGATACTAACAATACTATATTTAGCAAGAGAATGAGTTACAAACATGTTTTATATCTCTATGCACATGAGTGCATTTTCAATTTGCAAAGGAATTCAAAATACTACTATAATAAATAATTAAATTTTTTTTTTCCATTTTATTACATCTAATCTACCGCTAAAAGCATTGATAAAATGTTGGCAGTGTCCCTCCAAATCTAGAGCTTGTACTGCTATATCTCTGGCTCATATTCCGGATTCCAAGAGTGCTTTAGCTCCGGATTGTTCAAAGTCTATCGGTTTGGTTCTACGGCATCTAATTTCATATGTATTACCTGCAAAATCATTTTAGTCATTTTGCGTAGTATCCCTGATACCAATATGATTGCTCACCTAGAACAAACTGCACATTGGGTAACTCTATGTGCACCGATGAATTCCCTATATTCCAAGTGTATTTAATCAAGTAAGTTCTAAAATCTTATGTAATTTAGACCTGTAAATATACATAGTGCATTTGAATTAATTATCTAATCAAATGTATGCATGTCCCTTTTGACGCCACAAAAAAATTCAATACTTATACTGATTGTATAAAAATTTGAATAAGTGCAACTTACACCGAGTTTATTTAGTCAAACTGAATAATAATATTTTAAGGATTGATTCGATTTAAGTCTATATGTACGTCATACTATGATATCACATATCTCCAACTATAACGGAAACCAAATCGAAAAGGATTTTTCCTTAATTACTGAATCTAATTTTTCTAGACAAAATATCATGATCTTTTATGTGGACGGACTATATGGTTTTGAACCTCCTCAATGTAGTTGATTATACGCTGGAATGATTCTAACAAATGATACCAAGGTATAAAATTACAAAATTTAACTTGGACGATAATTGAGAAGTGCACTTCACGCTACACGGTAATACATCAACAAATAGAATCACGTAAACTTAGATCGATGTTCATCCCAAAAACTTGGAATGGCAACAAAATGAAAGCGTTAGTATTCGACTGTGTTTCAAAGCGTTAGTATTCGACTACGTGTTTACTTGGAATATGTGTCCGAAGTTGCACCCTGCCTTTATATAAAAAAAGAGTTAAGGTGTGAAATTTACACAGTACAGATATGTGAAAAAACCTAAATAGTTTTACCAATTTATCTGATGGAAGTTCGTTCTCCTTAATTGGATGGGACTTTCGACATGCCATTTGAAGACATGGAGACAATGTTAGTCGAAAATATATAAATGGTGTGCAAAAACGATTTCATGAGTTGGGGGTGAGCTTAACATGAATCATGACGCGCACGAGGGTTATTATCCTTTGCTCGTCCGTAAGAGTTATTTCCCTCCTATAAGAGGGTTTTGATTACTGTGAAAATGCATGGAAGTCACTTGAACTGGAAAAAAAAAAGTAAAAAGAAGTTTACGATTTGACTATTTCGTATACGTCTAAAGTAACTTATCCTTCACCCCCTAAAAAAAAAGTTATCATCCGCAATTACAACGCAAACATTGGTAAAAGATATACTTTAAATTATAATTTCTCAACTAAACTGGAAACAAATATTTAGTTATGTCCAAATATTATCCTCCTTTCTACATTTAGATATGAAATGGTTTCTTTTAAATTGAAAGATGTTTATTCTGGATTTTTTTTTCCGTGTGGACATTGGATATCGTGAGCTAGATCATCCAATGCATATAATAACACAATAACAGAGAGTGAGTAGAGAAAATAATCAATCACCTTGAGCACATGGACTTTTCCGTTCGCATCATCCAATATTTGTCTATGAAAGCACATCACAGTGACACCACTTTGGTGGCCATTTTTTTGCTCGTTACTTTCGGGATCAAAAATAAAGAAAGAGTTGAGAAAATAATCTTGCATAATGACATAATAGGTTCAATTTTTGAATGCCAAAAGTTCATCGATCTTTTATCAATACATGTATATTGACATATGAAGGAGATAACTTGTGACAAAGTATGGGACAATCATAGTTCACGGATGCAAACACACATATCCCATAACACATTGCAATATATAAAACCATAAAGATTAATACTGCAAGAATTATCTTCCAACTCAACTTTAGAATTTAAATGAATAAATATAAAAACATTGCAAGATGAAAACGTTAGACATATATATGTGTAATCACAATAATGGCTATTCCAAACTCTAGTTATTCTTCTTAAAAACATAAGAATAAAATTCTCATAAGAAGATTTACTAACATTGAGACAAACTCGTAATGCACATGTAAGATGATTTGTCCTTAAAGGGTAGAATCAATCTTTTTCTCCAGGATTTATACAAGAATAGCTACCCAAGGCATATAAAAAGTTTTTCTTAACAAAGAAGAACATACAAAGTCATTAACGACCATGCACCTAGTTTACATAAAATGATCGTAAACATTCAAGAATCCCATATTAATGCGTACTACTTCCCATTATTGAACTTTCCTCTTTGTGGTTCACCAACAACATTCTTTTAAAAGATACAAATGAGATTAGAAGAGTAGTACTCCATGAATCCAAGTTCCCAAGTCCAAGAGAAGTGGAACAAGTACGACGAAACGGAACAAAAAACTCAAAAACAAGAGAGAGGACAAATACCAATCTTAACTCATCCAAATTCAGGAATTATCATCTCCAATTTGAATAGAATTAAAATATGAAGAGAATTCAAAAATATTGAGGTCATTCCGAGTTCGGATGAAGAAGTTACAGCCAAAACATGTTTATCAAATATCGACGTCTACAGGAAAGTATGCGTACGTGTTTGCATACTTAAACCCCTAGATTTTGATTTTAAATGATGGTATGCACACCTGGTATTTGTTCCATGAAGTCCAAACATCCCGAACCACTATTTTCAAACCTAAACATTTAAGAATCTTAAACATAGATCAAGTTAGGTATAAATGAACGATAAGCAAGGTACATGGATTATTATAAGTACTCTAAGCAAATAAAAACATAAATATTTCTCAAGTTTATAGACATACCTTTTTAGAAGAATCCAATCGACTTACGGAACATAATCTATGTGCCCCAATTCTCGTGCTTCCCTCACCATATACATAACATGGCATTCCTTGGTGAGGATGCACTTACAACACATTTAAGTTGTGTTGAGGTAAACAATGTATTGTTCACCACAAGTGAGTTTTGGATTATCACGAAAGAGATTGTTTTTAGAACCTTTCACATCCAAATCCAACTTTCCAAAGAACTCTTTAAGTTCTAACATCATGGATACTTCATTCTCCATAGTCATGGAATTTTCTGGGAGATCATTCTTTTTCACACTCAAAGCATCATTGACTTTCTTTGGATGCATTTAGAAACAACCAGAACCTTCTTCCCATTACTCTCTTCAATATTTCTCGAAAGAGAATTGGATTGACTATTCTTCTGCAAGTGTTTTTTTCTCCAATTGGGAGCATCGGATCTTGTCTTCGCCTTTACGAAGTTATCCTTTTTATAACCATTACGATTGTGAAAAGGCTTTGTATGCCGTTTATAGTCCAATCTAGGTTCATCACAACAATGATTCCTTTACTTAAAGTTTGGAAAGTGACAACCTGTAATGGTAAGGGGATTATCTTTAGCATATGATCTTGGTTTCACAACTTCTTGTGATGCCCAAACAAGAAAATCATGAAGTTTCTCATTCGTTATACGAAAACGACATCTCCTTTCCATGTGACCTTTATTTCCGCAATAGTGGCAAACATAAGGAATGTTCTTACCTCGATCTATATGTGCTGACTTTGAAGGTTGATATACTTTTCTCTTTTGAAACTTAACTGCCGGTGAAGGTATTTCACTTTTTCCATCAATGGAAATCTTTTGTTGAGAAGAATCACTAGGATTGACAAATTTTACCTCTTTGCTAATACTTGGAGCATCTATTCCCTTATATCCCAATCCTCGTGTATCCTGATGATTTTTACTTGCTCCTAGCATAGTGGTTAATTTGCTTGAACTAGTATTGAACTTTTTCAAGTCATCTTCCAACATGTTGATTTTATCAAGAGCAGCAGCTAAATCATCCTCAAGGCGTTTTTCTCGAGCGAGAAAAACGCTTTCTCTGTCATCAAAACTTGCTTGCTTAGAATTGATTATTCCTTCAATTTCTGCAAGTTTCTCTTCCAACAAGAAGTATTTTTGATAAACACGATCAGATTCAAGTGACTTTCTACTCAGGATATTCCCTCGGTATCTTTGAGGACCGATTCGCAAGAGCGATTCTTACCATAAAGACCTTCGTAAATCCTTTTCAATTTCTTGTTTTCTCAACAGAGAGGAGTCAGAAGAGGTGTGACATGAGAAGTTGTAATCTTCAACGAATCTTAATTGTATACAAAAATTCATCATATCTTCCATCAATTAATTTTTTGTTAGTATTTTGGAGAAATAATTGAGAGCAATGGTTATAATCTGGAAGAAACTAATACAAAACGAGCATGAACAAAACAAAACAGAATAATCATCCTGATTTCACTTTTAGTTTTTTCAGTTTGTTTTTTGCATAATAAAAAATGAAATAGGTTTATAATAGAAAATGTTTTAGATATTTTATGTACAAAAACAGCTATTGTGAACAAATTTCAAAATATTTTTTCTTAACAATATTTTTCATTCCTAAAAAACAATTTCTATTGCTTAAAAATAAAATAAAAAATAAAAGTAAAAAGGTAAAAAAAATAATTATATTCCTAGACCTGCTATCCTAAAATATAGTGGATATGTTTAGGATACACTTAGTATTTCTTTTATTGATAAAAATATGCAAAAAAAAATGGTGTATCATTCGTTCCATGTTAAAAATTCAAAATATCAGTTCATATTTCTATTCCTAGACCGGGTCAAAAGATACTCAGTATATTTTTTTTTTAATTCAATATACTCGGTATCATTTTTCATGGGAAAAAATATTGAACAAATAAATTGTCCATCCAGATATGTAAAAATTTCGATATTTCTAGATATGGATTAATATTATTTCTAAAAAATGTGTCTTTAGCTTATGGAATTTTTTGATCCAGTGTCTCTCTATATAAAGCATCCAAAACCTACCATCCATCCAGGGATTTTTTTTCGGGCGGTTTGAATTTTTTTTTGTCTGATCTACTTTTGATTTTTGCTTCGCAGGTACCATCTATCATGCACTTATTGTAAACATTTTTTTGCTCGATCATTCGACCAGGCATACGCTAAGGAATGTCAAGGTATAAATACTTTTAACTATCAATTGTTGCACATATATTATTGGGGTAACAAACACCGTGATTTTTTGTTGTTGTTTTGCAGCACAGAGGGTTGATGTATGAATCTAAAAAACTCAGATGTAGAGAATCATCGCATGGATTTTGATGAATTCAGGGTAGTGATATTTCTTCTCTCGTTTGAGTGATGACCTATATAGGTTGATATTAGGACTTCCAGTTTTGTTAAAATCCTTCATGTGATCGTGCCTATATTTGCACTCAGTTGGCTTGCAGGCATAAACCAATGATTTGGAGAGACTATTATTGGCTTTAGATCATGCAAAGACCTCGACTTAAAATCCAGGATCAGTTGGGATTTTTTTTCCCCTTCCGTACGCCTTTGCATGGTTCTGGTTCGTGGATTGTGTTACAAAAACATACTTATGATTTCCTCTCATTCCTTGGGGTTTTCATTCAGTTTCATGTTAAAGACAAAAATGGATTTCATGGCATTGAAGTTAGACATGTATTGTGTTATGTTCTTGACAGAATCACAACAAGATAACAAAAGATTTGGTAGTAGATTTTGTTTATAAGGAAAACAAACCATGTTTAGGAAACAACCCGTTTAGAACAACACAATATATTTCACATACTTAATAAGATTACAACACATCTATTTATAAGCAAAACATATAACTACTTCCTAGGAACAAGCAAGTGCAATTGAAATACATAACTGTACACTTAACTTCCTAAACACTTATCCAAATAGAATACGAAACTTTCACACGTGATTAATCAAATGGCACTACAGGAAAAGTATACATCTACAACTGGTGTTTTACAACTCTTTCCTAAATATCGTAGAAAGTATTATGTTTTACAACTATTTTCAAAGTAAGAGTTGTCGTATATCATCACTACCAACACTTAGGACCAAGGGGTTTCGCTAAGAAAACAAACTACAACTCTTTAAGAAAAAGAGTTGTGACGACATTTAGCTATAACAACTCTGTTTTATAAGTGTAGTGACTTAGCCTATCACAACTCTCACAAGTGTTGTTGAAGAACACAAAAATATGATAATGAAAAATATGTTAGAGGGGTGATTCGAACATGAACCTACTGCATGGAAGTCTAGCTCGTCAACCATCCTTTCAGTTCACCAGTTTTGGTTTTTTTCATTTTTTTTAAATAGAAACCTATAACAACACTTATATGTGTTGTTGAAGTAAAAATATATAATGTTTGAAAAAATGAGGTTGGGGGGATTCGATCCTGAGCCTCAGGCATGGAAATCTACACCACTAACCATCCTACACTATCACAGGTTCTGTCAAGTTTGTGGTTCTTTAATACACTAACTTTATGAAAACCCTTCATAAGTGTTGTAAAACAAAATGTAATGCTCAAAAAATAATGCTCAGGTGACTGAGCCGCAAACAGCGCGAAGCCTTCTCTGAAAATTACTTATTTCCGATAAGGGTAGTCTGGTCATTTTCACAGTCTCCATAATGTTTATTGCACTTTTTTCCATCAAGGGTAATATTATCATTTTCACATTCTGAAATATTTACTTTACCTATTTTCGATAAGGGTAGTCTTGTTATTTTTTACAGTCTCCATAATATTTATTGCACTTATTTTCATGAAGGGTAATATGATCATTTTCACTTTTTATAATATTTACTTTACCTATTTCCAATAAGGGTAGTCTAGTAATTTTCACAGTCTCCACAATATTTATTGCACTTATTTCCATCAAGGGTAATATGGTCATTTTCAAAGTGTAATATTTACATTACTTATTTCCGATAAGGGTAGTCTGGTCATTATTAAAGTTTCGATAATATTTATTGCACTTATTTTCTCTAAGGGTAATATGGACATTTTCATAGTCTGTAATATTTTCTTTACTTATTTCCGATAAGGGTAGTCTGGTCATTTTCACAGTCTCCATAATATTTATTGCACTTATTTCCATTAAGGGTAATATCGTCATTTTCACATTCTATAATATTTACTTTACCTATTTTCGATAAGGGTAGTCTGGTCATTTTTCACAGTATCCATAATATTTATTGCACTTATTTCCATTAAGGGTAATATGATCATTTTCACATTCTGTAATATTTACTTTACATATTTCCAGTAAGGGTAGTCTGGTCATTTTCACAGTCTCCACAATATTTATTGCACCAAATCTATAAATTTCATTTTCGGATAAATTTCATTTTCTAGGTTCACCCGAATGAGAAACTTAGGTCCAACTCTAGTAATCTTTGAACCTTGATGTTCAAATCGATAAATTTCATATTCATTCATCCGAATGAGAAACTTCAATGTCGAACTTTAGTAATCTTTGAACCCGTGATGTTCAAATCTGATAAATTTCATTTTCAGTTCATCCGAATGAGAAACTCAGGTCCAACTCTAGTAATATTTGAACCTGTGATGTTCAAATCTAATATATTTCAACTTCAGTTCATCCGAATTTGAAACTCAGGTCCAACTATAGTAATCGTTGAACCGGGGATGTTCAAATCTGATAAATCTCATCTTCAGTTCATTCGAATTTGAAACTCAGATCCAACTCTAGTAATCTTCGAACCCGTGACTTTCAAATCTGATAAATTTCATATTCAGTTCATCCGATTGAGAAACTCAGGTCCAACTCTAGTAATCTTTGAACCGGGGATGTTCAAATATAATAAATTTCATTTTCAGTTCATCCGAATGAGAAACTCATGTCCAACTCTAGTAATCTTTGAACCCGAGATGTTCAAATCCAATAAATTTCATCTTCAATTCATCTGAATGAGAAACTCAAGTCCAACTCTAGTAATCTTTGAACCCGAGAATATGGTATTTTTAAGGTATGCATACAGTATGCAGAAATAGGGTTTGTTTAAGGTTTCGTAGAATATTCCGAAGGAATATTACCTGTAAATGGATGGATTCGTCGTTCTTACCAAGTTTCTGACTTAGAGTAGTCAACTGACTCAACTCGTGGCTCATATTCTTCATTCTGACGAAGTTTCCGACTTATAGTAGTCAACTTACCGCCAGGTTTCGATCTCGGGGTCAGGTTCATGTCTCGGAGCCGTTGTTCACATACCTAGTTCGCGAACACATTGAGTGGTTAAGTTCTAGAATCGGTATTGTATGATTCTCATACTCATGAACTAAAATATTTGTGATCTAATTAAGGAATATTCTGACGAATTTTCCGACTTATAGTAGTCCACTTACCGCCAGGTTTCGATTTCGGAGTCACTTCTTTCTCGAAGTCGACGAAATTGGGGTTTTTCAAGGTTTCAGAGGAATATTCTGAAGGAATCTTACTTATGAATGGTTGGATTCATCGTTCTTTCGTAGTTTTCGACTTATAGTAGTCCAGTCAGAGCCAGTTTTGAGCTCGGAGCCAGGTTAAGTCTCGAAGTTGCCAAAAAAGGATGTGTTCAAGGTTTCATGGAATATTCCGATTGAATCTTACATATGAATCGATGGATTCATCGTTCTTTTGAAGTTTCCGGCTTAAAGTAGTTAACTTAGGGCCATGTTTCGATCTCAGATCCAGGTTAAGTATTGATGTTTCCAAAAAATAATATGTTGAAGGTTTAGAAGAATATCCCGATAGAAGTGACACATTAGCTCCATCTTTACGAGTTTCAATGATATATCCTGTTAAATTTGGAGTTAAAAACCACTTCGGACACTGAGAGTTCATGGTTCGTATGCCGTTGAGCCACACTTTAAGCTAGAAGTGACACATGGGATCCATATTTAAGAAAGTTGGAATGGACATTGAGATTCATATTTATCGATTTCGATGATGTATCATGCTAAGTTTGAAGTCAGAACTCTCTCGAAGCTTCATACTTCATAGTTTGTATGCCATTATACCGCATTTGAAGTTCGAATTGACACTGGGATTCATATTTATCAATTTAGATGATGTATCATGCTAAGTTTGAACTCTGAAACCCTCTTGCAGCTTCGAACTTATTTCGTGACCTATGTGAATAGTCGAAATTCAAACCCGAAGCACAAATAGAAAGCACAAAGAAACACACCAATTATCGAATTCACTTCTTATTTTCCATCTTCATTATTATACATTTTTTGGATTTTTTTATATCAAAATGTCGATAACAATGTCCTAAATTTATTAATTTTTTTTTGGATTTTTTTTTTCATGTCGAAGGTTGATAATAAACAGAATACATGAGTTCGTATTAGCACTAAGAGAAACACAAATGCTTCAATCCGTATGAGCATCACAAATACAAACTCAGCCGTCAGATTCTTTTCTCTATCCGTATGAGTGGATCAAACGAAATCTGTTCCGTCCATCATTTTCATTCGGATTCACTTTTTTTCCCTAGGCAGCGTTTGTTATCTGTTTCTCTCCTCTCCTCTCCTCCACAGAAACCGCCGCTGTAATATTTTTGCTAAGAGAAAAAAAAAGATCGAGATAGAAAACAAGAGATCGAGGGAGAAAAAGATAGAGAGAGTTTGATTCGAACCACTGATGATGGTTGATTATGGTTTTGTTTAAATCTGGATCTATGTTGCAATAGAAGATGGGTATTTGTTAATCGAGGTTGGAGGATGAATTGACGCTGATGAGTAGAGGGCCAGGGAAGAAGAAGATGAAGAAATTGATTTCTGTTGAGGTCGAAATAATGTGTTGGTGTTCTTGAGGATAAAAGGGTCTGATTCGAAATAGGTTTTTGGGTTGAATCTGGAAGAGGCAGCAACGAAAGTTTGATGATGGGGATTTATACGATTTCAGTAAATACTGATTCAAGGTTTAATGGGTTTGAGAGATTCATGAAGTTTTTGGAGAAGTTGATGGTTGAATATTGCTGGTGATTGATGGTTCGATATGTGATGGGTTTTTTTTATTAGTTGAAGATGAACTCGAGAATGAATTTGTGATGGGAAATAGGAATTAGGGTTCTGAACTGAGTTGATGTTGGAGCTGGTGGAGAAAGAAATTGATATGGCCTGCTCTCGAGCAGAAATTAAAAAGAAACTGGTAGATTCCCCTCATGTAAGCTTCAGTCGAAATTAGGGATACTTTCCGTATCCTTTTTCAAATGTTTGTTGTTATGATGTTTGGTGGTCAAATGCTAATCGTCAAGGTATACATATTTCAATCATCAATTCAGATCGTTTTAATGTGTTTGATTTCTAATTTGAGATTCTGGGTTTGTTTAATTTTTGATTTGGAATTGTGGAGGTTTTGAAATTTTTGATTTTGATTAACTAATGAAGGAGAATTTTGATTTTGATTTTTAGGTAGGTAGGTAAATGGCTGATTAATTTGCAAACCCAGATCAGACAATATGGAGAAAAAAGATGGAGTCAAATTACCAAGTTACAGGGGAGATAATGTTAATGAAGATGCTTTTGATTCCAAATCAAGAACCCCAAAGGTTGATTAGGGCATACTGTCAATCCGCTGCAACATTGAATCTTCTTAGGGCATTTTCCACTGGTGGTTATGCAGCTATGAAAATGTTTTAAGGTATGGGTTCACTCTTGTTTTTCAGCTAATGCTTTACTGTCATTTCAGTGACCTTTGACTAAAATTTTTTGTATTTTTTTTTCTCAGATAGATAAACTCAATCTACTTATTGCCAATCGGAGATTCTCTTTACATAATTCACGCTGATTACCGTGAGCAGTGGCCAAGCCTTCTCCAATGGGTGAAATATAATCTACAAGATCAACAAGTTCACGGGGCATTATTTGTGTTGAGAAATCTCTCCAGGAAATACAAGTAAGAACTATGCTTTGGCTGTAAATATTTAGTTTACAATTATGTGGCCGTGTCAGATAAGAGCAATCATTTTTTTGCTTCTGATTTAATAGTTAAGCTCAATGAATTGTTACAAATTTGTTTTTTTTTTTAATCTCCATTCCATCATTATATTTTTTGTAATTGTCCGGATGTTCTTAATTTTCAAGGATTATGCCACTTATGTACGTTCTTAAAGTTCTTACATTTCCTTATCTCCTTAATATATTTAGCAGACTCGTTCAGATTGTCAACCCTCTTGAAATTGCAGACCTGATCAAACTTATCTGAAAAATCCATATATGTATGTTCTTAAAGTTCTATGCATTGTGAACTGCAGTGGTTTCTATAGTTGTAACTTTAAGGATACTCCATTCTGATCAGTGTATGATTCTTGCATTTTCAGTTGGAGATTCCTAAGCAACTTTTTGATCCAAATGTTTTCAATGCATGGATGTTTCTATTCCGTACTATATTGGAAAGACCTGTTCCTGCAGAAGGCCTGCCTGTTGAATCAGATCAAAGAAAAATTTGGGGTTGGTGGAAAGTTAAAAAAATGGACAGTCCACATTTTGGATCGATTGTACACTCGGTGAGTTGATGGCTTCGGTATCTAGATGCATACTATTTTAATTTTTCTTTGTCGTTAAAATATTATAACCATTTACATGTTGTGATTATAGGTTTGGGGATCTAAAGCTTCAAAAGCCTGAAAACAAAGCTTTTGCTCAAATAGTTCAGAAGAATTATGCTGGGAAGATTTTGGAGTGCCACTCGAACTTGTTGAATGTGATTCGTGTTGGTGGTTATCTACCAGATAGAGTTATCAACCTTATTCTGCAATATTTGAGTAACAGGTCTGTTTTAGATCATATGATGTTCCCGTTCATGATTGCTTTGTGTCAGATTTTGTGTGGCAATTCCAATCATCATGATACTCGAGATGAATGAGTAACTTGGATCTTTGAAGGGTGCTGCTGCAAAATGCACTCTGTCTTTCTTTTTTTTGGATCAAGATTTGGAAGTCATAATTATATTTTTGTTAGTATGAGAATGGAGGCCCATAGATTCATGTCCTCTCCATTTAGTTTACAGTTGCTGTCTCAGTTATGCGATTTTACTTTTTAGTAACCGAGGTATATCGTTTTTATGGATCTATCGTGTAGTCACTAGAATAGAAGTATCATTTTTATTTTTGTTATTCCGGCAGCATTTCAAAGAATAGCATGTATCAGCTATCAGTTGTCAACAGCTTGACATCGCTATGGTGAGTAAAATACCACCTTGTCGTTACATCTGTATTCTTTTTTTTTGTTAAGGGATTTCAAAACCAGTCACTCGATCACCTAATACTTTTGCAGATATTATCGAAGACCTATATAGTCCTAGGACTTCCGCCATGGATTTTGTAAGTGAGTTGGTTAGGAAACGTGGAAAGGAGAACCTGCAGTAGGTTGTTTGCGCGCCATTAGCACAATCCTTGAATCTGTGAGCAGGCTTCCTGATTATTTCCTCAAAATTGAGCCAACTCTATTACCTATAATGCGTCGGATTCTGACTAGTGATGAACAAGGTTCTTATTCCTCTCTTGAGAATTCATAAATTACGTGAGATACATGATTGGTTTACTTTATTGTCTTTTTACAAACAATAACAAAGCTTACTTTATTTAAGATCTGAGCTACTAAGTAACCACTGAAATTGTTGTGTCCCTCCATCTTATGTAATTTTATTTTTCAAAGCCAAAGATAAGAAAAAGTAACCAACATGAACATATATCAATTAACAAAATCATAAATATAAGATACATCTGTACTTTGTATTTCGATTGGCTGATATCCAAGCATCTCATGCTTACACATTTGTCTCATTATTAATTCTTCTGGATATATATATATATATAAGTTGACTGTGATCAGTCACTCTTTTTAATTCTTGCTTATCCATTGTGCTATATCCTCGTATTTTTTATGCATTTGTTGTTTTTATTAACCCTTTGAATTTCTTCCACAGAGGTTTATGAGGAAGTTATGGAAATAGTTTCGTATCAGACATTTTTTGCTCCAACAATTTCATTGGAAATGTGGAGTCTGTGGCCTTTGGTGATGGAATCATTGTCGGAGTGGTCTATAGATTTCTTTCCAAGTAAGTATGCTTCTTGTTATGTTGCGTATTATTATTTCTTGATTATTGTTGTATGGATCCCGGGATACATTCCTCAGATGGAAAAGTGTGTGTATCACCTATGTTGTTCTCATTATTCCAATTAAGTTCATGTTTAGTTGCCATAAACGCTGAACCTCATGAGTTCTTCAGTCCTGGATTTCTTTGCATTTCCTCCAAAATGTCAATTCAAGCTTACATTTTTATTCATTATAGCTTATGGTCAGTTACATAGTTTTGGGCGACATAAGTTCTCTTGTTTCTGGAATGACTAAGTACATCTTTTTTGTTTCTTTATGTAGATATTCTGGTCCCTTTGGAAAACTTTATATCAAGAAGCACTGCACATTTCCTAACATGCAAGGATCCAGATTACCAGCAAAGTCTTTGGCATATGGAGGACAGTGATATTGAACCAGCTCCTAAGCTCATTGAAGTGGTTTTCCAAAACTGCAAGGGTCAAGTAGATCATTGGGTTGAGCCGTACCTGACCATCACACTTGAGCAGTTTCGGCGGACAGAAAAACGTTACTTGAAGTGTCTCCTGATGAAAGTGGTAAAAACTTCGGCCTAGTATTAAAGTACCAACGTAGCACCTAATATTAATTTCTTGACGTAACAATCATACGGCAGTTCAGCATATTTTATAGTGTCTGAAATGGTGCCAAAGCAGCAGTAGCGCGTCGCTAGGTTTGCTGCCTTGTTTTTATCTTTTGGTAGGGAATTCAGGAACCCAGAAGTACCATAAATAAGAATGTTGAACAACCCGCTGCCTAACCACAAACTCCTTAACTTCAGGAACCCAGAAGTACCAGAAATAAGAATGATGAACAACCCGCTGTCTAACCACAAACTCCTTAACTAGTCAGGCCCCAGTTGTAGGGATTAGGTGTTAACTCTGTATTGGCATTCACTTCCAATATGAACTTTAAGAACATAATTATTTTGATCTGTTAGTGCATGGGATTGACTTTGGAAATTATGTTACCTCACATCACAAAGTTTACATTTTGTGGGACATGTAATTCCAACCTAGAGCCTGTATATTTGTTTTGGAAATGTTTGACAATTATCCATATTTGATTGATTTGATTGATTTTCAGATAGCTGATGCTCTTTATTATAAAGCACCTTTGACACTCAGCGTGCTGCATAAGCTTGGAGTGCCACAGAGGTATTTAATCTGTGGTTCCAGATGTTGCAAGAAGTCAAAAAGAGTGGTATGAAGGCTAACTTTAAAATATATACTTCCTTTTCTTTAAGAAGAGAGTGCGCAGCAAAAGTTGATCATTTCCATTTAGCAATGTAACCCAGATCACCATAATCGAATGTGTATGCTACTTCCATATTTTTAGGGGAGGCCAATATCTGTGTTTTACGATTAATATGATATTTTTGGTAATGTAAAAAAAATCTATATGTTAAAAAAATCTATCATTTTCTTTTTCTTTTCATTCGCAACACACTTTCATACAAGGTGATTTGAAGTTAGCTAGGTAATGCAATTGGAGTGGTAGGTCTTGAATGAATGTAAATGTGTTACACCGGCAGGTTAATATAAAATTATGAATGTGAAATACTTTCGACAATTAGGTTTCAGCTATAATTTTTTTTTTCAAAATAGTTATATGCACACAACTTCTAATAAGAGTTGTGTTCCATATTTCAACTACACAAACCAAAGGTTGTGAAAGAATATCTTTACGACATAACTAGGTGTTGTCCAACATATTTTTGCAACTCAAACAAGTGCCGTGCAAGTCTTATTCATAATAGTAATAAGTGTTGTGTTACATATTTTTACAATACACATCCTAGGTTGTCTAAGATAGTCCTTCAACTCATACAAGTGTTGTGTTACATATTTCTACAATACATATCCTAGGTTGTCTAAGATAGTCCTTCAACTTATACAAGTGTTGTGTTACATATTTCTACGACACACATCTTTTGTTGTGTAAAATAGTCCTACAACACAAACAAGAGTTGTGTTATGCTTTCAGAAAAAAATCGAAAGACAATCACAACTTTGGGAAAATATTGTCGAACCATGAATCACATCACACTTTACAACTCTTATTCAAGTATTGTAGAAAAGCTTGGACTTTCTACAATACCCCACCTACACAATGCATAAAAAAACGTTGTCGTAGGTGTACGACAACGCTAATAAAGTGTCTTCAATGATGATTTTTCCCGTAGTGTGGTGACATAACATTTCTCCCTTCCTAAAATTGCTCTTGTCCTCAAGAGCAGAATTTTCAGAAGTTGCTGTAATGGGATCAATATCTTCTTCACGATCTGCGTTCGAATTGACACCCTCAATAAAAAATAGTTTCTTGCATTGGTGATTAGGAACAAACTTTTCATCACAGTGAAAACACAAATCCTTATTATGTCGTTCTTTAATATCTTCGGGTGTCTTTTTTTTTATTTCTGTTTTTGTATACCGAAACTTGGAAAGTTGAGTTGGTGCGTAGTCTAGGGTTGGCGATGTGTATACTGCATTACCACCATCATGTATTTGATGTTGAATCTGACTTCGCGCTTCATACAATCGTGCCAAACTTACAGCAATAGTAATAGTAGTAGGTTTCCCGACTTGAACGTCTGGTCTAATATCTTACTTTAGGCCACTAATGAAACATCCAATTTGTTGTGCTTGAGTAAGACCTCCTGCCCTACTAAGTAACTTTTCAAACTGTGATTGATAATCTATAACAAAACCAACTTGTTGAAGTTTTGTTAAATCTCCAAAGAAATCTTGAAACTGTGTAGGTCCGTATCTAGCAAGCAATCCTTCTTTGAATTCTTTCCATGTAATGAAAGGTTTTTCTTCATTCAACAATTGGAACCAGAGTTGTGCATTTCCATCCAAGTGATAGGAAGCCCATGAAACTCTTTCTTCTTCCGGTACATGATAAAACTCAAAGAATTGTTTGACTCGGCACAACCGACTAGTAGGATCTTCATTATCGTTAAATACTGGAAACTTAAATTTCAAAGTATTTTTCGAAGAGTATGAACCTACAGAATTTGGTGATTGTCCACCATTGACAGACGCATAATGACATTTACCTCTATTACGATGATTTAGGTTTGGAGAGTTTTCACCATCACCATACTGATTCGTCTTTGGAGAATTTTCATTGTTTGATAAGTGCATCTTCATAGCGTCGAGCAATTCTTCTTATTTATTTGAAAGATGCTCCTGGCCTGATTGTAAAGATACCATTCCCTTCTCCGCATTTCCAACACGATTTTATAGTGTAGCACCCTCTGTTGTTACAATGGTGGCAGCCAAAACATCATGTTCTTCTTCTTCATTAGTAGAAATTCTGGTATTAGTCTTCTTTCCCTTAGAAGCCATTTCAAAGATATAAATACGGTGTAGAATGAATGATTTGATTGACCTGGCTCTAGATACCAAATGTTATGTTCTTGACAGAATCACAACAAGATAACAAAAGATTTGGTAGTAGATTTTGTTTATAAGGAAAACAAACCCTGTTTAGGAAACAACCCGTTTAGAACAACACAATATATTTCACATACTTAGTAAGATTACAACACATCTATTTATAAGCAAAACATATAACTACTTCCTAGGAACAAGCAACTGCAATTGAAATACATAACTAAACACTTAACTTCCTAAACACTTATCCAAATAGAATACGAAACTTTCACACGTGATTAATCAAATTGTGACATAACATATTGAAATCAGAGCTTAAAGAGATATCCTAAACTCAAGAAACTTTATGTAACAAAAGAGAAAATTATAAAAAAAAAAGACTCCATTTGAGAGATTCCACGACTTTCAATGGAGCATAGTTTGTAACAAGGTTAAAATCATGTAACTAGGAACGAAAAAGAAAGAAAAAGAAGGATCAGATCATTAGAAACAAGTATATTCACAAAAATCTTGAAAATGATTTGGATAATGAGCAACTCATTAATCGCCGATCTTGGATAAGAGAGGGAAGCCAGAAGATTCTCTTTAATCTAATACTAGATTTTGTGCCCGTGCTGCGCACCGGGCGGACCCGAAAACCATCTGTAATTATTTATTTTTCTTTCAATCATATTTTTGATTTGGTGTGATATGGCTTTTCCTGGCCTATCGTGCATTTTTTATCAGGTGTCGCGCGGCTTCGCCCCGTCCCATCGCAATACATTTTTAATTAGGTGTGGCTCGGCTTCGCTTCGCCTCGCCCCGATGCTTTTTGATTTGGTGTTACACGTTTCCTCCGCGCCCCTATTTTCGCCTCCACTCACTATGTTTTGTCATTCCAATTTATTTCTACAAAGATAGATGACTAATATAAAGCTTAAAAGGAGCAACTTATCGTGTTAGCAATAGATTATAATGTGTCTACAAACATTAGGGTCAACTTATCATATTTGTAAAATATATTTGGAAATAGATTTCAATATTTTGTTAATGAGCGCCAAGTTAGATGGAGAGAAAAATATCAACATTAGAGTTCTACTTCAATGTCCAGGATCCGACAGACTGGGCAAGTATTAGCTAATTGAATATCGTGTAAGCATGACAGAAAAGAGCTTAGCACACACCATTATTAACTAAATCATAAAAGGAATCTTGTTTCATGGAATTTTTCAGGAAGATAACATGATAGCATAAAGGAAGTTACTTTCTAGTAAGACTATCGAAAAGCATATTCATTGATAAAGGGGATAGTCCAGGTTAACATATTGCACGGTGTGAAAATCAAGTAGACAATCGAAGAACAAACAAATAATGGCAATCACAAAAGCTCTGTATCATTGAAATTATAAATCAAAATCTCCTGCTCTGCAGTAACAATTCTTGGTTGCCTCGAAGAAGAACCCCTAAAATTTTGATCTAAATTAAAGCTTATGCATAGGCTTCTATTATCCTCCCAAACCATGACCTGCGAAAAAAAAAGTGTAATAAAGATCAGAATTATACCATGGGAGATTTTTTATACATCTGATGTCGATATCCATATAACAAATTATTATGGAAGTTGTTTTCATCTTTTGTTTTTCGCATCATTGAACTTTCGCACCATAAAAAGAAACCTAAGTTACATTTTACATGAGATATTGTAGTGATAAATGCATGGCAATGATTTCATGTTGATTCATGAAGGATAGTAGTTCATGTCCTTCCGCGGAGGAAGCTCCTCCTTAGGAAAATTATTCTGCATAAGGTGCATAACCTTGGAAATATTCATTAAGCTCAAGCAGAAGTGAACTTCACCCATTCATTAAGCCATTTTTAATCCAATCCATGACTAGATTAGTCTATGCATTCAGTTTTATCAAAACCGACTACTCAGCTAGTGATGTGGTAAGGAATTGGAAACTAATAACTCGAAAAACACAACTAATTAATTATCTTGTCATTTTTGAATAGACTGCATAATTCAGTTTACCTGATTACCCGACAACAACTTACTTTGGAAATTTAAGTGGGTGAGCTATGATTTGAGTTTATTCCTCTTGCTAATCTTTAAACTAATTGATTAAGCTTCAAGCCAGCGTGAAGCTATAAACAAAACTGAGTCCACATAATCAATTCCACATACATACCTTTCTAATCAAATTGTTTAAAGCTTGAAAAATGGTGCCTTGCTGTTCCACTAAGTTGAAAAAAGAAAAAAGAAAAAAGAGAAAATTAGAATCAAAATAGTACATGAAGAGCCATCAATTTGTAACTTATCAGTATTCTCATAGTTAATTTGTCGCCATCCAAAACATGAACTATGCTCTCATTAACTTGTTTACCTTCAAACTCACATAGGTTCCTCGGTGCACTCCAGCAACCATCTCCATACTAACTGATTCTTCTCTGCAAAATAAAAAAATAGAGACAGTATTGAATTACACCACAAAAACACAAAATAAAAGAGCTGTGAAAAAACAACAAAATATAGTCAGAAAATTCATTAAAATCTATAACTCTATGCCTAAGAACCTTCGGTGAAATGTGTAAGAAACCCAATATTATGGGAAACTTTTGAGTTTTCAGTTGAATTTTTCTGGCAAAGTAAGATTGAAGTTTTTTCCATTGCTGTGGAAAAAACAAAACCAAGAGAGTAAGAGTTACGTATACACAAAAGATAGATAAAAAAAAATTAGACAAAGAGAGATTCACGTGTATGTGTCTCCGATGGCTATTGGGGTTTCTCCATATCTTAGTTATTTATCCATTTTAAACAAAAATCGATAGAACAGTAAAAGAGATACAATGAAATCTATGGCAAACAAAAAAGAACACCCAAATTTCAAAAATCAAAACTCATTTAAATAGGGTTACCTTAAGCAGTATGGTTTCAGCACGAAAAAGTTCCAGGATGTTTTTTTTTCTTTTGAATCCAAATCAGAAATACCAACCATCAAAATCTCTCAACACACAATACCCATCTCTAATCTCCATATGCATATTCTAAATGGAACCCCTCGTCCAACTATACAACTTATTCAATTCTAGCAAAAACACTAATCTCTATTTCTTCTGATTTCTTCATCTTTCGGAGCTTAATTAGCTTCCAAGTTCATCACCATCTTCTTCGATTTATTTGGATCTCAAGATTTACACGAATCACTCACAAAAAGAATCTATTCATGGGAATTGAATTCGACAGGGAGAGAGACACTGAGAACAGAAGAAAGAGAAGAAAAAGAAGAAGAGAATAAAACTCTCTTCCATAAATCGGTGTCTCGGTTGACTTTAGGCATAGTTTTTGACGTAACGGGAGCATTCTTAACTTGACGGTGTTACATAACGTCCAGTTAAGTATTTGGTGTAAACTCAGTGTAATTTTTTAATTAGGTGTAAATCAACACATAAGTCTTGTACACCCACGTTTTTACTAACTGTTTTAGTATTAGGCCGTTAAAATCAGGGGGCTTGGACCAATAACGTTCTCTACTAAGGGGGTATTTTTAAATAAAAAAAATCTACGACCAATAACGTTACGACACTTGTCTTCTCCATAATTGTTGTATTTGAAATCTTTTATCTAATTTAATTTGAGGTGGGTGTCACGCTCACCGTGCAACGTGGGAGCTCATATGACTTATCCTTTTAAAGGAGGAGTGATGAACTTATATATTACCTCCGTCCCACTATTGGTTGACCTAGTAATATAATTTAGAAATGATTTATCTCTCAAGCTAGATGAATATTCGTAAATTTTATATCATTAAAAAATATTTTAGAACACCTATGTAACGAACATAAACATGAGTTGATATAAAATCAATTATTAATGACACAAAATTTAAAAATAAATAGGTCAACTAATAATGAGATGGGGGGCTTATAAAACAATGTGTATATCATGCACTACTGCAAACATTTCACCTTATGCCGTATAAGGGGGACATTACAATACAACGATGCCATTGATACTAATGGGGTACCAGTTTACAAGGACCGGTATAAAAATGAAAAATCCATACAAGACGCAATAGAAAATCCTACCTCTCCGAATACAACGATGCCATTGCTTCTTCTCCCTCTCCGAATAACCGTTTTTTCCAGAAAACTTTCCCAAAACTCTCTTCTTTTAAATTTCTTCATCACTAAATCTAAATCTACTCGGATCTGATTTTTTCAGATTTGAGTAGATTTGGGTTTTGTAATTAGTTTTCAAGCTTTCAATAAAAAATCACATTGTTTGTGATTTTAGGTTTTAGGGTTTGTTTTTTGTTTTTCTTGTTAATATCTCATGGCTATCTCATGTCATGTGATTGTATTTATATCGCCATTAGTGCGATTTTCTTTAGCCTTGGGCGTTTCAATTGGAATCCGATGATATATTCATGTATATCTTGAAGTCAATCAATTTACGATTATTGACGATGATCAAAATTCAATCAAGCAAGATCAATGCCTACTGGAATTGATTATGATAATGATGTTTTGTGCAAACTATCCTTATGAAGGATTTTCTCTTAATGAAGAAGAAGAAGAAGTTTCCAAATGGTGGTTGCAAAATCAAAACACCATCCCTCCAATTACATCAATTGCTTCCATGATCAACAATTATGTACTTTTGTCATATTACAATTCTTATGTTGTTGTAATATTTTGCTTTTGTACTTTTATGTTGTATCTATCTGATGTACTTGAATTAGCCTGTTCATGGCTTCCAATTAATATAACCTCTTTTTTCCTTCAAAAAAAAAAAAAAAAAATCCTATCGGGTTATAATACTGTAACGTGTTAGGCGAAAAACCGAAAAAACCGAAAGAAGAAAAACGGCCGAGAAAACAAAAGTAAAATGCTACGTGGCGTCACTGGTTACCGTGTGAAAAATATCATTTTCGTCAACTCAGTTACATAGAGGGTGAATGTTACCATTGATCGTCTAACCATCCAATAGCTAGACGGTCACCAAATTATTCCATTAGAAAGAGAAAGTTGTGTCCACCCACGTTGCTACTGAATATATAAGATTAAAAATACACGAAAGACGTATTCGTGTCAAACACAAAACACTTGGTTTTTATTTCCAGTAATAATAATGATAAAACAGATACAGAGAGAGTCTCTCTTGAAAAGGATTTAGGGTTTTTGAATTCGTCTGGAATCAATCAGAGAATCAAACAAATCTCAGGTACAATTTTTGATGAAACCCTTTAATAATTTCTTTGTGTTAATTTATTACTTTACTTAGATTCAATTTCTTGTATGTTCGATTTTGATTTTATGAGACATATGAATTTGGTTTTCTCTAGATTATAGCTATCGTGATTTCATAGAGATTGTGATCTTGTAATTCTGGTGGTGTTGAATGTTATTGTGATAATAGAAGTGGGTTCTTTCCACCATTGAGGGTAATTTTGGATCACTAGCAAACACTGCTTAAAACCCATTTTTTAGAACACATTTCTGTAACTTAGAATTCAATTGAAACCCTTTTTTAGAACACTTGATAAACACAGCAATTCCAAATATTAATAATCAATTGAAGCTCCCTTTTTGGAACACTTCAAAACTGTACCCTAATTAAAGATCCACCGGTTTGCAATTCAATATGAACCCATATGTTAGAAACACACCCTAACAACTGAAATTAGTGGTGGTAGAGAAGTAGTAGTCTGGTAACTGGTGCTGATCATTGTTTAAGTTTCTTAAGTGATTTTGCTCTTGTTTCGGAGTATGCACATTATTGCCATGGTTTGTCAGTACTTCTATTATTTTGGTCGTTATGTTTTCTGCCGATGTAACTATTTCAATGACCGAGTTTAAGTGTTTGTCTCTTTGTTGTCCTGGTGGGGGCGTATGATTGCCGTGGTTTCACATGTTTTTATATGGTTATTGATGAAACTGTGGTAAATGACTTGACTGTCTAGTTGAGTGATAGGCATGTAATGAAGGTGGTATTCGAATGGGGCTAGAACTTTGTCAGTGGTCAATGTTTTCAATTTTGGTTGTTTGATGATGTTTGTTAGGAATGATTATGCTAAAATGGATTGTAATTGATTGTGTGTGCATGGACAAACGGGAACAAATTGTGATGGAACTGTTCCTCTATCGTTATGTTAATCTTGCCTCTCTCTGTTGTTGCAGGATGTCTACCTTCTTAAAATTCAACACACTTGGTCCCAAAACAAAGAACTTTGTTGTAGCTGGAGGATTGACAAGTTTTGTATTTGGTGTGTATTTCTACACAATGAGAGCTGTTGGAGGCACCGATGAGCTTCAGGTAGCTATCGATAAGTTTGAAGATCTGAAAACTAGTAACGAGACAGCAGAATCGACTAGTCTACCAAAGTCTTGAGCGTCTCGTCCCCCCTTTGTCATCCTTCCAAGTCTCTTTTTGTTGGTAGATCATGTTGCTCAAATGACAGATGATACTGAAGTTGAGGAAAACCTTTTGAGTCGTTTCGTTGAATAACAGTTTTTTTGAACAATGATGTTTCTTGTAAAAAGTACTGGTTACTCATGATACAGTGTTTCTTTGTCATGGAGAATTTTAGAATCTTATTCCATGCTTGTTTTTACTTATTATGAGATCTTGGTTCTGTTCCCGAGTCTTTTACTATTTCAGATCAAATATCTATAAATTTCTTTCAATTACGGTAGCTTTAAACAGCTTGATACTAGTAAAATTACAGCCTAGAACTGTTCTATGTTTACAAAGTATGACCAGAGCTGTGAAAAATAACCCTGCTGTTACCAGTAAATGCACTTAGTTTTCTGCAGTAAAGTCTGATAGAAATCTGAAGCATTGAAATATAAATATACTGCAAGGAACTTGATAATAAAAACTTCTTTGTAGCCCTCAAATCATCCAGAAAGAAGAGGTGTGTTAAACGCTTGTTAACAAGATGTCTTTTTATTCTCCCAACTGTTCTACCCCTACTTAAACTTGATACTTTGGATATCTCTCTTCTCAGTGAAAGTCATCTTTTCAACAAAATGATGATGCTGAGATGAAAACAAAATTGAAGACTTCAGAGTTCAGACACCCCACAACCAAATTTAGTTTCTGCTAATGTTAAGGGTGGTCTTCAACCGATCTACAACGTGTGGCAAGAGTTTCACGCTATCTTGGATTGCTCGATCAACGCATGACTCCATTTCGTTTAAGGCTCCGGTCTTGATCTGCTGGAGCTTTGCTTGCTCAAACTTATCTTGGCACACCATGAGAGACCTATTCATCATTTCCTGAGTCAACAGAAAAACACAAAAGGTTTAAAATCTCTGAAACTCAAACAGGGAGTGAGGGAGAGATAATGTTAGAACGCCTAGCATGCATTCCTAGTAAAGCAAACCAATGTACACAACACTAGATTTTGTACCTAAGAACAATATAGGCCGAGCTGATTTATTTGTTGGTGATGTCCTGTTCTTTAGAGTCTAAACACGAAGGAAAAGGTTCTTTTATCTGAATTAGGAGATTTTGTTTTTTACCATAATAATCCGTGAAATGAAAACACAACGTAAACAGCAGTCAAGACTAAATATCAGAGTAATCTAAATGCTTCTACGGTTCTACCCCATCAAAAAGCATCCAATTCCACCTACCGTATCAAAAACCATTCAATTCCACCTACCTATATGAGAAAGGTTTATTCAAACTTCAAACATAGGTAACGACACGACGAATCTGACATAGTCACTGTTGAAGCGTCAGGATTTGGATGAGCCCTAACAACCAAAGGTGAAACAGGACTGCAGTGTCACATCATGGATCAAAGCATCAAAGGTTTGCATAGCTATCATATTTTAAAAGAGTTGATCAAGATACTACAGAATCCATCAAAGTCTTTGCTGTGTCAACCACGGACAAGAATAAAAACTGAAAACACTAAACAGCAAACATAGGATCGTGTCCTGTAGAGTAACGACAGCTCAAAATTTATACTTAATGATTTACTATCATTGAGCATACACAACAGAACATGTAAACTATTCAAACATCATATTCCCCTGATGAGTTGAAATTTCGCTATCTATACCTAACCTGAGAATGTAAGATCTATTTCCAAATGCCCCAAACGAAGATCTTTAAAAGGTGCTCTCCACTACAAACAATTTTTCTCTGAAGTGATAATATGAGTTAGAACTTAATCCACAAATTAATTACGCTGACAAGAATTACCACTGCCAAAAATTGAACACATGAACTGAACTTGGGCACCTTTTACTAGAATATACTGACCCATCACCTTTGTATTTTGTGCATATGCATTATCTGACAAATCTCGAATTTCATCTTCCAACTCCGAGTCTCTAATGCAATTTCATCTTCCAAATATTCAATGCAATTTCAAATTCTTAGGCAAAACCCACAAAGACACGAAGGGGATGAACAATATATGCTGAGCTGATTTATCTGCTGGTGATGTCCTGTCCTTTAAAGTCTAGAGTTGTTAGAATGCACTCTTAGCATTCATCTGTAATAAATAAAATCCAAGCACACAACACTAGAGTTGGTACCTAAGAGCAATAGTATATGCCAAGCTGATTTATTTGTTGTGATGTCCTGTCCTTTAAAGTCCAAACTAAGGGAAGTGGTTCTTTTATCTAAACTACTAGGAGAAGTTTTTATACCATAGTAACCCTTGAAACAACACCACAAGAGTGACAACACACGAAGTAAACAGCAGAAAAGACTTAATACACGAGTAATCTAAATGCTAGTACGGTTCTACCCATAAAAAACCATCCAATTCCATTTATCTATATGAGAAATATTCATTCCAACTTAAAACATAGGTAACCACTAACCACACCACAAAATCTGAAATAGTTAATGAATTTGCATGCTAAAAGCAGAAGAGAATCCCCATTAAACTGTTGGATGACCCCTAACAACCAAAGCTGAGTCAAGACTGCTGTGTTACATCATGGATCAAAGGTTTGCTTAACTATTATATTTTAGAAGAGTTAATCAAGATATTACAGAATCCATCCAAGTCTTTGCTGTGTCAAACACGGACAAGAATGAAAACACTAAACAAGTAAACCGTAAACATAGGATTGTGTCCTTTAGACTAACGAGAGTTCAAAATTTATACTTAATGATTTAATATCATTGAGCATAATTTATGCACACACAACAGTTACAAATGAACAACTCAAACATCATATTCCCCTCACTTCAGAGCAAAACAGCTTGAAGGGTTGAAATTTTGCTATTTATACTTAACCTGACAATGTAAGATCTATTTCCAAACATCCCAAACGAAGATCTTTAAAAGGTGCTCTCCTCTATAGACATTCTTGCTCTAAAGTCATAATAGAACTGAATCCACAAACTAATTACTCTAACAAGAACTACCGCTTCCAGAAATTGGACAGGCGAACTGAACTTAGACATCTTTAACTGGAATTACAAGGTCATCTTAACCTATTGTACTGGTGCATTATACATTCCAATACCTTCCACATAAATCATCAGATAATCAAACAACTTGGAATCTCTAAGAGTTTCTTCTTCCCCAAATTCAAGTTCAATGCAATTTCAATATAAAATTTATGTAAATTTCTTAATTTAAAGCAAAACCCATGAAAGGGATGACCAAAACCATAAGAAAACTTACTTGAAATTTAGCCATCTCAGTCTCAACCAATTGATTAGCATTCATAACAGGAATACTACAATTTTCAACACAATTCGAAATCTCCTCAAATTTTCTTCTCCTATCAAAGCACTCATAAGCACATTTGAAGTACCCTTGCTGCAATAAATCATCAAATCCAAACAAACAAACATAATTAATCTTTTGATTAAAAAAAAAAAAAAATTTGCCCAAAGAAAGAAAAACCCTTAAATTTGGGTATACCTGAAGAGTGAAATTGACATGATCAGTTACACCAGAGAGTTGATTTTGAGCTGCAGTATTAACATCATTCAACTTCTGTTTCAATCTTTCAGAAACTAATCTTTCTTCAGCTGCTGCTAAGTGATTATTCATCTTGATTTCTCAGTTTCTCTAGGGTTTTAAGACTTCTCTGTGTTTCTAGGGTATTTTAAGTTTTAAGCCCTTTTGAGTTGCTTTACTGACTTAACCCAAAAGAAAGGAAATTTGTGTTTAGCCCCTCTTTTCATTTATAGGCACGTCCTAAAGATTTTCCTTTTTTTGCTGACTCGTTCGAGTCCGAGTCATCCAGACCTGACTTATTTACATTTAAATTCTTGTCATGTCTGACTCTAAAATTATTATTAATTAATAGAGTTATATAGTAAATAATTTGAACCCAGCCAATGTTTTCGGCCAGTCAGGTACAAAATCATATCCGACTCGAATAAAATTATAATTAGTTGAAATTTTAACCATAAAATTTAGTGTTTACAAACAACTAGCTTGAAACCCGTGTTACGCACCGGGATTACTGGAATTTCTTATATCGTCAGTTCATGTTCACTGAGGCGGGGCTTCGCCCCGCACCCGTCCTAATAAGAGTTCTAATAAGCTTATAGAATTACTATCCAATAAATTGACAATTAATAGTTAAAACTTTATAATAATTAAATATATAAATTTATTATGATTTGAAGATCTAACATAGTTTTGAAAACTAATTTCATGCATCATAATAAATTAATAATCAATTTTACAAATAAACTAAAATATTTTAAGCTATAAATACATAATCATTCGTGCTTAACAGATGCAATGACGAATCGATTTCAAGTTGGACGAAGCACGCACCAATCCAAGAAGGGATCAAAACTAACTAGCTGCGTGTACCATGAAAACATCAATTATCATATTTATTTATTTTTGAAGCAATCATTTAGTAGATTAACAATCAAAACCAAATTATTCACCAGTTACATATTGTTTAAAGTGTTGGAGATTAAGAAATCCTCTTAAATAAAATACTTTTGAAAAATTATACCGACCTTTAAAATCAATAAGTAGTTTATTACATTACATGTATTGGTAGTTAACTGAAACATCACACTTTCTATACAGTTGTATCAATATTTGATATTGGAGACACTAAAAAAAACACGATATTAATATAAAATATATTGAAAACTCTAAATGGTGCACAACATATGAATTGCTTCCCATCAAAGAAAATGTTATCAAGGAAATGCATTGATAAATATTTCTTCGGAAATCATATATTTGTGTTAAGAATTAAGGAACCAACTCAACTGCTCTTCCAGGCTCCAACTTCTTATAGTTAAATGAAAGATCGCACTCATTAGCCATTATATAGGCATCGATATCTGAAGTTAGAGACACTAAAAAATCGTGATATTAATATAAAATAGATTGTCAACTCTAAATAGTGCAAAACATATGAAGTGGTTCTCGTCAAAGAAAATATAATTAAGGAAACGTACATATATATATTTCTTCAGAATTGCGTTAAAAATAAAGCGGCTAACTCAACTGTTTTTCTAGGCTCCAACTTCTTTTAGTTCTTGTAGCTAAATGAAAAATCACACATATTATGTAGTTGTGTAGATATCTGACTTTAAAGACACTAAAAATAACACGATATTGATAGAAAATAGATTGCCAACCCTAAATAGTCCAAAGCATACAAAGTGCTTCCCGTCAAAGAAGTAATCAAGGAAATGTCATTAGTCATTATGTGATACATATAGGCATCGATATGTGATATTAGAGACATTCAAAAAATCATGATATTAATATAAAATAGATTGCCAGATCTAAATAACACAAAGCATGTGCAGTGCTTCCCATTAAAGGAAATGTAATTAAGGAAACAAACATATATATTTTTCTTCAGAAATCATATACTTGCGTAAAAAATTAAGCAGGTAACTCAATTGTTTTTCCTGGCTCCAACTTCTTGTAGTTGAATGAAAAATCACACATATTATAGAGTTGTGCTGATATCTGACATTAGGGACACTAAAAATAACACGATCTTAATATAAAAGAGATTGCTAACCCTAAATATCGCAAAGCATGTAGAGTGCTTCTCGTCAAAGAAGTAACCAAGAAAATGCACTGATATATCTTTCTTAAGAATCAGAAGCTTGCATTAGGAATCAAGCAGCCAACTCAAGTTCTCTTCTAGGCTCCAAGTCCGTATAGTTAAATGAAAAATCACACTCATTATATGGTTGTATCAATACCTGATATTAGAGACATTAAAAGAACACATGATGTATAACATAAAAATATCTTGCAAATTCTAAATAGTGCAAAACAGATGAAGTGAGTCAAAAGAAGTTGTAATCAAGGAAATGCACTAATATCCCACTATGACCCCGTTTGAATACCCGTGATTGTTGCTTTAACCGTAAGGATCGCCTATTAATAACTTGAGTATTTTTGTTGGCAAATGAAATCTAAATTATATTGGTTATGAATTCTCATCATTTTTTTTTTCCTATTGATGACTCCTACCGATCAGAATTGTATTTATTGTTAATATAAAATAGATTATTACAAAACATATATATATATATTATTACAAAACATATATATATATATATATATTGTTAATATAAAATAGATTATAAAATATAAAATAGATTATTACAAAACATATATATATATATATTGCTTCCCGTCGAAGATGATTTAATCAAGGAAATTCATCGATCTATATTTTTAAGAATCATATACTTGCGTTAGGAATCAAGCGGCCAACTCAAGTTCTCTTCCAGGATCCAAGTCCCTATAGTTAGATGAAAAATCATACTCATTGTATAGTTGTATGGATATCTGATATCAGTAATACTAAAAATCGATATTAATATAAAATAGATTCCCAACCCTAAATAGTGAAAAAGAATATAAGTGTTTCCCGTCAAAGATGATGTAATCAAGAAAATGCATTGATATATATATATATATATATATTTCTTCAGAAATCATATACTTGTGTTAAGAATCAAGTGGTCAACCCAACCCAGGCACCAAATCCTTATAGTAAAATGAAAAATCACACTTATTAGAGACATTAAAAGAACACACGATATAACATAAAATAGTTTTCCAATTCTAGATAGTACAAAACAGATGAAATGCTTCCCGTCAAAGAAGTTGTAATCAAGCAATGAACTAACATCCCACTAAGACTCCGTTTAAATACCCGTGATTGTTACTTTAACCGCGAGGATTGTCCACTAATTAATGACTGGAGTACCTTTATTGGTAAAGAGAATATCTAAATTGTATTGGTTGTTGGATTTTTAGTGATGCATATAGCTAATTTGATTATGTATATGGCTTGAAACAAAACATAAAACTCTCTTGGAATTGAACGGTTAAAGGGACATTTTTTTTTACATTCAACCGTAGGTCAAGTTACCGAAGTGCCGTTACAGCATGGTCTATTAAACAAAGCAATTTCATGTGTATATCCTGTTCAAGAAAGAAAAATAATAATAAGAATAGGTTTCACAAAAAACTATAATTCAATAATCTAGCAGAACCCGGTCAAAAATATCAGAAACAATTATAAAGGAAATCCAAGAGAAAGTAGAATGCTCTTAGGACAATAACTTAACAATGTTGTTTGGGATTTACATCCATCCTTATTCCTATTTCCCTATTTCATATTAAGATTTATCCTTTTGGACCTACATAGAATTGAAAATGATGGACGGGGCCAGTATCATCATGATTTATAATTATATATTCACTACTACATCATCGAAAGACTTGTACATGTTTAGAGAATATATCTAAGATGACAAAGAGAATTATTCATTTTACAAATGTCCATGCCGGTGTCCTTAATATAGACCTTTGAGACTCTGCTACAAAGAAAAAAAAAATGAGAATTGAGATATGAAATCGAATTGCTTTGTATGGCAACAAAATATAACAAAGTAATGGAAAGATTTTTATTCCCTAAATTAATTCGAAAATACAGGGTAAGAATTTTTTTTTTTTCAACATACTAAATATTTAAGCCAGCCGATTGGGATTCTTTTACCATAAGTAGACCTCTAAAGATTTTTTTGCCCTAAGATTTTTTTAGATATTTTGAGTTTTATAAACACTAATTTCAATTTTTATTTCCACATATAATTACAACTACCGAAAAAGATTACGTCATTAATATGTATGCATCGTTCCATAAATGCTTCAAAAAATAAATCTTTCCATAATTATAATATATGTGTAAATTACTAATTTTAAAGAAATTAACAGTTACACAAAGTCTAAAGTCGCCAACATTTTGGTTATCTAATTTAAACCTACTCACATTTCCATCCTCCCTCCTCTAACATGAGAAAAAGATTTTTCTACACCTAACGGAGTAAATTTAAGCAATTTTAAGCCCAAAAGTATCAAATTATTAGAAATCCATTTATAGCGTGCATATAAAACTTAGGCATAACACATCTGATTCACGGAATACAAATTATAAGCACCATTTAGTTAACCCGCACTGCACCCTGCGATAGGCAAAACCTAGAATTTGTGTCAAGCACCATGTTCATTTTTAGATCATGAACATGTGAACTGCAGTAACCATTATGAACAAATAATCTTAATGAAATAAACATTTGTGTGAACTCAAAATATCATACCTTGAACAACATTACATAAAATAACAACAAAACGATTAAATACCTACTTTTGCTATACATATTTTATTTTGAGAAAATCATCATAATAAAACAGAAAACGAAGAAAACAAAATAAACAACCTTACATCGCATCTTCATAAGCTAAACCCTACTACTGCACACCACCATTTTCCTCCACAAATTTTAATAAAAATTACTCCACCATATTAGTTACTCATTCTCAAAGATAATTGTTTGTAGGCATCTCCTCAACCCCATGAGAAAATAGCCAATAACAATTTCTAAGGAAAAACCGAATTGAGACCTAAATGAAATTGGCACTTCAATTTCACCTTTTCAAACAGATACTTTTGATGAGATGTCGACTTCCTAAACCACCTTTCCAAACTAAATATTTTGATTTTTCTGAAAAGATCAAACCCATAAACATCATGGATTATATTGAAAATAGGTAAGAAACATACCACCAGTAAAAACTTAATATTGACCTCCCATCACCGCAACCTATTGAATACATGCAAAACAAACAATAAAAATAGATTAGACAACAAAATCCTAGATTGTAAGAAACCGAAAAAAAGGAAGAAAAAAAACCTGAAAAGAAAAGTAATGCGCAAACAATGAGGTTTGGCTTTCGCTTGAATTATTTATATTCAGTCACCAAAACTAAATTTCGATAAGAAATTACTTTTATTAAGAAACAATATCAATCAATATCTTAAAGTAAGAAAATTAGGAAAATTATTTTCATAATTTATTAACAACATATTAGTATTAATTAAAATATTTTTAATAATAATAGTAACGACAACTTGATAGTAGTATTATTAAAGAAATTATCTGCGTATTGATATTTTTTCCCCAAATAACCGTGAGTATATTAAAGGATACCATTAATATAATCTGCACTAAATGAATTGTCACCGAAGTCTCATTGATTTGCATTCTTTATATAGATGTTGGAAACTTGATTCCAAAGAAAATCTTTAAAATCGTTATGGAATTAAATCCAGTTATATGGCTTGCTATAAAGAAAATAGGGATGAAGAATGATTTCCATCCTTTATTAACCATTGGCTTTGTTTTTATTAGTAAATCAACCATATTAATGGAACTTGTTAGATTGTGTTCATCTAAATGATCAGATATTTTTTATATATTAATGGATATTGTTAACATAAATATATATAGTAATTTAAATATTGATTAATGTAGTATTTTTTGTTAGATATTTATCATCAATGCTAAAATTTAATATCGTTATTTATATATCTTTTTTCCTTTTAAAAGATTCAAAAAATAAAAATATTTTTTTATTCCTTAAATATGTTGATTTTTTTAATTCTCTGGACCTTTTACAATAATCACATGAAATTATAAATGTATTTTATTTCATAAATATGTTAAATTATTTTCTTTTATTTTAATCATAAATGTCCAAAATTAATATAGTAACTTTTTTATTTTTTGGATTTTCATAAAATTATACAAATTTTTTTTATTCCATAAACATGTTGAATTGATTTTAATATAGTTATTTATATATCTTTTTTCCTTTTAAAAGATTCAAAAATTAAAAATATTTTTTTATTCCTTAAATACGTTGATTTTTTAATTCTCTGGATCTTTTACAATAATCACATAAAATTATAAATGTAATTATTTTATTTCATAAATATGTTAAATTATTTTTTAACATTTTAATCATAAATGTCCAAAATTAATATAGTAACTTATTTATTTTTTGGATTTTCATAAAATTATACAATTTTTTTTATTCCATAAACATGTTGAATTGATTTTAATATAGTTATTTATATATCTTTTTTCCTTTTAAAAGATTCAAAAATTAAAAATATTTTTTTATTCCTTAAATATGTTGATTTTTTAATTCTCTGGATCTTTTACAATAATCACATAAAATTATAAATGTAATTATTTTATTTCATAAATATGTTAAATTATTTTTTAACATTTTAATCATAAATGTCCAAAATTAATATAGTAACTTATTTATTTTTTGGATTTTCATAAAATTATACAAATTTTTTTTATTCCATAAACATGTTGAATTGATTTTAATATAGTTATTTATATATCTTTTTTCCTTTTAAATGATTCAAAAATTAAAAATATTTTTTTATTCCTTAAATACGTTGATTTTTTAATTCTCTTTTTCCTTTTAAAAGATTCATCTTTTTTACAATAATCACATGAAATTGTAAATGTAATTATTTTATTTCATAAATATGTTAAATTATTTTCTTTTATTTTAATCATAAATGTCCAAAATTAATATAGTAATTTTTTTATTTTTGAATTTTCATAAAATTATACAAAATTATTTTATTCCATAAAAATGTTGAATTGATTTTCTTTTATTTTAATCATAAATGTCTAAAATTAATATAGCAGTTTATTTTTTATTTTTTTGGATTTCCAAAATAAATACAAGAAATTAATATAGTAATTTTTCTAAATAATGGGGGCCGTCCGTCGCTTGTGTCCCATTAATCCATCCAATCTACACCGCACATTTTCAGATCAACGCACCATATCTAACGAAATTTCATCCGATGAATACGAATGGTTTCTCAATTAACCAATGAGAGCGCGAGGTTACGGTAACCAACCAATAAGAGGGAGGGTAAGCAGCACCAGTGCTACTTTTAAATTATTTTTTAATATTTTTATCATAAATGTCCAAAATTAATATAGTAACTTTTTTATTTTTTGGATTTTCATAAAATTATACAATTTGTTTTTATTCCATAAACATGTTGAATTGATTTTAATATAGTTATTTATATATCTTTTTTCCTTTTAAAAGATTCAAAAATTAAAAATATTTTTTTATTCCTTAAATATGTTGATTTTTTAATTCTCTGGATTTTTTACAATAATCACATGAAATTATAAATGTAATTATTTTATTTCTTAAATATGTTAAATTATTTTATTTTATTTTAATCATAAATGTCCAAAATTAATATAGTAATTTTTTTATTTTTGGATTTTCATAAAATTATACAAAATTATTTTATTCCATAAAAATGTTGAATTGATTTTCTTTTATTTTAATCATAAATGTCTAAAATTAATATAGCAGTTTTTTTTTATTTTTTTGGATTTCCAAAATAAATACACGAAATTAATATAGTAATTTTTCTAAATAATGGGGTCATCTTTTTTATTTTTGGTTTTCGCTTGTGTCCCACTAATTCATCCAATCTACACCGCACATTGTCAGATCAACGCACCATATCTAACGAAATTTCATCCGACGAATACGAATGGTTTCTCAATTAACCAATGAGAGCGCGAGGTTACGGTAACCAACCAATAAGAGGGAGGGTAAGCAGCACCAGTGCTACTTTTATTCTGGAGGGATGGTATTGAGTTTTTAGGTTGTTGATTCAAGTATCTCAGATAACAAACAATTCAAGTATTCCATATCTGGGAGGAAAATCTTAATTTGGAATAATTATCGGAAGAAAATTAAACCTTCTTTATTCATGTTGTTTTCTTTTGGAAATAATCTTCTCGTCCATCCCAAAATCCTTTAGTGAACTTTACTTAACCACAAGCAAACAAACTCAGTTTACTCCAACTTCCCATTTGGTTAATTTTAAATTTTATTTGCATTGCTTATCTAAAAGAGGTCTAAAATAAGCAATGAGAAAAACTAGATATATAAATATCGAAAAGGGTATAGGATTAAAACGAAATATTAGTGATTAAAAGTATCATTGAAATCGCATTGATATATACACAGGAATAAACTAATGATGTAAATTCCTTTTCCATGATCAATGCAAAAATAGATGCAGATACATATGTACATATTATTTGTGACCTAAAATCTGTCTAGTGATGTAGTTTTATTTACTCGGTAAAAAATAAGGTACTCTTATAATTCAAACTCTATTTGGTGACCTAAAACATGTATTTTGATTTGACCAGATTAGCCCGACCGCCCTTAGAAACTATCAGTATCATATCAAATTTGAGTTCTACTCTATTTGGTGACCTAAAACATGTATTTTGATTTGATCAGATTAGCTCGACCGCCCTTAAAAACTATTAGTATCATATTAAATTTGAGTTCTAAAACAAAAATGGTCGAGTTCCGATCATGAATTAAAATTTGTATTTTAAGCATGAATCAAAATATATAATTTTTATCTTTTTATTGACGATCAAAACCAAAATTTGTATCATGATCTATATATAAAATTTCCCAAACACAATATATTTTGATTTTTATGAAATTCTCAAACACAATATATTGGATATACAAGTAGGTATATTCCAATTTAATTGGTGTTCTAGTGTAAATTAAGTGTTTACCAACCATTCCCACCTTCCAGAAGCAAACTATCTAGAGGATTTCTTAAGGGAAAGGTAACCTGATTTTTTTCATGTCGATTATTTTCCAAAGCAGTCCTCACCCCTATCCCAAAATCATCTAGTCAACAGTACATAACAACAAGCAAATAATCTTAGTTTTGTCTGACTTCTTATTTGGTTAATTTTTAAACTTTATTTGCATTATTTATCTAAAATAAGTGACCAGATAAGTAAACACCGAAAATATATAGAATGAGCGAAATAGTGATGAAAAGTATCATTGAAGTTGCATTCATATAAACACTGAAATAAACTAAATTGATGTAGATTCCTTTTGCATGATCAATGCAAAAATATACGAGGATATATAATGTACTTATTATTTGTGATCTAAAATTTATCTCATGGTATAGTTTTATTTACTCGGTAAGAAATCAGGTACTCTTGTAACTCAAAATCTATTTGCTAACTGATCAGTTAGCCTAATCGACCTCAAAATTTATCGTTACGACATAAAATTTGAGTTCTGAACTAAGAATAATTAAAAGGATGTCTAAATACATTTTAAGAAATAACTTTTTAACTTATGGCGCGTTTGGATACCAGAAGCAGAAGTGCTTTCTGCTTCTGGAAAAGCAGAAGTCAGAAGCAAAACCATTTTGCTTTACAAAAAGTTGACTTTTCTGCTTCTAGAATTCATTCTGAAATTATGTACCTAGAGCAGCTGGCAAACAAGTCAAAAACCCGCTGGTTGGCCAGGCCCGGACCGTGAAAACCCGCGGTCGGATTGGCTGGGTGCATAAACAAGCTAGGTTAGGGTTGGAGAAACGTCAGCTTGTAGGAAAACGGGTTAGCCCGGACCGGACCGTGAACCCGAGGGTTCAACCCGTTAACCCGTCAAAAATCCTTGAATAATAAGTTTTATTTAATATCCACCATTAGATCATCTAGGATTTATCTTATCCATAAGTTTTTGCATTCTTGAATTAGATTCATATTCGATTTTGATTTTATTTAGGTGTTGAATGTAGGATTAATGAAAGAATAGCTTAGAAACCCTCAACTTTGATAAGCATTCTGGCGAAGTAGTTCTCATGGAAAAGCATATATTGGAAACCCCCAAGCAATTCCTCAACAATTGAAGCTCACATTGAGGGTCATCAAGCTTCTTTACTGCATCCGTTAATTCATTAGTTTTACGAACCCTTGACTAAATTAGATTACTATAAAACTCCTGATCGAGAATCACTGGCTCCCCTATCAATTTAACACTTTTACTTGGTCTACTAACCTGACAAGGGAATGCGATATCGCAGCGCTCATCCAACGAAGGCTAGAAAATCTAAGTCTTAGAGACGTTGAGATGTAGGCCAAGCTTTCCCCACTCAGGTTGTATGATGTGAAAAGCCTTGGAGACCATATGAGTGTCACAAATGATTTTCCCGCCATCTAAATACCAAGCTTGCAGATCTAAACGGCAATGCTCCGCAATCGTCTTAATCAAGGGATGTAAGGTGAGAGAAAATAATATGGGGCCAAGAGGATCGCCTTGTTGAACACCTACCTTGGGTAGACGACAAAGTAAACTCATTGTAAAATATAACTTTGAAGGCATAAAGTAACAAAATCCACCCATTTTGAAATGGAAGGGTAATGATAAAGAAAATATAAAAAATTTATATCAAGAATCAAAATTTTTCTTTTGTTTTTCTTTTTATTGAAATCATAACCAAAACCTGTATCGTGATCTTATAAAATTTTCCAAACACAATATATTTTATTTTTATTGAAATTCCCAAACATTGGATATACAAGTAGGTAGATATCTAATTCAATTGGAGTTTTAAGTGTCAATGGAAGTGTTTAGGAACGAACTCGAACTTTTAGGAGGAAACTATTTAGAAGAGTTGTTAAAAGAAAGGTAATCTAGTTGTTTTTATGTGGATTATTTTCCAAAGTAGTCTTCACACTCATCCCAAAATTATCTAGTCAATAATACATAACCACAAGAAAAAATTCTCAGTTTTCTCTAACTTCCCATTCGATTAATTTTTAAACTTTATTTTCGTCACTTATCTAAAATAAGCGACGAGATAAACTAAAATATAAATATCGGAAATAAAAAAAGGATTAGAACAAAATAGTGGTGAAAAGTATCATTAAAATTGCATTGATATAAACAATGAGAAAAACTAAATTTTGATGTAATTTCTTTTTGCATAATGAATGTAAAAATAGACGAGTACATAATCATCATATGGATTTCTTCATCTACCCAATAAAGAAGGATAAAGGGTGTCTAAAATGTGTTAAAATATTAAATTATCCTTTACATGAACTTAATAATTCTAATTATCTAAAACAAATACTAAAACCTAAATAATTTATATTAACAATCTTTAATCAAAAACTAAAACCCAATCCATCAAAATAAAAAACTAAAATCTAACCACAAACAACAATTCAATTCTCCATTTTTTTGGTAATTCGGCGACAAACAATTCGAGTGATTGAGTTAAATCCCTTTAATTTGTTCATTTTCATCACTAATTTAACTATGAATCTCTGAAATTTCTCATCAAATTTTTCCTGAAACTCGATGTTCCCCAGTCGGTAGATATGGTATACCTACATAAACCGATTCTGGGTGATGTGATGAACTTCATCCACAATCTGTATATGTTAATGCATATATCAACATATTCATTAACCATGTTTGAATTTTTGCACAAACCCTAATTTTTTTATCTTTATATTATAGAGCATTAAAATACGAGTTTAACGTAAAGAATGAGGTCATTCCGATATCAGCCGAAGAAGTTATAAGCAAAACAGTCGACATCGGATGTATAATGTACCTATTATTTCTGATTTAAAATGTGTCTCGTGACATAGTTTTATTTCCTCGGTCAAAAATAAAGTACTCTGGTAACACAAAACCTATTTGGTGACCTAAAACATGTATTGTGATTTGATGAAATAGCTTAATCGACCTTAAAAACTATCAGTACAACACAAATTTTGACATCTGAAACAAGAATAGTTAATTAAAAGGATGCCTGAATACATCTTAAGAAGTAACCGTTTAACTTATGGCGCTCTTGGATACCAGAAGCAGAAGTCAGGAGCAAAACCATTTTGCTTTACAAAAAGTTCACTTTTCTGCCTTTAGAATTCATTCTGAAATTATTTACCCAAACTAACCTCTGCTTTTTTTCTTCCGGCAGTCAAAAAGAAACTTATTGGTGTGTATCCAACCAACCTCTTAATTTCATAATGATTTTTAGAAGCAACAAAATGACTTTCTCCATAAATGATTTTTTTTTTTTTTTACTCCTGTCTTCGGAAAATTACTCGTACTTCTGGTTTCCAAACACACGCTACAAGAAAGTTACCAATTTGCTTCTTGACGCTCCCAAAGTTGCAACCCAACAAAATGAGAGTTGTGGTTAACATATCCATTGAGCCCTCCATCCTAAAAAAGGGCATTTCTGTTGACTATTCTTCTTCATTAATATTCTCACTTATCAGGGTTCTGAACTGAACTGAGATACTGACTGTGTTTCTTAGATTAAGGTAAAGAAACTAGATTCTGTCTAATCAATTTATCTTTTAACTATAGATTTGATTTGAGTCAAGATTCAAGATCGTACTGACTCAAAATAACCTGTATTGTCAAAACCTCGAAATAGACCTAAATTTCATAAAAGTAGACCTGTCAGCAGATTTGACTTATCACTGACATTTAACCTCGAGGACGGTTAAAAGATCTTCTGGTGAGATTTACTCATGCATTTCGTGCTATCTCGTTCGACCACGTGGCGAGTAGGTTTTCTGTGCCTACACATTGGATGATGATATCAGTGACCCGAGTTCGAAAATGGCTGATACCAAAATTTCCGGAATTAACTTATGGTGGGTTTGGACATAGAATTTTAAAGATGGGATTCATGGGTCCAGGTGATTTGGTGGAATTACGTTTTCCTCGCTACATTTGGTTGCCCAAATCCCTGGAATTACATTTCCGACGGGATTCACTTTTCCAGCAAATCCTCCATATGGAGTCCGACCCCTCCCCCCTAAGATTTGCTGGGAAACTTACTAGGGGATTTGTGGACCCACTTTTTTTTAGTCCAAATCCCATATATATACAATTTTAAGCTTCTTAGGGCAATGCCAAACAATACATGGACTTTGACACAAAATTTTTTGTGAATCCTAGGAATCTCAACTGAGTTACCAAACATACGAGGGATTTATATGAATCCCAGAATTTGTAATCCCATGGGATTACAAATTCCTGGAAATTGTGAATTATGCAACCAACCCCACCATTAAGCAACCATCCTGCTTCTGGACCCAACAAAGCAAGAGTTGTTGTTAACCTGTCCACTAAACCCTCCTAACAAGGCATTTCTGTTAACTACACTTCTGAGTTTTCTTCTCACCACCATAATATTCTCCCTTATCAAGGTCTGAACACTCTGAACTCAGATACTGACTGTGTTTCTCAGATTAAGGTAAAGAAACAAAGATTGTGTCTAATCTATCTATCTTAAACCATAGATTCGATTTCATTCAACGTCAATCTGACTCAAAATACAGCTTGTATATTTGCTTCTCAAAATAGATCCCTAAATTGTTCAATCCAAAACCAAAAACCCTAAATGTTTCATCACTCAGTATGTCCAATGGAAATGTTTCTTACAGGTAATTCATTCCACCTCCAATCTTTGAATTCTTGGATTAGATTCATATTCAATTTTGATTTTATTTATTAATTGTTGAATGTAAGGTTGATGAATGAATGTTGGGAAATTGAATGTGTTTTTGATTTTGTAATCTATTTTGCAGCTGTGGGTCTTGTGGATATCCACTGAACTTGAATTCATCTGGAATCGACACTGAATACAAACATTCTAACAAAAAGGGGGGTTGTCTTTCATTTGAAGCTGTTGATATTAGTCGATTCACGCAAGTGGATAAGGTAAATTGCTTGCCTATCTCTTGGGGTCGATATCGGTCGAAAACTAAACTCCTTTGTCGTAAATGTGGAGTTCATATTGGTTATGGCTATGTAGTTTCACCTGCCTTATGTGGGATTAATTCGCCAGCAGGGTCAATTTATAAGAAAGTTTGTATAAAGATTCGTTCTATTCAATCTTCAGAGCAGGATTAGTGATACAAAAAATGGAAGAAATTTGTAGAGATATTGCAACGACGTCAATTACGAACCTTCCAGATGATTGCCTACTTCATATATTTCAAGGGTTAGATAGCTCTACTGATCGTGATTATTTCGGTTTAACTTGTCATCGATGGCTTCGTATTCAAAACACAAGTCGTCGATCATTGCAATTCAATTCTTCTCTAGCTCAATACACTAGGTCCACAGTATCACAAAGAAGGCCTAACATAACTTCATTCAATGTCTGTAAGTTGCTCACTCGTTTCCAACAACTTAGGTCCTTATCCCTTTCAGGTTGTTCTGAGTTACCTGACTCGAGCTTATCCCAACTGCAGTTCTTTGGTTCTAATTTGCAAATCATAAATTTAGACTGTTGTTTTAGGATTTCAGATACTGGGTTCTGTTTAATACCTACAGGATGTCCCAATTTGAAGTCAATTGGACTTTACAGATGTAATATCACCGATATTGGTTTGATCGGGGTAGCTAAATCTTGTTTATCCTTACAAAAAATTAACCTATCATACTGCATAAGTATATCGGATCACGGAATTGGGTTTCTCTCACAAGAATGTCGTCAACTTCGTTCTGTTTCGATTTCCCATTGCAGATCGGTAACTGGTACTGGTTTTATTGGGTGTTCTGAAACTCTAATTCATGTGGAAGCTGATTCATGTAAACTTGAACCAGATGGGATATCAGGACTAGTTAGTGGAGGCGGACTTGAGTATCTGAATCTATCAGATTTATCTTGGTCTATTCATGGGGATGGATTGGCCAGAATTGGACAAGGATCAGCTGTGAACCTTCGAGTTCTTAATCTGCGAATGTGTAGAAATGCAACTGATGAAGCAATTATGATGATTTCTAAAGGATGCCCAGCATTACAAGAATGGAGCCTTGCATTCTGTCATGGGATCACACTTACTGGATGGGTGACTATAGGTTCAAATTGCCATAACCTGGAGGTACTTCATGTGAACCGATGCCGTAATTTTTGTGACCGTGGATTGCAGGCTTTGCGTGACGGGTGCAAACGTCTTTTGAGATTACACATGAATCATTGTAGTCTTGTTACCCATCTGGCAATAGAGTCGTTCAAGTGCAGACGTGGTAGTGTGGATATCAGGGAAGAGGAACTAGTATACATTTTTGGTTTTCCCCATTTAAACTTCACTTAGGAAGAGGCAGGGATTTATATCCTATGAATTTGTGTTCAACGTTTGGAAGGGATGAATGAAAACAATTGTGATAATCAGATCATTTTATTGGGTCAGGGTACGAGTTCAACACGGATTCTTTTGATAAATTCAGTGCAGGTGTCAGGTGATTCTGAGCCAGACAGTCTGCTTGCTTTGCTCAATCAAATAAGGCTCATCATCTTTTAAAGTGGCTTACTGAAGTTTTGAGTCAGTAAGGCTCTGTAACCTATTGATGGGAGTAAATTCAATTTCACTAATTTTGGTCAAGCGGAAGTGCTTTTTCCAATTGATATTTCTCTCAGCATGTTGCTATTGATCTGCTTTTTCCAGTTGACATTTCTCTCAGCATTTTGCTGCTGATCTATCTAATATTTTTTTTGGTCCTAATAATTCTTTTTGGCGGCATCAAAATCTAGTCTTTGTTCAATCAAAATGCCTCTCAAATGATGTAAATATTACTGCAGATTTGGGTTAGCCACAATCCGACTTTGTTCAATCAAGTTCATGCACAGTAAAAGTGGCAAAATCTATAGTTTGGATACCCAAGACCTGAATCAAATCACCCTTTCGTCTCAGTAATAAAGGTAGAAAATGGAAGCTAAGCAACACCAAGCAAATCAATAGTAACAAATCTGTCGATAGTCTCTCTGCTGCAACTTGAAACACAATACACCTTGGGAAGGATCTCCTTTGGTTATATTTAGGAATCTCCTTCCATATGTGTTTTTATTTTTTGTTATCGCCGGCTGTGATAATAATAATCAAGATGAAAGCAATTGCTACCTAACTTTGAAATTAGAAAATCTAGTTTATTATTAGTAATAGTATTATTAGATCGGTCATTCACTGAGTAAAGCAATTGTGTGAGAGGAGATGGAGAAAGTGGAGAAGAAGGCTTATGGAGGTCATATTCTACTACTTCCATACCCAATTCAAGGCCACATAAACCCAATTCTTCAATTCTCAAAAAGATTAGCTTCCAAAGATGTCAAAGTTTCAGTAGTCTTAACCAACTACATGGCCAGAACAATTAATATTCAAGTTGGTCCTTTCAACATCGAAACAATATCTGAAGGATACGACGATGTTGGAGACCCGGAGTTAGTAGCACCGAAGAGTATCTCGAAAGCTTTGCAACATTCGGATCGAATACACTAGCTGATTTGATCGAGAGAATACAAAAATCAGATGATGGCAAAACTATGGCGAGTGAGGACAATCGGACCAACTATTCCATCCAAGTACTTTGACAAACGGATTGAAGGTGACAATGATTATGGTCTTAATATATTCGACACGAAGCGAGATGAATGCATGGACTGGCTCAACGCAAAGGAGGACAACTCAGTAATTTATGTTTCCATGGCCATGGGTAGTATTGGCAGTCTTAAAACAAGAGCAATTAACGGAAGAAGTTGCAGGGGCATTACTAGGTTGCAACTATAATTTCTTATGGGTAGTCAGACAAACAGAAGAAAACAAGATCCTTAACGGCTTAATGTGCTTTTCCTCATGTAATTGCATTCCTCAAGATTAGACTAATCTGGCAGACTGAATAGTTTCAGTTTTCGGTATGCGCATAGCGTGCAGTTTAATTATTAGTGCATTGTCGTAGTTTGCCAATCTTGGTTGCATGAACAAAAAGTGCATCATTAGTTATTTCTAAAACATGATCACAATTTAGTGGTTTTAATGGTTAACAAACTGTTTGGGTTGGCAGGTATGATCTGTGTGAAGCTATTGAATCAAATATTTGAAAGTCTTGCTCCACAAGTTAGTCAAACAAAGTCATGTCAACAGTTTTCTAACAGTTTTTGGGAGAAATATGAAAATCAGAGAATTTATAAAGAGCAGTGAAGTGATACACTCACCGCATCTTTCTCCCGCAATTGCTCCCGATTGGCAATCCAAGTATCCAACGTCCCAGAGAATCATTATTAACATGGAGATTATAAAAGGTGAATGTGGGACCCAATGTTTATTGGAGGCGGGATTTTGTGTCGGAGAAATATGGGGTCAATATATAATTTCCAATTTATAAATGAACCAGTAATCAAACTTTTCTGAGAATTTTTTGAAGAACCACTAAAAGTTGAGAGTATTATTCAATTCTCTCTTCATTGATCAACAACTAATCAAGTATTTGAGTCTACAAAATCATTTTTCAGATAATGACATGCAGCTAGGCGAGGCAAGCTCCGGTTTGACTACTGCCTCCAAAGACTAATTTAAAAGTGCCATGTGAAGAAGTACTACTGCAAGTGGCCAAAAGTGATCGTGATATTTGGACATATATTCAGGCACAAGATTTAGTCAAGAGGTGATCAACTAATTAAAAAACATAAAGAGTATTCTTGTTGGCCGCTAAAAAATCAGTGAAAGTATAAAAATAAATGGTTAGGAAAAATGTCCAGATAGGAAACTATTTGGAGTTTGCGTATTTACATTTATCAAAATTTACTTGTCTTCCAAATTCAGGAATCCAAAATCAAAGGTTAATCAATCATCAAAAGAGTGTTATCATTGGCCACAAAATTAATGACGCCAAAAACTTTGTAAACAAAAATGTTTTTTTTTCCGATAAAGTTAACATTCATGATGAATTAGTACCCGTAGATTAGAGTTGTTGTTATGTTTTCAACGGACCCGCTGTGTTTGAGTAATTTTCCTACTTAAATTTTCTTTTGACGCCCCCAAATCTACTCTTGTAAACTAAAACCCGATAAGTGTCCCGTAATATTTTTTTTTTTTTTTTTTTTTTAACATAAAAAGTTACATATTGACCAAAAATTGACTAAGAATGCGTGCAACAGTCGAAGCTGCAAAATTAATGAGTAGCATTTCGTCTCACTTTATTATGATCTCCCGTTGATCTTAATTATTTTTAATCACCAGCCATAACTCCGTTTCCCGGCCAATCTCTGACATTGGTATGTCAGCCGCAAAGTTGTAGTCACCTTATAGACTTGCCACTTAATATAGTCTCTCGTTTTTGTGATTACCAAAATAAAGTCCAAGGATATAATTATGAACTCACTTTATGGAGGAAAATGAATCAGCAAATGAACTTGCCGATATAAATAAAACTGGCAAATAGCTGGTGAGTGCGTCCAATCAAATGTCGAAAAAAATGATGGAAAAGTCTTAGCAAATGGTTTCCCCATTGAGTAACTAATAAGCTTTTAAGTGCATGGAAAAAAGATGCAACATGGTAACCTTGCTACCAATGTTACAGTGACACGTTCAGAGAATTGTCAATATGTTTTCATCTTTGTCTGCCGTTGATTCACACTTCCATCTCGCTCAAGAAGTGAACGGTTATCTTGAATTAGTATTACAGTACAACCAATATAAAATAATAGTATCGGGAACGGAAAAGTTTATTAATTTATCGCGATATTAAATAATCGCATAAATTAATAATTATTAAATTATATATTAATTAATAATTTATTAATTTATTAAAATATCGTTTAATTCTAAGAAAAATAATCAACAAAATGAACCAATACACTTTATTCCATTGCAAATTATTTTCATCACAATTCTAAGAAAAATAATCAACAAAATGAACCAATACACCTTATTCCATTGCAAATTATTTTCATCACACCGCACTAGAAAATCCAAATGAAGCATTATATAATGAAAGAACTAGAGCATTGCAAAATATAATTAATGGATTGAATTATCACAGTGGAATTGATGTTGAATTTCTTTTAAACTACCCTCAAAAGGATATTATTTCAGATTTGTTGACTGACGAAGAAATAGTTGAGAGTATCATGGGAGAAGGCGAAAGTGACGATGTGGAAGTCGAATATGAAAGTGTAGTTACACAACCACCTTCTCATCAATAAGCTATCAAAGATGCAAAGATGTTGAATAAATTCTTATTGCATCAGGAAACGACAACACCAAAAACTTTTTTAATGTTAAGAAAAATCCACGATGAAATTTAATGTGGCATAGATTTTAAGAAAAATCTATTCACAATTGAATTATTTTTTACCAAATTGGCATAAATGTAAAACTAAACTTATGTAAATCAGAGAGTTATTGATTTATATATTCGAATGGACCTATAGAAAGATAAAAAATATTATTATTTTATAAATTTAGCGAATTATTAATTTAACAAGTTGGTCCCGACTCAGGACTAACAAAATTTATTAATTTATCGTAATTATTAATTTATCGCGGATTAATTTATAGGGGTTCTACTATAGTTCTAGTTGATGTCGTTAGGTTTTAATAAAAGCCTTCATTAGCAGACGTGTTCGAGTGATAAATCATATCAAAAAAAAAATTAGACTAGTTGTTGCCCAAAATCTGACATGGGGCTCCTGAATTGTTAGGTAATTTAAAAGTCGGCTTCTCAACCCAGAAATTCTTGTCCGTTTCCCTTTCGAATCCCAACTATGTATAGATATGAGAAATTGCTTAGCAAAAACCTAGCAAAATGAATCAAGCTTTCATTTTTTTTATAGGAGGAAGTTTATATTATGGACGAAGGGATCTAATCTAAGATTATCCCTTTCTTAGAAGTTCGATTTTTCTAGACTAACATATTCTCCGTAGAGAAATATTCAACTTTCTTAGTTCTAACTTCCTTGGCAAGCATAATTTCTGTATCAACAAACTTTCTAGTTTTAAACAAAAAAGAAACTGAATTACAGTAATTAAAAGAAAATTTGAATATGTAGATGCTATTAAGAGCTCTTCAAGGAAGGTTTTCATGATTTAATTCTCCATTAATAGTCTTCACCAAAGTCTGACCGTCATTGATTAAGCAACAATTGATGAGACCCAATTCCGTCATCTACCTAAGAGCTTCAATTCCTGCTTTAACTTCAGCTTCTAATGGGTAGGATGCCAACTGCTTCCTGCTCGAGAGTTCCTCCTGTTTTCTGTTTTATCCAGAATAGAGATTACATATCCCATAGTGAAGTCAGATTCCATAAAGGGAGCATCAAAGTATATAAACCAGTCGAAATCTCTGTTGTTATCAACATTAGTAACTTCACAAGCATTTCTGTCAGATATAGAGCATCCCCGAGCAGGGAAGGTCTAGTGATAGATAAATTCTTGTGAGTGGCATTAATGTATCAATCAACTTATGCGGCTCTGCCAAAATTTTATCAAAGTTAACACGGTTCCTTGATTTCCAAATTGACCAAATAATGAAAGTGATTTTATCATGGTCATCTTTAAAACTTTTATTGTTCATAACCAAGCCAAAATATCATCACCCTTATAACTATAGATGTTCTTGAGCAAATAATCAAGCTTTCATCCCCTAGGAACATTGGACATTCACGGCGTGTCCAAGTAGTTTGAAATGTTGGAGTAAGCTATACATGAGATTTTGGATAGACGACAAAAGTAGAATCACGAAGCTTCCGATTTGATCAAATTAGGTTCCAGTATGGGTGGAGGAAAACCCCCTTTCACCCCCCAAACTTTATTACATTCTCTTTCATTCGAACGAGTGACTGAAAGCCCTCCCAATGCAGCTAACAATTCTCCATTTAAAATAATTATGAGGAAAACGGAAAACTGTAACCCGTTTGGTAAAAATAGGAATTAATACGGCGTACTTGCAGCCATTTGAGAGAAGATTCGGGTCATAAAATTGTTGGACATAAAACGCAGGTAATGGGGCTTGTTACCATAAAACTAGGCTCATTTTAAGAATATACGTGCATTAATCTGATATAGTGGGTGCTATTTCCTAGCCCTAACTTTTTATATCAGCTAATCATGTCCGTTTATTTCATCCTCAAATACAACATTACCTATATATTGGTTACACAGGAGCATATCTTATTAAAATATAGTGTGTATCTCCTCTTTCCCATGGTGAGATTTTCACTCGATCACTTACCGTCTCATTCGTTTTGAAAGGGATAGCCGTTGCTCTTAGGAAATGAGTTTTTTTTCTGATGACGAAACGTGGGCCCCTGAAATAGGAGATAGTAATCCATTTTGGGGTTTCTGTTCTAAATCATTACATTTCTTCTTAAACTACATAAGCATGTGTACCTTACTTATACTCCACACACAGACTGACAGACTGCGAACATAATAGGCAAAAATAGATATCCTTTTCGAACAACCAATGGACAATGCATCTTGATGTATCGTACCATCAACTATATATCCATTTTCGGGTTTTCTAACTTAATACCTTGATATGGTTTTCTAACAACTATTGCTCAATAATGTGGAGGGCTATTATTGTACCAAATTAAATGGTTAATTTCTCGTCTGAATGACCTTCTCAGTTAAAAAAACAGTAGATTCCGAAACATTAACCTGCTCCATAACTATGAGCCACTACTGCTCTACACTCTTAGTTAGAGATGTAAACCTCATCCAAGAAAAAAAAAAAATTGGGCAGCTAAAAAACTCATAGGAGATAGAAATTTTTGATGTAAACATATTAGACTTGGTCATACAAAACATCAAAATGGCTTATTAATTGAAAGGCCCTAACTTTTCCGTATCCATTTTAAGATATGAAATTAGCTTGTAGTTGTTGGAAGCATTAACGTCGTAATAATTCAAAACAGAAAACCTTCACATTGAAGAAAAAGTTGAAAACAAGGGTTTCCAATAGGTAAAATGAGAAGGGACTGAAATAGGCATATATACTTAGGTGAGTGGGTTTGGATTATTATCATTTTCTGAAAATTCTTATGTGCATAATTAAATGGGTTTGAATTATTATTTCCTAACACCTTCCCAGAATTAAAACACACCTGCTGTTCATCATTGTTTTCATCCTTGCATAATCTATCATCATCATACATTTCAGCAAGTGGGAAGGACTGAAATTGAGATAGTTGTTGCTGATAAAAATGGATCAAGATTCTAACTTCACCTCCTACCATCATCAAATTCCAAGTCTCTAGATCATCTCTATCTCTCCATTGTGATATTTCCTTCTCTACCAACATAAATATCAAAACAAATCCAAGTTCAACAATTTCAAGAGAAACAAATGATACCTTTTGGACAAGATTAGTAGTTCCTCCACTGTTAGGAATTTATCTTAACATGATCATTACTCTCTATTTCTCTCTCAATTCTGCAATAAAAATCTGTTTTGATATTTCCCAAGAATTTTCATACCCAATTGAGTCATGATCTGATCATCATTCTTTCTCTCTGATCACTCTCAAAACCATAACAAATTCAAGAAATCCCATCAACTAAACAACAACTTTCTCTCCGATCACTCTCAAAACCATAACAAATTCAAGAAATCCCATCAGCAAAACAACAAATTTCAACATTTTCAGGAGAAACTCATAATACCCTTTGGACAAGATTAGTAGTTACTGCCCAAAGATCAGCTAGATTATCAAGTTCTGCAGTGATCATCTTGCCATGTTTAAACACGATTCATCCATTATCCTCACTATTTTTCTCTCTCTTCTCATCACCACCACCGCAAGGCCCGCAGCTTTCTCACCACCATCACCCTCACCACCCCAAGGTCTTCAACAGATACTCTCAAGAAATGGTGCCCTATCGACTACTCAAGAGTGGAGGTTTTTGAACATGTCCTTGGCGTCAATGAAGCCGGATTTCGTCGTTGCCACTGATGGTACGGGAACATTCAGTACAATCACGGAAGCCATTAACGCTGTTCCTGATCGTAGTTCAATGCGCACGGTGATATACATAAAAGAAGGTACATAAGTAACGATTAGGGTTCATCCACAATTGGATTTATCCCAATTTTTTAGTGGTGGATAGGGTCTTTTTCTTGTATTTGGGATTTTACATGGTCTAGTTCTTTTAGACATAAGTAATTGTTTCTACATGAGTTTGCATTTAGGCTGAGCTGAGTCTGTATCTTATATTTAATTGAGAGTTTGTACAATGCACTTACTATTCTATTTATTTATATAACTAATCATAATTTTTACTGATAAAAAAAAAAACAGGTAGATACGAAGAGGACAACCTAGAAGTAGGGGAGACGAAGACCAATGTGATAATGATCGGAGATGGGATAAATAAGACGGTAATTACCGGCGGCAAGAGCTATGGAGGCGATCATATATCGACTTGTTGGGTTCAGCCTTATGGCCCAAAGATTTGGCACCCCCTTATCAAATTAAGGAAGCTACCTAGCACATGCCTTGGTTTTTGGTTATAAGACCAAAAGGCATCAGAAGACTCAATTTTATGTCGAGCTCTTCTTTGTTTTGTGAAATAAGAAGAAAGAGAAAGAGAGGAAGAAGAGAAAGAGAGTGAGAGAGATAGAGAGAATTAATCCACCATTTTTGGTGAGGTTAGAGGCATCTTGAAAAGGAGAAGAAAGGGTTCTTGTTGAAGGATCTTTGGTTGATTGTGGTGGAGAATTGATTGATCAATTTCCACAACTCTTCAAAAGGGATAAAATCTAGGGTTTGTCAAACCCTAGTAGTAAGTATCTCAAATCACTTCTAATTCTTAAATTGATAGTGAATCTCATATTATATATGAATGAATTGTTGATCCATCCTTAGGGGTGAGTGTAATTAGGCAAATTGATATCCAAGTGCTATAGGCACCTTGAGGTTGTTGTTATCCCCAAATTTGGGAGAATTGTGTGTAACCCATTATTGTTATAGTGGAAGATTTTCCGTGGTTTTTTACCCTTCACCTTGGAGGGGTTTTCCACGTAATTGCCGGTGTTGTGTGATTGCTTCTATATCGTCATAGTTTGTGTATTTCCGCATTGTGTTTCATTGCTCAAGTATAAGTTTCAAGATTAAGTGCATAGCGGCTCGGATTTCGTAAGCCTCCCCCGACAAGTGGTATCGAGCTTTTGGGTTGAGCTAATCTGTGCAATGGCGGAAGCTAGCACTAGTAATAGAATGGTCAATTTGACCGTGAGAACTTTGTCATATGGAAGCGAAGATGGAAGATCAAGTTATATTGTAAAGATCTCTATGGTCCAATAGAGAGCAAGGGAGTAAGGCCGAGAGGCGACAAGTGCGAGAAGATTGGAAGGTTACTAATCGAAAAAGCAGTTGGTTATATTCGTCGGTGGATTGATGATAGCATTTTTCATCATGTGGCTAGTGAGACACTAGCATATCCTTTGTGGACCAAGTTAGAGGAGATATATGATCAGTCTCCTTGTGAAAAAGCTCTTCTATTCAAAAAGCTTGGAAAGCTGTGTTACAAGGAAGGGAGTTCAATGGCGCAACATTTAAATGAAATGAAGGGTATCATGAATCAGCTTACATCTATGGACCTCAAAATTCATGAAGAGGTTCAAGCTTATTTGTTGCTAAATACTTTACCAGACGATTTGGGAGCCATTGAGGAATTGTCTCGGTTATTCTGCTCCAGACAAGAAGTTGAACATGACTGTTGCAACTAGCAGTTTCTTGAGTGAAGAAGTTAGAAGAAGGTCATTAGACTCATCTCATTCGAAGCTCTTGTGACAGAAAATCGGGGTAGAAGAAAAGATGAAGACAAGTTGGCCGTAGCAAGTCAAGGGGTAAATCAAAGTCCAGAAAGGAAGTTGAATGTTGGAACTGTCATACGAGAGGTCATTATTCAAATGAATGCAGGAAGCCGAAGCAAGAACACAAGAAGGGAAAGGAAATGATAACCAAGACAATGGTGTTGCGGCTACAAGTGACAAATGATGATATCATTGTATTCTCAGATTGTAATGATGTTTGTGTTAGTTTTGCAGGTTCTGATTCAGAATGGATAGTTGATTCAGGTGCATCTTATCATGCTACTCCTCATGAAGATGTATTTACCTCCTACAAGGCTGGTGACTTTGGGTCGATCGGAATGGGCAACGATGGTGTTGCGAAAATTGTAGGAATGGGTGATGTGAAGGTTGAGACCAGTGTTGGTTGTACGTTGGTTCTCAGAAATGTGCGACATGTACCAGATCTTCGTTTGAATCTAATGTCACCAGGAGTGTTAGATGATGAAGGGTACAACAATCACTTGGGTGATGGAAAATGAAAGCTAAGCAAGGGCTCCATGGTTATTGCAAGAGGCAAGAAGTGTGGCACATTGTACAAGACACAAGTGAAGGTGTTGAAAGGTGAGTTGAATGCTGTTGACAAAGATTCAATCTCCGGAGCTGTGGCATAGAAGACTTGGTCATCTTAGTGAGAAGGAATTCAAATCCTCACCAAAAGACAAGTTTTGCCAAATGCCAAAGGTATGCAATTGGGTAAGTGTACTCATTGTTTAGTTGGTAAACAAACTAGAGTCTCTTTTCATAAAGCTTTACCCAAGCGCAATTCTGGTATTATTGATCTTGTTCATTCTGATGTATGTGGACCTTTAAGGGTCAAAACACTTGGTGGTGCTGTTTATTTTGTTACTTTCATAGATGATGCTTCAAGGAAGGTTTGGTCATATGCAATCAAGACCAAAGATGATGTTGTTCCTGTGTTCAAGATGTTTCATAGCATGGTGGAAAGAGCAGGTAGAACCTTGAAGTGCATTCTTTCGACAACGGGGGAGAGTACATTGGGCCACTTGAAGTGTATTGCAAGAGCATGAGTATACGTCATGAACAATCGATGCATCAAGACTCCACAACATAATGGTGTTGCGAGAGGATGAACCGCACTATTCTTGAGAGAATAAGGTGCATGTTATCTCATTCCAAGTTGCATAAGCATTTAGGGTGAAGCAATGAATACTTCACGTATATTTGATCAATCGATCTCCTTCAAGACCGCTAGATGGAGAAGTAGCGAAAAAGGTATGGAGAGACAAAGAGCCTACTTATGATCACTTGAAAGTGTTTGGTTGCAGGTCATTTGTTCATATCCCAAAAGATCGAGATCAAAGCTTGACGACAAAGCAAAGCGTTAAGTGTGTTCCTAGGCTATGGAACAGAGAAGTTTGGTTCTGATTTTGGGATCGAGTTGAGAAGAAGGTTATCAGAAGTAGGGATGCGGTATTCCTTGAAGACCAGACAATTGAAGACTTTGAGAAGATTGAGATGACAAAGCTTCAAGATGATATGACCTTGGATCCAAATCCGTTGTTCCTACTCTTGAACAACATGATGATGATGTTGATGGTAATGGCAATGAAGATGAAGCTCATGAAGATGTTCCAGTGGGTGATGTTGAGCAAGAAGTGCAGCAACAACAACAACCAGAAGCTGAGTTGAGAAGATCCAGCAGGACCAGATTACCTTCAACAAAGTATCCACCACATGAGTATGTGATGCTCACAGATGCGAGGTGAACCAGAGTATTATGAAGAAGCTCTTAGTGTTCCCGAAAGTCAGAAGTGGCTGAAATCCATGAAAGAAGAGGTTGGCTCTTTAGATGAGAATGACACTTTTGATTTGGTTGACAAGCTTGAGAACCAGAAAATTCTGAAGAACAAGTGGGTGTACAGAATCAAGACTGAAGATGGTAACTCACAACCAAGGTACAAAGAACGCTTAGTTGTGAAGGGTTATGAGCAGAGAAAGGGTGTTGACTTTGACAAGATTTTCTCACCGGTGGTGAGATTTTCTTCTATTCGGGTTGTCTTGGCAATAGCAGCTAGTTTGGATCTTGAGATAGAACAACTAGATGTCAAGACTGCATTTCTTCACGGTGAGTTGGAGGAAGATGTGTATATGGCACAACCCGAGGGTTTTGAAGTCAAAGGCAAAGAGCACATGGTGTGCAAGCTAAAGAAGAGTCTTTATGGTTTGAACCAAACTCCAAGAAGATGGTACAAGAAGTTTGAATCGTTCATGAAGGAACATGGGTACAAGAGGACGGCTTCAGATCATTGTGTATTCATTCAAAAATTTGCTGATGGTGATTTTCTTACTCTTTTGCTATATGTTGATGACATGCTTATTGTTGGCAAAGATAAGAAAAAGATTGACAGGTTGAAGTCAGATCTGGGCAAGTATTTTGCTATGAAAGACTTGGGTGCAGCAAAGCGTATTCTTGGCATGGAGATCACTCGTGATAGGAAAGCGAGGAAGCTGTGGTTATCACAAGAAAGCTACATTGAGAAGGTGTTGCAAAGATTCAACATGGACAAGGCTGGAGCTTTTAAGTTGTCCACTTGCAAACCATTTTAAGTTAACTCGTGATCAATGTCCTGAATGATGTTGAGAAATGGAAGATGGAGAAAATTCCTTATGCGTCCATGATTGGTAGTTTGATGTATGCAATGGTGTGTACAAGGCCGGATATAGCTCATGCGGTTGAGTGGTAAGCGATTTCTATCAAATCCTGCTATGGAGCATTGGGAAGCAGTGAAATGGATACTACGGTATTTAAGGGGTACTTCTAATATGTGTTTGTTCTATGGAGGTGACAAGCCGAGTTAGTTCGTTACAGATTGATTTGGCGGTGCTCAAGACAGTCTCAAGTCTACATCGGGTTACTTATTTACCTATGCGGGGAGCCGTGTCTTGGCAATCCAAGTTACAAAAATGTGTGGCATTGTCTACTACGGAGGCGAGTACATTGCAGCTACGAGAGTTGCAAGGAGATGATATGGATGAAGAGGTTTGTTAGAGAACTCGGTGTGAAGCAACAGAGGTTCATCGTTTCTTGTGACAGCGACAGTGCCATCCATCTCGGCAAAATTCGAGTTTTCACTCGAGGTCCAAGCACATCAATATTAGGTATCGGTGGATACAAGAAGTTCTCGAGGAGAAGGTCTTGTATATTGAGAAGATCCATACAGATGACAACGGTTCTGATATGATGACAAAGTCGCTACAAAATACAAGCATGTGTATTTCTGCAATGAGGTAGGTTTGGTGGTGACGGGTACCTTGCCATAAGTCGTGAGGGGAGATTGTTGGGTTCAGCCTTATGGCCCAAAGATTTGGCACCCCCTTATCAAATTAAGGAAGCTACCTAGCACATGCCTTGGTTTTTGGTTATAAGACCAAAAGGCATCAGGAGACTCAATTTTATGTCGAGCTCTTCTTTGTTTTGTGAAATAAGAAGAAAGAGAAAGAGAGGAAGAAGAGAAAGAGAGTGAGAGAGATAGAGAGAATTAATCCACCATTTTTGGTGAGGTTAGAGGCATCTTGAAGAGGAGAAGAAAGGGTTCTTGTTGAAGGATCTTTGGTTGATTGTGGTGGAGAATTGATTGATCAATTTCCACAACTCTTCAAAAGGGGAAAAATCTAGGGTTTGTCAAACCCTAGTAGTAAGTATCTCAAATCACTTCTAATTCTTAAATTGATAGTGAATCTCATATTATATATGAATGAATTGTTGATCCATCCTTAGGGGTGAGTGTAATTAGGCAAATTGATATCCAAGTGCTATAGGCACCTTGAGGTTGTTGTTATCCCCAAATTTGGGAGAATTGTGTGTAACCCATTATTGTTATAGTGGAAGATTTGCCCGTGGTTTTTACCCTTCACCTTGGAGGGGTTTTTCCACGTAATTGCCGGTGTTGTGTGATTGCTTCTATATCGTCATAGTTTGTGTATTTCCGCATTGTGTTTCATTGCTCGTGTAGGTTTCGTATTGCGCATAGCGGCTCGGATTTCGTAAGCCTCCCCCGACACGACTTACTACACAGCTTCGTTTGGTAAGATTCAAAACCTTTGATTTTACTTCGAATATCCCAGAAATTGCTAATAGGAGGGATGTTTTGATTGGGGGCGTACTGTTCCATATGTTAAGGATAGTTTGTCTTATACTCAATTTGTAGTACACTCCAAAGCAGAACCGGTCCCCCTTTTAGCATCCATGACTGACTTTTCCCGCATGACCAGCTTGCACATGTGGATGTTAGCTTGTGAGATGCACTTGTCAGTCAAAAACGTAGACTCCATCGGGAGTAACTTGAGTCGGAAACATAGACTCGGGACAGATGTTTAAATCCTGTATACACTTGACCACATGTTCCTTTTAGGTGGTGATTCAGATGGCGTTGTTCATTGAAGTGGATAAATTGATGATTTATTTAGATGGTTCCTACAAGGGGGTTATTGAAGGGGTTGGAAACAAACAATAAAAAGCATTGGAACAGAGGAAGGTATGATAGTAAGTTTAGGAATAAGGTCAACCTCGTACTACCCCAATAACAGAATCAGGAGCCAGAAAAAATTGAAGTTACATGAAACCCAACTTCATTAGAAAGAGAGGAACAAATTAGAGTTATCCTGTTCTCGATATATCAGTCAACGATGCCGTGGAAGTTGATGTGTTACTTAATCTTGTGAAATGACGCAACAGATCAGTTGGTAGGGAAAAAATATGGAAGGGGCTTTGAAGAAAAGAATCAAGTTAATGGGATTTGATTTGGATTCGAACAAGTTAATGGGTTATGGTTAAAGGGAGGCCTTCCTCATAAGCCCATTGTAGTTTTTAATCTCATAATCCCTTGTGTGAGATTAACTATGGAACAAGTGCAATTCTACACTCACCGTGTTTTTACACCGTGAGATGAACAAGCCCCTGGGACCTACTTCAAAAAAAAAAAGCCCCTAGGATCCACTACCCAGAGATTTATAGGGGGCCTCTTTTCTGTCTCACTCGGTGCATTTTGCGGTGGTTTTTCTACAGTGCATGTACAGTTTGGAGGGAACAAACATAAATATAGATTTTGTTAAAGACATTTCACTCTTCTATTATAAACACCATTTAGCTTTGAAATTATATGTAAATCTACTTTTCATGAAGGAATTTTTGGTTTTAGAGAATATTTAATTTGTTGTTTTTGTTGTTTTGCAGCTGCGACTGGTGACGGTTTCATGGCTTGTAACATTACATTCGAGAACTGGGCAGGCCCGGAGAATGGCCAGGCAGTGGCATTAAGGGTCAAATCTGATAGAGCTATTTTCTACCGTTGTAGTTTCTCGGGTTATCAAGATACTCTGTACGTACACTCACAACGTCAATTCTTTCGTGAATGTGATATTTTTGGAACAGTTGATTTCATTTTCGGCGACTCAAAGGTAGTGATACAAAACTCCAACATCTATGCCCGTAAGCCATTCCCGGGACAATATAATGTTATCACAGCTCAGCATCGAATAAACTCAAATGATAGCACAGGTATCTTTTTTTAGAACTCTCAAAATTGAACCCTTGTGAACCGATCGATTCAGAAGTTACAGTAGTGATCAAAAACGATTTAATATTTTAATATTCACGTTTTTAACGAAACCGGCTTAGTGTTTTGGCAAAGCTAAAAAAATGAACCATGTTTGAGGACATACTGTATAAAAATAAAAACCGGTAATTAGATAGTAATCTTAAAAGAACATTATACGTATATTTTGTTTAATGCCACAACTACCCTTATTTATATTTTTTAATCTTTTTTGTATTTTTAAAAGAATTAAATATTTTATTATTATTCTTTTCAAAAAAAAATTGTAAAAGAAAACAAAAATAATTTAAAAAATCAAATCTTTTTTTCTACTATTTTATTTAGAAAAATAATAAATATTTTGAAAATAAAAAGTTTAATTTTTAATTTTTCCTTTTAAAAAACAAAAACAGAAAAAAAAGTTAAATAAAAGAAAATTCAGAAAAGTTTTAAATGACAAAATAATTAATAAATAAGTAAATTTATAAATTCATTGAGGGTAACTAAGTAATTTACCCATATTTGAATACCCTTATCACCACATCCTAGTTACGGTGATCATTTTGTATGCCTTAAATTTGGAGGGCTATTTTTGGGCATACCAAAAAATTATCGGGCATACATTTTGTCTAGGTTCGGCTCACAACTTGTGAGCCGAAACTTGAGTATGCCCTATAATTTTTTGGTATGCCCAAAAACATGTCTCTAAATTTGTTAGGTATGCCCTAAAACATGGTTTGAAAAATTCTAAATCTTAGGCAATGGGCCTAATGGCCTAGGTGAGCCCATAGAACCCATTTCCTAAGAATTAGAATTTAGGTTGGTTTAATGTGGAGGGCTGTTTTTGGGCATACCAAAAAATTATCGGGCATACATTTTGTTTAGGTTCGGCTCACAACTTGTGAGCTGAACCTAGCAAACCTAGGCAAAAAAAAAGTTGTGAGCCGAACCTTGAGTATGCCCGGTAATTTTTTGGTATGCCCAAAAACATATCTCTTAATGTGGACATGTAAATTATTTAATCACTTGGGCCTGTTACTTAACCCAAGAGAACACCTTTTGTTTTTTTCTCAACTAAATCATTTTAACCAGTTTGCTCTTAAGATTTACCATTCTTATTTCTTTGGAAAACAGGGATAATTATCCAAAATTCCCAGATTATTCCTGCACCAGAACTCAAGCCATTTAAGAACGTTGTTCCAACCTATTTAGGACGTCCATGGGGTGATCGCGCACAAGTAGTCTATATGAATTGCTTTATTGAAGATCATATCAGCCCCCAGGGGTGGATACCATGGAGTGGTAAGAAAGATGACATTGTTCCTGATACAATATTTTACGCGGAGTTCAACAATTCTGGTCCTGGTGGCTTAGTGGTCCCCCGCGTAAATTGGACGGGTTACCACAGGATTACTGCTATAGAAGAAGTTCAAAAGTTTACAGTTAGTCAATTCATCTTTGGATCAGAATGGTTGCTCGATAGTGGAGTACCCTTTACTCCAGGTTTATCAGATTGAGTGAATATGATCGTATCAATAGTTGAGATCTGAAGAAAAAAAATCATAGTATTGTTTTGATAGTTTAATTAACATATTCTTATGTATTAAACAACATGATACAGTATTTATGATATGAAAAATTCCTTTATTTTCATGTCATTCATTTCAATGGTTTGTTTTAGTGTTCCCAGGCATATATTCAGTTTACTAAGTATAACACTATATAAAAAAAAAACAAAGAGAACTCAGACAACCATAAATATCTTATTGAGTATCAAAAATAATTCCATCAACTTTATGATAACATCATCGAGATGGATATGAGAAAAAGATATAGCCGATGAACTCAAATAAAGAGCTTGAAGTCTTATTTCCGTGATGATCTAATCGAATCTTTTCATCTTGGACATGAAAGTTTAGAGCTTCTTTCGACCTAAATTAACCAAAAATAAGCAGCAACATGAAAGCCTTTTCCACATTTTTGTGCCTTTGTGAGTGGAGGATAAACTTTCGCAAAATGGCATAACTTCAAGAACCGAGTCCCAGAGCCTCTAGGACTCGGCATGTTGACAGCTGCAGTGAAGATATTCGCTTATTGAAACAACATTCCAAAAATATGTGAGCACTTGTCTCGGGAAACAAAATGTGAAAAGGGAAAATATTGGCAATTGGCAGACTATTTCTATTTACAAGAGTATTGTTAATTTATTTTTTGGAGCTTCCGAAGGAATGAGGAGTGTCTGTAAACACAACTGCTAGAAATATAATCCTAATTTGTGAGTGTTGATACATGAAAATAATTACCCCTTACCAGGGCTATTAAGCCCCTAAAAGGAGGATAAGACCCCTGTAATACATAGGGAGACTTAGGGACTAAAGGCAAGTCCAATAAGACATGTCCATGGAATGGAAAGGACAAAGAAGGGATTTATGGAGAGGTTGATGGTTTTGGGAGGAACATTAGAGTTACCGTTTCACTAGTCCAAAACGTGGAATTTAGGACATACCAAAACTGTCGAAAACAGAGATATATGACTAATATCGTCTGTCATAAAGCCTGTCCCATTTTTGGTGTACTATATAGGACGGTTCTGTTTTGTCCAGAATTTACAACGGATTTCGTTTGTACAAAAATATCGACGGACAATTATTGTCGAAATTCTATAATAAACTATAATAAAAACTCAGCCTAATCTGACTCAATTTCTGCTGAATTTGATTGGGTATGACAAAAAAAAATTCCTTTCTTCTTGTTTTATTTTCTTCATATGTTTTTTTAGATTAATACTACAAATAGACCAATATATGAATTATGTGAGCAAATATAAAATTAACTTTGAATTCAGTAACAACTTTAACAACCCAAACATCTCTAAATTCAACAACAGAATCTATTTCATGTTCAAAACAACAAAAAAGTAAACAAATAAAATGTAAAAACAGTGTGATTACATCCAAGTGCAGGAGTTCGCATTGATTTGGCCATTTAATCATCTCACCGGGATCAATATCTCCAAGTCCAACATCAATAAGGACTTCACAATTTTCTTCATTTGGTGGTGTACTAAAATTAACATGTCCAAGTGCAATTGCCTTCTTCTTTACATCTTCCAGTAAAGGATGACGACCTTTCAAAGATCCAAGCTCCACCTCTGCGAGCCACTGCAGAGAAAAGCATTGATAGGTCAGATAACTTGGCGAGAATGTAATTAACGTTAAATGGTAAGGTACCGAGGGAATTACATTTTTAAAGCATCACTAATGAGTGAATTAGCGCCCACTGTAAGACATATTTTTTCACAAGATTAATATCCGGATTATTAAAATGAAAATAGACGGTGCAGCTAACATTTGGAAGCAACAACATGACAATTCAATGTGCATATTCATTAAGCCTTTTCGGATGACATAAGGACTCTTAAGAGTGCACGCAACGATCCATTCACAAACAAAATCATACCATAAACCAGCGATCATCATCGTTGACATTTGAGAAGCACATGCCATAGAGCATAAATCACACATAACTCTGAGTCACCTACTTCGTGAAATCTTGAGATACACTGTCAAACCTACGTACTACTTATAATTTATATATTCACATACCTATCGTCTATAAACAGATTGAATAGATCCCAATATATCTAAACAAATGATAATACAATCAAATGCAATAGAAAGTCTTTTACCTGAGATGCATGGTTGCTTCACAACTCATTCATATTACATCCATGGTAGTGCATCTGCAAAAACAGCCACATCGCGAGATAATAATAGCCTGCATATATATATATTTCCTCGAAGATAAAATGAGTTAGGTGAGGGGATCGAGGAAAATTAGTTGTCGGAACTACTGTAAGGTATGCACACAGATATCTGGAAACCACAGATATTGGGGATCAAATGTGGGTTAGGTGTGGAATGTGTTTCTTACCTTGAGTACTGAGTTCCCAATACTTGTCTTGGCCAATCGCCCAGAAGAAATACCCCCATGCTATTATCTCGAGCATTATTAACCTCACATCAATAGTTGTAGGATTATCATATCCAGCCCAATCAAACAGCATCATACACCAATCAAGTCCCACTTATTCCATTAAAATTCCCCATATCTGCATAAATTAGAAATTATAATCCCTCCCTGCTCCGGGACCTATCCGGACTGCAGGCACCAATTCCATTGGGTAATCCTTCGCCGGCATGCCTGAATTCCAACACTGGTACTAATTTGACTTGAACACCAGTCTTAGATGTATCCTTTTTTTTTTATCAGTAGTCTTAGATGTATCCTAATATCCACGATAATCATATCACATGGTTGACAAAATCAAGGGTAAGAGATTGATGAAACCTTTGATGAATTACTGTCTATTTCAACACCTCTTCTACAGTCCCCCTGTGCTCCTCATCAATATCTAATCAAACAAACCAAAAATTAAATTTGAAAAAAAAAAAAAAACAATCATATCAAAATCACACGAACCTGGGTTCATTCATCTTAATATGAAAGATTTCTAGTCCGGAAATAACTAATAAGGCAACCATAAAGATGATGATTCTCTTCTGGTGATGATGAAATCTTCTCTATATTCGTCTTTGGCATCAACGTACACCACCACTTTCACCCTTTCGAGCTACATATTTGTTTAGGAATTGGAATTGGAATCGGTTCTAGTTTCAGTAAATATTGGGGTTTTAAAGAAAATCAAATCTATACATGTGATGAAGTTGATTAGGTATGGCGATCAATTTTAATGGCTATATCAAAGAAAAAGAAACTCAGAAGATTGAAGGGGAAGTTAGGAAGTTTTAGTTTTGATAAACACGAAGTAAGAGAATACGGAGTCTTTATTCTATCGGTGTTTTTCGGTTTTAGGGCTGATGTTTTTATCCGAGAAAATTTAGGGGAGCGTGGCAAACAGATAGGGAAACAAAATAACAGATTGCTAAGCCTAAATTATTTGACAAATCCCTTCCGTAGAATATTTAACTACATGCCTAATTTGTCCTTTTCTCCGATCCTGAAGTGTCCTAAAAACCAGATTTTGGACTAGTGTTTGTACCATAAGTAAAAATACCACTTAATGGGCCAAATTGATACTTGAATCATCTTTGGTCCTCATCCAAGCCCGCTAACCAGTCAACCAAGGCAGCCCACCGGTTTGCAAAGACCGGTCAATGGTCAAAGTCGGTCAAATGTCAAAGTCAACATCCGGTCAAGGTGAATGTTCAAAGTCAACAGCCAGTCAATGGTCAAAGTCAACCATCGGTCAATTATCGAAGTCAGTCACACCCCTAGCCAATTTTCAGTCTTGTAGCCAAGAACGCCATAACTATCTTTGCCAGCCGACCTCCATCCGGGCTGCTATTCAACCATGTTTGCCGACCTAACCTCCATCCAAATCTGTCGGCCCGGTTATCTTGCCAACCAAAGATCCATCCAAACCCACAACCAGTCCGGCTTGCCAAAGCATGCAGAATTTATCATGAAGGATAAATGTGATGTTTTATACATAATTTATCATGAAGGATAAATGTGATGTTTTATACATAAATCATCATGAAGCCATGCAGCACTAAATGTAGCAGTTTCATACATGCAGCATTAATCCCAACAGTTACATACCGAATTGATGATGAAGACATGAATGAGCAGTTTTCATGAAGAAATTAATAGGAGACATGAATGAGCAGTTTTCATGCAGAAATAAAGAGGAGGCATAAAGGAGGAAGTTTCATGCGAATTTTATGACGTAAGCATAAATGGGCAGTTTAATGCCATTTAAGTGGATATTGAAAATTAGATGTAAAACAGTATAAATAGGGAGAGCAGAAATCATTTTAGGGGGGTAGCCAATAGGAGAGAAAACATAATGTAATACAATTATCAATGAAAAAATATTCCCCAAGGGGATTCACCCGTGGACGTAGGCAACCATGCCGAACCACGTAAAAATCTGTGTCGCTTTGGTTCGTTCTTCAATTCGCCTCCAACTCTAAAAACACACCAAAACTATCCATTCTTTGTGTTTCGTGCCCAAAAGTGATTTTGGATACAAACACTGGCGCCGACTAATGTGACTACGAGAAAAGGAATCGTACTATCCCATCAAGAAAAGTGCTGGAAAACGCTTCAAAATTATTTCTGTGAAAAGGCTGTTTGAACGTCGTGAAAAATCATTGTTGCAGTTCAGCCAATCATAGCGGATACAACCCAGTTAGATCACAATGGTCGCAGTGCAGCTGATCACAGCTACTGTAGACCATATAATCGCACATACTGCAGTCCAATTGATCGCAACTGCTGCAATGAGGATTCATTGTGTCAGAATTGCTGAAGCTATTACCTACGGATATCGCTGAAAATCGTATCACCACAAAATCTAATGATAGAATTGCTGGGACGCTCGTCAAAATTGTTGCTGGATGTTCGATCCGCAACATGGTTGGGTCTAGTTTTAATTTCAACTGTTGCAGTCCAGCTGATGGAAGCTACTGCATAACGGTTAATCGCAGTCCAGTTGATCGCAACTGCTGCAATCCAGATTTTTGGATCGAGATCTGCAAAACAATTACCGTCAGAAACTACTAAAATTGCATCACTACGAATTTTGATGAAAATGTTGCCAAAATGTTCGGTCCGCTGTAAAAAGTTGGAGTGGAATACCATCAAAACTGTTGGCAATATATTCGATTTGCTGCACATCACATGGCGAAAAATCACTATTAAGACTAATGAAACCCCGCAAGAACGTTCGATCCACGATGAAAGATGTTTTTGGTGAAACCCCGCAAAAACATCACCAAAATTGTTGTTGGACGTTCGATCGTGCAACATGGATTGGTCCAATTTTGTTTCCAATCACTGCAGTCCAGCTGATCGCAGCTGCTGCAGACCAATTAATTACAGTAACTACACCAGTTGATCGCAACTTCTCCAGTCCAACATCGCAGTCGGGAGCCACCACAGCTGACTCACTGCAAAATTTACCAAGATTGTTTTCAGGATGTTCGATCCGCAGCATGTTCAAGTCCAAAGTTAAAAAAAAAAAAAAAAAAAATTGCTTCTCAAATAACGCATTATCCACCTGTTCGAATTTGCCGCATGACAAAATCGCTACTATCATGATCTCAAGGTTGCCAAGTTGCTTACATCTCTAGGTGATTGAATACCCAAGAGAAAAACTCCAGAAAAACGTGTCAGAAAAGTCCGCTAAGGTGCAGCAAAACCATGGTGAAAGGTCCATAAAGAAACAGCAACGGTTCTAGAAGGAAAGTCAACAATTTCTTAAACTGTGACAACAACCGTTACAAGGAAGAAAAGGCAACATCTGCGGTTAAAAATATCACATTTCAGAATGTCGTTGCAAGAAGACTTCATAGCAAAGACAACATTTTCATAAAAAATGTCACGAAATATACGAGGAAAGATCGCAATTTCGAAGAACTGTCACCAAAATTTCAGCCAGAAAAAAAAAGCCGAGCGGCAATCGTCGATCATTCGGAGATTAATTGGAGAGTAAACAACATGGACGATTAATCGGAGGAGATTATTTGAGGTTCCGATTTGGTGTAGCGTTATACAACTTAATTCTGTAAGCCTAATCTGGTGTACCGCGGTGCAACTTAAATCCGTAGTCCCAATTCGGTGTGACGCGATGTAACTCAATAACATAGCCCCGGATTTTTCATCCCCACGCAGTTATCCGGACGGATTAATACGCCCCACTTGGGCTTGGTAAAAAAGCTTCTTTCGTTGATATCTTCTTCGTCCCGCGTCCGAATTGGGTGATTTTTGGCTCGTTGCGATCGCATTTCAATATCCTACGACATGAGAGTGAAATTTTACAATTAGAGAATAATATTTTTCGGGTCCAACAACATGTTTGAAGCAAGGGGCTAACAGACCAATTTTGCTTCACCGATAACTTCTCCTTCGTGCATCCAAATGGAGTGATTTTCGGCCCAATGAGATCGTATGTCAATCCCAACATCATGAAGGTGAAATTTCAATTTTCAGAGACAATTAAATTTTTAGAAATTTAAAGTGACAGCACCAGAAACGGTCACATTCAATCACCACCGAAAATACTGCAGTCCAGTTGATCGAACTGCTGCAATCCTTTTCCACATAACTATTACAGTTAGTTGATCGAACTGCTGTAATCCAGTTTCATAGCAACAACTGCTGACATGTTGATTGAACTTCCACAGTCCTTTGTAATTCCTACAGTCCAGTTGGTCAAACTGCCAAATACTTGGCGATCCGTACGATTAATTGGCGATCCTTACGATTAATTGAGAGATTCGGGAGATTAATTGGCGATTACTTCCGTAGGTTTTGGCTGATTCTGCCCCATTCCTCTTGCCTTGCGGATATGTACACCCTACATGGGATTGGTCTCGAAATTTGTTTCCTTGTTACACTAGTGGAAAATGGGTTTTATAAGTCTGACTGGGATTCAGAAAAAAAGTCTACCCTTGAGCTTTCTTAATCAATTGGGATTCCAGAGGAAGTCTTAATCGTAGGAAAACCCAAACGATCTATTGTGGAAGTCGTAACTTTAAGTGGTAGTTTTGTAAATAATTTATGTGGTCCTAGTTCTAGGCAGGATAAAACCCTAGATTAGATATTTTCTTCTTCGTTCACTTACTCCTCTGTACTCAAACACATCGTCCGTTTCTCTCTATTTCTAAATCTCTTCAATCAATTCATATTATTGAAACCATGAATCGGAGATATGTTCACAGAAAATTAATTAAAATTGTCTTTCCTAAATTTATATTTTGTAAACCAAATCTATAAACCAAACCCAATTTTTGAATAATCCAAATATTATTGAACCCCATAAGTTTAATCTTCTCCGACATAATCCCTAGCAACTTCATATCTTTATTTTATGCACGACATATTACAGACCAAATCAAGGTTTATGGCGATATTGTGAGTCGGATTTTTTATTTATAGTGGAAAAAAAATCAAGGATTCGCAATTTTTATGTTTCTTCATTTGATTTCATGGAGTTTAAATTATGGGTTTGGTTTTCATTTCAGTTTTATAAACTCAGTTTTGAGTTAGGTTACTATATTTGTGTACATTTGGTTGTATTGATTTTCTAGGGATTATTTTTGTTTTGATTTAGTTTGTCTTTAACAGTATTCCATCATTTAGATCTGAAATTTGTTGGATTTATAATGATTTTGGTGTTTGATTTTTTCAGATATTAAGTAGATTATTCGAAAGCAAAGAAGCAGGAACAATCAGACTTTTGGGTACTCAAGCACATCAGCTTCTTGGTAAGCTTGATTTGTATCAATTTATCTACCTAAAGCAGAGTCATTGTGTATTACTAATCCATTACTTTTTTTGAAAGTAAGATTTGTGGAGGAACACTTGAAAATTTTCAAATCTTTACTGACTGTCAACCAAAAGAGAAGATATCTATGACATTGATGGTGCTTAATAAAAGCTTCATGAATTAAGGATGTAAGTTTTTTTTTTCTCAATCTGTTTGCAATACATCAAATTTATCTTTTAATGTTGCACCCAAATTACTTCTAGCTGTCCTTGCAGAAATATTATTGTTATGTGGCTCACGTATCTTTATTTACTTGTTATGGAAATATGTTTATTGGTGTTCTGTGGTTTTATGAACCTTGTTTCTAGGGATTTTTTGTGTATAAGTTATTTGATTAGTAGAAGTTTTAGGGGTTAAGTTCGAGTGGAGTTACATTTAGATAGTTTGGTCAGTTATTGCTTTTCCTTATCTTCTCTGTATATAAAATGTTGTCGACCAATCAATGAAGAGAAAATAATTATTATGTAAAACAATTGTTAGTATTCTAACAGAGGTATTAGTGTGCCTTCGACTATACTAGTGGTTTGGCGTCCCTCTGACGACACCAAACCACAATTTTCTATTTGCAATTCTTAACAAAATAGGGAGGAAGAAGAATCATGTTTCCATTACTTCAAATCCATCTTCATCATCAAATCCAAGTAAAAGATTAGTTACGCAAGAATGTAACACTTATATCATTCATGTCAATTATTTAGAGTTCACACTAATCATCGTACTTGTTTTTGTAATATGTATTACACTATATCATAAGGCAGTAATTGTATTTGAGAACACTTCATATGTTAGTTGAGAAAGATCCATAATTTTAATAATTTCAAGTTAAGGCATTGTACTGATTAATGTATATCTGGCTATCTTTTGTCTTTTACGGTGCGCTTTTTTCTCAGAAAAATCGTGATGTACTTGATCCAAACTGTCAGCACAAGCGATCTGATTATGGATTGTCTGAAGACAAATTCATTTTTGCTTGCTTCAATCAGTTGTACAATATGGACCCAGAAATCTTTATTACTTGGTATTTTTCTTTCTTTCCCCGACCATTGTCATTCAAAAGTAGGGTTATTTGTTGTGTATGGGTTTTTCTGCAGGTGAAATATTCTTAAACGTGTCCCAAAGAGTGCACTTTGGCTTATTAGATTTCCAGCTGCCGGCGAGACGAGACTTCGTGCATGTATGTGGTTTGACAGTCGTGCTTTTTATTTTTATGTTCAAGTCATGATTTTTACCTAGTAATTGGTTACACATACTATCCCAAAAATGAAGTAGGCTTGGTGATTCTAATCTCTTTAACTTGATCTCTCTAACGCAGTTGCTGCTGCAGAAGGAGTTCAACCAGATCGGATTATCTTTACTGATGTTGCCATGAAAAGTGAACACATTAGACGCAGTGCTATTGTAGATTTATTCCATGACACGTAAGCTCGTTATGATCAGTTGTGCCATATTTTGTTGTATTAGGTTTGCTGTTGTTTTCAATTACTCCATCAAATTGTTTTTGGTTCATATCTTTTTGGGCGGATGAGTTAATGTTTTTTCTTGTGTAGGCCATTATGCAATGTACACACAACTAGAAAAGATATTCTGTGGGCTGGTTTGCCTATGGTGACTTTTCCTACCAGAGTTGCTGGTTCACTGTGTCTGGATACTGGAGTTGGAGAGGATATGATTGTCAATAGGTAAATTTTAACATTATTACCGCTAAAAAGGATAGTTAGCCCTTAGGGTTAATAAGAATGGTACTATTGTGGGGATAATTTGTTTTCACACTTGTGGGGTTGTGTCTTTTCGCACAACTGATCCCAACTGAACATTGAAGATGCTTGGCACCTTTGACGTCGCAATGGTATTTTGTGAGCGGCATGCGCGGGTTAATAGTTTTTACTGAAAACATACCTTGCACATTCTTGGTGTTGTTTAAAAGAAGTATGGGATATGTTTGTTGATGTTTTTACCATTGTCTTACTGCGCTCTTGTGTTTATATAGTATGAAGGGGTACGAGGAGAAGGTATTTATATGAACAATAAAACCATTGTTTATATGTTTGTTTAAAATAAGCATTAGTTTATGAATCAAGATTATCTTAGTATTCCAAGTATGGTTCATTGGTGGTTGAGTTCTTGAACAATGGTTTTATATTTCGTTCTTCTAATGCAGAGCTGAAGATGGCGAAAAGGGCAATATTTATTGGCTGGGTATTATATTATTGGAAGTTATTGCCGGTAAATGTTCACTAACTTTTTTTATTTCTCTTTGAATATTTTCATTTTGAACATCATTAACATTATAGTGCCAGCAAGAGTAGGTTATCTTTCCCTTTGAATTTCGCTCATCGATGATCCTGTATTGCTTTATAATGTAAATGAAGTACAAAATGTTAGTCACTAAGATGCTTGCTTCTGCTATTTTCAGGAAACTCTTCTTGTTCGTAAAGATTTATGAAAGTCTAAATGATCTTGTTGGAAGGATACGTTGTATAACATATTTTTTATTGAACACCACATTACCATATGGATTGTGTTAACTTTTATGTCAAGTTGCCTTAGTATTTTTACCAAAAGAAATTCAGAATTGGATCATGAGTAATTCTAATTTTTCTAAGTTGTATAACATATTTTGTTTTTAATATAATGTTGATTCAAATTCTTATTCATTTTTAGGATATTTGAGAAGTTTCATATTTATCGATAGTTCTAGCTTAAGATTCAGTTGAATAAATTTTGGATTCAGCTGAATCTATTTCACTGTTTTTTTTTAAGAATATAATCCAGGAAAACAGCTGCCTCTATCAGCGGATATAGATAGACTATCGATAGAAGTCGTAATTGAATCAAATGAACGAGTCCCAAAAGCAGACGTTTTGTGAAATAAGACTACAATATTAGGGCTCCCTAAAGTAGACGTTTTTAGGGATATTAAGTGTTTTTCTGGCAGACTTTTTTTTTTTGATTTTTCACCAGTGTTATCTCCTTCATACAACGTCCTAATGGGGTGATTTTTGGCTCGTTGCGATCGTGTTTCGATATCCTACAACATGAAGGTAAAATTTTACAATTGAAGAATAATATTTTTTTGGGTGAAATTACGTTACCATCAATACTGCAGTCCAGTTGGTCGAACTGCTGCAATCCTTTTCCGCATAACTACCAAAGCCAGTTGATAGAACTGCTGTAATCCATTTTCACAACAACGTCTGTTGGCCAGTTGATCGAACTGCCGCAGTCCCTTGTAATTACTAGATTCAAGATTGGTCGAACTGCCGCAGTCCCTTGTAATTACTACATTCAAGATTGGTCGAACTGCTGAAGTCCAATTTTCCCCAAAACTGTTTCAATACAGTTTTCCTCACCACTGCTTCAGTCCAGTTTTATGCATAACTGTTACTATACAGCTAATCAAAGCTGCTAAAATACAAGTTCCGTGGCAACTTATGTTAATCCAGTTTGGGCATCCTAATCACTTCATAAACAAAGTCGCAGTAACATTTTCAATATGGTAAGTATACAATTTACATATTTTTCTTTTTTCTTTTCATATATTCATGCATATTTTTGCTCAATAAGACACCTTTAATGTGGCGAGCATTTTTCTCAACGAGGGGATGCACACATTTCAATTCTGCGCGCATCTGGAATAGTGGGATTGCCCCCCTGCGCAAATTCCAGATAGCAGACATCTTCAAAATCCCATGCGCAAGCAAAATGCAGCAAGGCAGTGCACCCTTATGCAATCATTGAGCAGCATGACAATCACTATCTTCTGGGGGTGAGCTGCATATCACTTCAACGTGACTGACTATCGCTTGGGGGCGAGATATGTAACACCTCATGAACTGAAATGACTCTTTTATGGAATGCTGCGTAACACTCCATACGATTTGGGGCAAGTACATAGCACCTAAATGCAATGCGGAATTCCGCTTCCGAAAATCGAAATTCCAGGTAACCCGAACTTCTTAATCCTCCAACGAGTTGCAGGATTAAGAGGGGGTGAGCATACACCATAATATTTTTACGCAATTATTACAATCAGTAATGTTCAACTGCCATAGTTATGTTGATTGAATTATTATACTCCAGTTCAAAAGCAACTGCTGCACTCGGTTGGACGCAACCGATGCATTCCAGTTACATGTGAATTCGGTACTCAGTTAGATGCAACTGATGCAGTCTGGTGACACTCAGTTGGACGCAACTAATGATGTCTAGTTTTATTTATAACTTTTACACCTATGTTTATCGAACTATTTGAGTCCAAATTCTCAAGAACATCTAGCAGTCCAATGTCGTTGTTGCTGCGGTGTGACTTTGTTCGTTGTTGCCAGATACCAAATTAACGCATTGATGCAGTCCAACATGCTCGTAGCTCTCGCAGCCTCACCAATGAAGCTGTTGCAAAGTAACTTTGTTCTTTCCGCATTCCACCGAACGCAGCTCGATGCACTCCATCCAGCTCGCTAGCCTCGCAGTCCACCAACGCACTTCATTGCAGTGAACTTTGTTCGTTCTTCTTGATACCGATGAATGCAAACATGCAGTCCACCAACGCAATTCAATGCAGTTGAAATTTGTTCGTTGCTTCATACCAATAACGCACCGATGACATCCAGACATGCTCGCAGCTTCCTCGCAGCCCAAATTAACGCAGCAGCAAGCGGTGGAACTTTGTTCGTTGGTGCTTTGATACTAGCTTAACGCAATCGATTTAGCCCAACATGCTCGCAGCCTCCGCAGTCCCATGAACGCAGATGCCGTAGTGTAACTTTGTTCGTTGCTGCTGCATTCCAGCTGAATGCAGCTGATGCAATCCAGCCATGCTCGCAGTTCCTGCAGACCAGATTCACTCAATACTTTTATCGCTCACTCATAATACCACTCCACTCAAGCATCACGCTTCATTACGTAACGTTCAAATTTTCACTTGATTTTGCATACAACAAGGTTCATGCTCAATCAAGCTTTCCCACTGACCTCCCAGTCACAATAGCCACACTTGGGGGCGTCGTGATTGTGATTTCCGCAAACAACAAGGGGAGTTAGCCAATCGCCCCAACTTCAATAATCCACACTTGGAGGCGAGTTTTATCATTGACTAAGGAAAACAACGATGTTTGTACCATAAGTAAAAATACCACTTAATGGGCCAAATTGATACTTGAATCATCTTTGGTCCTCATCCAAGCCCGCTAACCAGTCAACCAAGGAAGCCCACCGGTTTGCACAGACCGGTCAATGGTCAAAGTAGGTCAACTTTCAAAGTCAACATCCGGTCAAGGTCAATGTTCAAAGTCAACGTCCAGTCAATGGTCAAAGTCAACCGTTGGTCAACTATCGAAGTCAGTCACACCCCTAGCCAATTTTCATCTTGTAGCCAGCAACGCCGCTAACCATGTCGCTATCCGACCTCCATCCAAACAACCATGTCGCCACCAACCTCCATCCAAAATCACAACCCGGCTTATGATGCCAACCAAGATCCATCCAAATCGCCACTGCCATCCAGCTTGCCAGCATGCAGAATTTATCATAAAGGATAAATGTGATGTTTCATACATAAATCACCATGAAGCCATGCAGCACTAAATGTAGCAGTTTCATACATGCAACATTAATCCCAACAGTTACATACAGAATTGATGATGAAGACATGAATGAGCAGTTTTCATGCAGAAATTAATAGAGACATGAATGAACAGTTTTTCATGCGAAATAAAGAGGAGGCATAAAGGAGGCAGTTTCATGCGAATTTTATGACGGAAGCATAAATGGGCAGTTTAATGCCATTTAATTGGATATTGAAAATTAGATGTAAAACGGTATAAATAGGGAGAGAAGAAATCATTTTAGGGGGGGGGTAGCCAATAGGAGAGAAAACAGAATGTAATACAATTATCAATGAAAAAATACTCCCCAAGGGGATTCACCCATGGACGTAGGCAACCATGCCGAACCACGTAAAAATATGTGTCGCTTTGGTTTGTTCTTCAATTCGCCTCCAACCCTAAAAAAAACACCAAAACTATCCATTCTTTGTGTTTCGTGCCCAAAAGTGATTTTGGGTACAAACAGTTACATTAGGTGGAACATCAATAGTTGTAAATAAGGAAGCTTCTATGACATGTGGCATGATATCATGGGAAGAAGAGGGTTTTGGGAAAATCCTATATAAGGAAGGACATAGTACAATGGAAATCAAGTTATCTCTTGTTATATTCTAGGAAAATGTGTTGTTATTGTTGTGACTAGGACGTGTAGGACCAAACTCATATTCTTCCCTCAACATTTGGCGACCACACTCGAAGGCTCATCTCTAGTCCACCATGACGCACCCAACAGATGCCGGAAAAAGCGCGTTAGGAGACCAACTGATCGAACGACTAGTTAACCTTGATGAAGTAACGATAAAAGACGAACCTAATGACAATAAAGTAGAAGCACCAATAGAAGGAGCAGTCATAAAGCCAACCACAAGGGGACACCAACCAGGGGGAAAAAGGGCATAGGGAAAATAAAAACAATGGGAAATTGACGGTACGCTCTCGACACCGATGACTTTACGAGATATGTAGAAAGAGTTGGAAAACCACATCGAAAGGAAACAAGAACTGAAAAGGATGATAGGACAAACAATGGAAGTGGAGCAAGACACTAACAAAGAAGCGGAGAAGGCCAAGGCATGTCACAAGAGCGCGCTTAATTACATCAATAAAACAAGAGGCAATAGCAAAGTACTTGGAGACAAACTACCACATAGAAAAAACAGGACATCTACGACTTCATGAACAACCCGTATACCTCTGAGATCACCGAATATCGGTACATGGAAGACTACACATCTCAAAAAGTTTGAAACGTACAATGAGCAAGGAAACACGCGTGACCACCTCAGCCGATTTTTAGCAACTATGAAAGACCATGCGCGCTGATGGTAGTTTATGCTAGAGAGATTTCCCCAAATCGCTTGCATATACGAATTTACATGGTCCGACAACCTGAAGCCACAAAGCATATATTCGTGGGCAACCATGTCTTAGAAAATTTTATTCACCAAGGAGGAAGATCGCGGAGATAGACTTGAGAAGATGCACCCAACGGATATGAGAGGAAATAGGAGCATAGATCACTTGATTTTGCCATTGCGTACTAGATTAATTATCACGTGAATATCAAGGAGGAAGCTCCGGTGGAGATATGCATCAGCAGAATGACGAAAACCTTCAAGAGAAATCTAATTAACTTTAGATTCCAGACCTTCGTTGAATTAGAAGAGGCCGTTGAAGGATTTTGGATTGCGTTGAAGACTCGAGCAGGGATCATATGTGGTGACATTCAGTTAACACCGTGTCGATGACCCCTCGTAAAACACACACGAACAATAACTCGGATGTATGTAACGTGCCCACATACCAATCCACTACTAGAAACTAGGGAGGCACCAGATAACCAAAACGAGACTTCATTCAGCCGCCACCCTTGCCATGCAGTCGGGAGAAGATTGTTGGACAACTGGAACAATGGGTAGTGAACAAGGAAAATTAGTTGCCACCAACAGTAGTACATGTCAAAAAAATGGACAAAAGCGCCGCTAGGTACTACCACTATCATCAATAAAAGGGCCACCCGACAGCAGAATGTTTCTCTATTAGAAGCATATTCAACCTGAAACCTATAGCTGGAGATATCGAAGTAACCAACCAAGAGATTGAGCACAATCCTCCTCCTCGACATTAAATTTAAAAGGATATCAAAAGTATCAGGATAGAAGTCTCCACTTAACAAGTGTGAATAAAATTTGTATGTAAGTAGTTTGGAAAAGAAGGGAGCGCATCCATACATAAAAAAAAAAAGGTTTTGTTTCCCTCGAATTAAAGAAGTATTCTTTATATACTACGGGTTGTTATGTGCGCCCGCTTAACCGACATAAAAACTAACAAAAGGCTACATGTATTCAAAAGCGCTAATCAGCTAACATTATAATAGGCCGCGGGTTGCTCTATAATCTCATGTAGCCGACATTACAATTATCATAGGCTACGGGTTGCTATGTACGCCCGGTCGGCCGACATGCGAATTCACAAAAGGCTATGGGTTGCCACGAGAACCCAATCATTTGACATTACAATAGGTCGCGGGTTGCTATGTGCGCCCATGTAGCCGACATTACAATTAATATTGGCTATGGGTTGCTATGTGCGCTCGCTCAGCCGACATACCAATTCATAAAAGGCTACGTGTTGTCAAGAGTGCCCAGTTAGATGACATTACAATCGGTCGCGTGTTTCTATGTGCGCACGTATAGCCGAAATTGCAATTATTATAGGCTATGGGTTACTATGTGCGCACGGTCGGCCGACATACAAATTTATAAAACGCTATGGATTTTCACGAATGCCTAGTCAGCTGACATTACAATAGACCGCATATTGCTATGTGCACCCGCTCAGCCGATATCACAATTTCCATAGGCTACGGGTTTCTATATGCGCTCGGTCGGCTTCTACATAAATTTTAAAAAGGCATGTACGCCACAACACAATTCTACAAGATTAAGAACTTGCAAAAACTAGAACTTGCTATCCCCGCCGTTTCATGATGAAACAAGCGCCTAAAAAATATCCGGAACCCATAATCAAAAACACTTGCAAGAAAAAACAAAAACAAAAACAGCTCATCTAGTTAGCACATCAAACATTCAAAACGGTAAACACAAAAAGTATCCACAAATGTTATCAAGTCACAACCAAACATGTCAAACAAAATGAAAGAGGAGCGAAAAGAGGAATGAAAATTGAACACGTCAAGTTGATTGAAAAATGGACCACTCTCGCTTCATCCTATGAAGCTCTGTGCGAACCTCATTCTCAGTTGTTTCCGCATGCCGAGCCGTGCTAGTTGCATTCGCTAGCAATAAGATGGGTCAACACCATCTTCTTCTCGGACGTCATTTGGGAGAGTTTCACCAGTTCCTTCTCCAGATTGGCATTTGACCTGGAAGTTGCACACTGGGATCGCTTCGATTCTTCACTTTAACAAGTAGTTCATTCAACCATCCCGCAGGAAAGTCAAAGCCAAGTGCCGACCGAATAGAAGACCCCCATCATTCTAACACATCAACGCAATAGGACTACCTTACACCCATAAAAGCTAGTCAGCCACCTTGAGGAGATTTTTGTTCATATAACATAGCGTCTGCATGTAGAGAAGGCCTTCCTTCACCAAATGACCGCACCTCTCCATGTTATCTATGCAAGTGGCATCTAAGGAAGATGACACCCAAAATCCGTGTACTCGTTTATAAGTTGACGGATCAATACCAACTTCAGCAGCATCCACCATATTAGGGAAAAAAATCGAACATCTTCAGGGACCAACGAAACAAGAGCGTCAGAGCGCCTATCCTGATGACTAACAAGCACAGACCCATCCCATCAAGTCTGATGCGCTTCACAGAGTGATCCCCATCAATGTTAATGCATTTCCCACCACCCACACTGCTAGAGCCATCCTGATTGGTGGAGTCTTTCTTGATAGAGTCCTTGCACTAATGGAAAATGAGGTTTCCATGACCCACATCTGAGACCCTCAATGAGAGCATATCCAACAGTGGGTGTTAAAAATCCTACTTGGAATTTTTTTTGAGACCCTTATTTGAAAGAATTTGTATATATTGTAAATATAGGACCCCAAAACTAATAAACCATCTCCAGCAGTATAGAGGTTTGACCCTTAGAAAATCTTGTGTGATGAAATCTTAACCGTTTAATTATTAAAAATAAAAAATATAACATGGAGGTCATTCCAGAGGTCAAGATAAGACTTTCTTCAAAAACTTCAAAATTAATATTTCATCCCTCTTATTTTATAGGACCCACTGTTGGAGATGAATTTAGTTAAAATGAAGGTCTAAAATCATATGTGTTACTAAAAAAATAAATCTTCCACCTTCTCTTGGAAATGCTCTAACATAGAACGAGAGCTCGTCTCTGAATTGAAAAAATTATTTACCATTTTGCCCTCATAAAACTACCGGTTCAGCTACCCTCTACCTGCGATCAGTGTGATGAAGATCCGATGGGCCCCACACTTTCAATGGTCACGGTTTGCTTGCTGTTGCAAAGACGGCCGGATGGTAACAATCCATCTTGTTTTTATCACTTCCCTACCAAAAGAAAAACATCCCCATCTTCCCTACCAGCCTTTTATCTCTCTTCACTTCTTTGAAGAAGAAAATTCGCTCTTCTCCTAACACCCTCCGAACACCACGAACCAGAAACTCCATCGATACCATTTTAGTTTTCTCTCGCGACTTCTTTCACAGCCGATCCAAATCTTTATCTTTCCATCGATTTTTTTTTTTCAATCAAAATCACTGAGGGTAGAGATTCTTTTCAAGTGAATCATGAAGAAACTAGGGTATTGATTATTCTCAATTGATTCATGAAGAAACTAGGGTATAAATTCTTCTTAATTGAGTCATGAAGAAATTTAGGGTTCTTAAGAGTGAAATTTATTTTCCAAGAAGATTACTCATTACAACTATTTTTCTCTGATTTATATGGTCAGTTCACTGTAATACTCCATTTATTTCTGTTTTTGTTTCTTCATTTTTTCTTTTTTTATGATGATGATGAGTTTGAATCTGATTTTCGGTTTTGCTGTTGAAGTCAGATTTACTCCTAGGGGGACTGAGATTATTATTAGATCCACCCGTACTAAAGATTTGCTTCGGTAAGTCATTTCTCTCTGTGGTGTCTTTTGTTTTAAGATTTTGGGGATTTTTGTCACTGAATCTGATGATTTGCGGAGTTGTTGGTATAGTTTGCGGCGTGGATTGTTGTTTCGAATCTGCATAAGAATACAGTTGTTTATGAGATGTGAGTAATTTTTATGACCTTATTTGATAAATACTTCGATTATTTGTTAGATCTGTAGGTTTTCGTTTTGATGTTATTGTTGATTATTGAAGTTTGTGTTCTTGTATATCTTGATGTAGGATTAAGGACATGTACACGCATGTGAATGATGGTTCTTGACTGAAGGCTCCTCTTATTGCCAATGATGTTGAGATAATCATGAAGGTAATGGTCTGATTCTTTTGTGAATTTAGTATAATATACCCGGTTTATGTTTGTTTTGTTAAGGGTTGATGGTCATTCAATTTATATGACCAAGCATGGTTGTAACTTTATTTGTTTGTTTGTTAATCAATCTTTTGTCTTGTCTCTATAAGGTCTTGATAGGTGTTGTCTTGTTTCAAAATTGGTCATGGATTGCTCACAGTGGATGCTTAATATACCATGGTTGCTTCGGATTTTACTTAAGAAATGACCTGCAGCATTAATTTGTACTTCTTTTTTGATGTGTAGTCGCCTTAAAGTGGATTAGGAAGTTCAAACAATATCAGTGCGCACGTGCAAGCATTATAGTCCTCAATATGTGTAATTTGATAGCATGTTAATAAGTCTTGGTTGTACAGCTAGTGGAGAAATAGTAAAACGTGTCTTATATACTCAGTTTTTTATAAGTATGTAGTTCGCTTTCTTGTCTTGCCTTGAATTAATAGCTCCACACATGCAATTAGTCTATAAAGCTGAATTAGCTAATCTTATATTTTCTATTCGTAAAAGCTTATTTCCATAGCACCAAATAGGTCCTGATCATCTTTCACAAGGTTTCTCAAGGTTTCGTGTTTCATTTTACATGTCTCATGTTTGGACGGGATTTTCGTAGTCATGAATTGCAAAATTTGTTGGCGGATAAAGTAAATATACGGGAATAATGACAGTGTCAGGTGGTGGATTCTTTTTCTTTTCTTATAATCATTATTATTTTTAATCTCAAAAGAATCTGTTTATTTGGCACTAGCCATTCTCCAGAGGCTGAAGGGGTTCTGGTTGTACATTTTGATATCTTACAAGCTTAATTAGTAAAACTAATTGATTGACTCTCATTTCTACTCTCTATTTTTCAGAGTAAAAGGAAGTGAGCTTATTAAACTTACGAGTGATCATCTATGTCCTCAATCAATTAGCGTTGTTATGTTTAAAAGAAGGTAATCTTCATTGTGCTTACAAGGGAAAATACTGTTTTAGTATTTTCAGGAAACTAAGAAGAGTTCCTTGATATGCGGCACATCTTTTGAAAAAGCTTTGTTAACTATCATGTCATAAGTGCTTGTGTTTATAATTTGTATTTCTTTTATCCAGTGAAGTTAATATGGTTTCCATATGTTTAATGCAGTGAAGCCCTACAAGCTCACTGCTTTCTTGGGTTACAAGGCTTGTATGACTTACATTGTTTGAGAAGTTGATAAACCCGGATCCAGTAAGAGTCCTAAGAATTGGATTTCTTATTTACTCTTGAAAAAAAATGTCATTTTAATAATTTGTGGCCATGATTTATGTATTAGCACCCTTGTGATTGGTATTAAATGCTTTATTTGCGAGAGAGGTTATTTGTTCTAGTCACCATAAATCAGCTGTTGCTTGTATGTATGCATCATCAAATAGCAAATAGGACTGCATCTGTTTAGTATGGGAATTTGATTGTTTTGCAGTTTAGCTATATTTTCTTTAGATATTGTTTTGTAACACTGTTAACTAGCAAATGTAGCTAGCTTTAGCATCTGCAGGAACCCAAAATGAGTAGGTGCGATCTTTGAACTTCACAAATGTATCAATTTGTTCTTTGTTTTAAAAGTGTTGTCATGATAACTATCTGAATATGGTGATTAAGATGTCCGAGAACAAGAGGGTCTCAACAGTTATGTACGGAAAGGAATGTGTCTATTAGTTGCATATATATGAACCTGGGTTTGCTCCATCTAGTTTGTGGCGAGTAGTTTGCTGTCTACAACATAGAGAATTAGAGATTCAATTAGGTGGAAGAGAATTAGATAAGTCTGTGTGCATGGAAAGCAGTGCTAGCAACTTCTCAATACAAAATCAATAGAAGAAACACATAGTGAACCCTGTCTAACTAGTTTATCTTAGATACACTATCATTTTTTTTGTAAACAAAGGTGGCCAAATTGGTGGTATGCCTTTTCCCTTTATCTTTTCAAACCATAAACAGTACTACAATAAATGTCAGAACTTGATTTTCGGTTCTTAGACTGACTTCTTTCCATTTCAGAACTTGATTTTCGGTTTCCGGTGGGTGCACCATTACGTGGAATTAATGTATTTTTGACTACTGAGCAGCTTAACATATACTTTAATACCTTATGGACAAATTTTATGCATTCTCCCTACATAAGTTTTCCTTATATTTAATAACTACCTGAGACTGCATGCAAATACTGACATATTTCTTGATGTAGCCTTATGATAAAGCTAGGAATGCTCTGGCTCGAGTTGTTCGTGCTCTTGTTGATCCAGTTGGTGCCCTGCAAGATATCCGTATCTTAGACAGTGTAAGCATAATATCACTTATTGATTACATTTCTTTTAATTTTGCTGGAGAGGGTTTGTTGTCAACGTTGGTGGACATATAAAACCAAGTTGTATGTTGAAGTTCACTACCCTCTTCTAATCTTTCTTTGTCAGTTACTTGTAAAACATATTAGTTTATCCCACTTTCACTTGCACTCTTAATTTTCTTATCTGTACCTGTGCTCTTAATTTTCTTATCTGTAATATGATTTACTAAAGTAGATTTCATTGCTGCCCACATATCAGTTTCTCAAATTGTTTCATGTCAAAAGGTGGCACGCTCAAGAGTATCCAGAAAATGTGGGATCCTGTTGCTTAAGCTCTAGGGTTTATTTACTGTGATAATATGAGTGCACGTTGCATTCTCATCATATTTGCATTGTTTGCCACTAAAACAGAGGCTTCATTATTGCGCATGCTTAAGGGCTCTTCCTATCTTTACTTGAGTGGTCCCATCCGAAAGTATATTATATGGACAAAGGTGGCAGCTAAGAAATGTGGAGAACTACAGATTATTCATGATCTATGTTATAATTTTTGCCTCTTTTTCTTATTAAATTATTATATTATGGGCTTTTTACAGAAATAGGCCTGTTTTTTTGGTGCTTTTCAAATCTAGGCCACTTTTTTTATTTATTGCTAGACTAGTCAAATTTTGACTAAAAGTGATGGATGGAAAGTTAGCACCGTTAGGTGCACTTAAAATGACAAGACAGTCCTTTGAATCGATTATTTTGACCAAACCATTTTTTCCTCTTTTATTGTTTATGTTGCGGTAAGTATTTAGTTGCCGCATTAAACACTTCATATAATTTTGAGAAAGCAGATTAACTGTACATTGTTTATTTTTCTTTGGTTAATCATTGTATAAATAATGTAGGGACTGATGGCATTGACGTTTACAGCACTGTTATGGGAATGGATAGCTAAGAGTACTCATAATCATGAAAAGACTAGTTCAAGTCCATGGTCTCCTTTTCCTCTGTTTGTGTCCCTATTTTTGATCGCTTTAGGACAAGGTGGATACAACCCATGTTTGCAAGCCTTTGGAGCAAATCAACTTCAACTTAGAGAAAATGATAATCAGTTACCAATGATACAAATGACGAAAATATTTCTAACTTCAGCTAGCACTCAGGCTTTTCCTCAAACATGTTGTGTGCACGACTTGCCTTTTGCAAAGATGAGTTGATTCTGTTCTTCTAACCCGTGTCTCATTTCCTTCCCTGCAATTACTCACGAATTCAAAATACACCCACAATTCCTAACCCTTTAAACACTCATACTTTGTACAATTTGGTCCTCATTATCAACCGCAACAACAAATTGTTCTTCCCAACTTCTATTAGATTCAAAACACACCCATAATTCCATTAGATAAGTCTTGAAAAATTTCAACAGGCACAAAACCACCATTTTTCCTGTCTTACATCACCACCAAGATTAACCACAAACATCTTCCTGCAATTACCACCTGCAGTTCCACACAAACCATTTTTATTCTACTTTAACTATCGACGGGTGGAGCTGAGTCAAGTGGTTGGCATCAATAAAACATAAAGTATGAATTAAGAAGAAATGCAGTAGGGAACATCAAATGCGTATGAGCAAGTATCAACACAATTTCAGTATTTCTTTACCTTGGAGACTTCAAGTGGGCTGTATATCACATATCATCCTTGTATTGCGCCGAACAAAGCTCAAGAGAAGCAACTCCTAAAATGGATTTATGACTGCACTTCCAATCCTTGGTACACAACCAAATTGATTCATGAGAACAATACATACATTCTTCAATCTCTACCTGCTGGAAAAGCTCAACAAACTATCACCACTGCAAATTCAACCATCTAACTCAAATTGAGCCCAAAACAATCAACAGATTGTTGCTTCTTCTTTTGCAACTTTTTCCATCCATTTCTCCCTGCAGGAATAAACATGGTTACGAGTACAAGATTGTAGGAATAGAATGCAATATCTATGTGCATTTATGCACACAAAAAAAAAAAAGGTAGGAATAGAATGCAATATCTAATAATATAAGAGAAATTCTTTTCGGGACTTTCTTCGAATAGTTGCTGGACGTGATCGCTGGTATTAGAGGAGATGAGTCTATTGTGTTCTTTCAACCCTTGTTTCATCTCCTTCCCCAACACTCATAATCATAAAGGAACTCTAAATCACCCATCAATTACCATCTAAAACAATCGGCATCAGTTTTCTTTAAATCGCCATAGAAACGACTAAGATGTTGTTGACTCGTAGGATTTAGAAAATAAACCCACCACAACTATCGATCACTCTCCATTCAAAATCAATTATAAACCACCACAAAATCAAATTATGAAATTAATTAAACATTAATCACCATGAATATGAATGTGGGGCTTTATCAAATTTTCAGAAATTGATTCGTAGGATTAAAAAAAAATCACATGTTTGGTTAAGCGGGGTTTCTGCTTCTCATCTCTTTCATTACTTTCTTCACTGGAAGTGGCTCTGGTTTCTGATTGTTAGTTGGTTTGGATTGAAGGTGCGTTTCAAATGGAAATTAGGTTAAAGATGAATAACTCGAGAATATATATCTTTCTCGACTACAGATAACCACACAACCCTAATTTCTTTGTAACATCTCCAACTAGAGTCAGAATGCAAATTCGACCGAAACCCAACTCAAATCCACCATCAACTGCTTATATTTCATCACCATCTCTCAAATCAACTGCAACTCATCCCTTTCTCAGCTCGCAACCACAATCAAAACCCCTTTCTCAGCTCGTCTTCAACATCTGCCACCCTTGCTGCAGCTACCACTATCTTTCTCTGAAATCATCTCAAACCCTAGCTTCTCTACGTTAACAATCAATCAAAAAATTGAAATTGATTTAGATGAACCAGAGAGAAAAACGAAGAAGAAAATAAGAAGGGACAATTGATAAAATACACCCCGTGGGATTATCAATTACAAAAATACACCCGTTTTTTTGTTAATTGCTTAAATACACCCTCCATCCAATCATCTGTTAAGGCCCACCATCACCGATCTAACCGTACATCAAGCAATTTCAATCAATGGTGATGATATCATTCCAAGTGCGAAATTTCCGATTTACCCATAACATGATAAAAGGGTGATGGAGAAACCGAGTTTCATTACTTCCTCTCCTTCTGATGTAGTGTAGGATTTTGAACAATCGGGTGGTTGATTAAAGGGGCTTTATCTTATGTGGTTGCAGCTGATTTTGATGGTTAGACATTCTGACAGTGAAGCGTAGAGTGTAAGCTGCTTAAATCGATTGTGAATTCAAGGTAGGAGTGGTGAGTCTTGGGTGTTATTTCGACTGAGAAAAATTACGAACTAATTGGTTTAATGCTATAATTTTGTGGTTGTCTACTAAGGGTCAGTTTTTGGGGTTCTTTTTGTATTCTAGTTTATACCAAAGATTTGCAAGAAAGGAGGCATTACAATAGATTAGAACACCACCAATAGAAGATGGCCTGAAAAGTGTTTGATAAAAGTCCACATAGAGCTAGTTTTGAATTCAGAATTTGACATCACCATTTCTACCTGAACTGAAGTCAGCAGTGCTAGATACTAAAGATTTTGCTGACCCTGTAATCTCTTTTTTCTTTATTATTATCAGCTGGTAGCTATCTCCTCCCCTCTGTGAGTGTTAGTACGGAATCACTTGATACATTTCATTAGTTCTTAAATATATTTTTTTCGTATTGCTACTTTTCCTGCTCAACTTTTAAACCTTAGAACAACGATTCCAGAATTTCTGCATTTCATCTGGATAGATGAGATACTTAATAAACCATTTTGGGGATCAAATGAACTTTTTAGTGTTGAATACAATGCGAGGTTTAGAATGATGTTAGTATGCTAATGTGGTATCCACTTGTGATAATGAATCATATGATGTGTGATAACAAATTTTTTATTTTCTTAATTGAATGTTCATATATCTGTAAGTAATACTGTCATTTTATTCAAGTTATACCGAACATGATCCTATAGGAAGGTATAATCATGTATGAAATATAGTGGATACCAAGTGATTAGTGGATCTCCTGTAGGTGATTCTAAGATAGTGTAGACAGCTCGATAATAGTGGGATGGTATAATCATGTATGAAATATAGATGCCTGTGATTAGTGGATCTCCTTTAGGTTTCTAAGATAGTGTAGACAGCTGGATGATAGTGCGAGATACACAAGGAAGCTAATCATAGCACCAGATCTTTTTGACAAGCTTGGTTTGGTCATATTTATTCTGTTCAGTTCTTCTTTGATGCTTTTCTGGAAATTCATTGCATCGTTTATTATGATCACTATAATAACACTACATCAACACTGCCACTATAAATAATAGACCTTATGAACTGAACCAGGGAGACAACACATGGATGCTCTACTTGATATCATTTATGAATTATGGGCTAAGTTCATCGTCATCGGAGGAGCTTATTGTTTTGTTGTTTAATCAATTATCTATTAATTTAGCATGTTGTTGTTAGAACTTACTTGCTAGCTTGAATATGTATTGTTCTGAACTCAGAATTTCAGTGGATAATTTTAAACCCAGTGGAAAAAAAGAATGAATGTTGAATTCTCAGTTTGAGTTTAAATTTGAATCAATTTGAGTTTGGGTGTCATTCGACTTTAATTTGTGTTCCATTTAGGGGTGAGCAGTTCGCCCCTAATCCTCGGATTTAATCGGGACCACCCGTAGTTGTGGGGATGGATTCCCAGATCTCCCAGATCGTTCGCTAATGGGTTGGATGCGGATGAGAATTTTGTAATCCATCAGATTACGGATTGGGCTTGGATGCAACGTTGAAAATCCGTTGAACATCCATATCCGTTAAATTAAAGGCATTTAATATAGTTTTTAGAAAATACACAACTAGTTTAGAAATTCTTAAAGTTTTTGCTTGGAGTGTTGTTTATGACACTTTTATATTTGTACACATATAAAATGCGTAGGTTTTATAAGAAGTCATCTATGTTTATTTTATTTCTTCATCATAAATTTTAAGTAAAACAGTTTTATAAGAAGTCATCTATGTTTATTTTATTTCTTCATCATAAATTTTAAGTAAAACAAATTCATTGGATTATCCGTACCTAATCCGTTTATCCATGCATTCATTGGATGCTAACCCATTGGATGTGGGTTGGATGCTAGTGCCAAATTAAAAATCCGTAATGAATTGGATTGGTTGTGGATGAAATAAAAACCGGTCCATACCGACCCATGTTCACCCTTAATTCCATTTCACTTTACTTGAATTTGAATTTCATTTGACTTAAATTTGAGTTTTATTTGATGCAGTTAGATTATTTCTGATTCAGGCATTTCAGCAAATCTGAATCTAATTTATTTTTATAGGCTGATCCAAAGTAGGCTTTCTATAGGATGAAAAAAATGCTTCCCGTCTGTCACAAACTCTGTGCATAGAAAAATGAATTTTGTTTTAATTTCATGAAATTGATTTTCATTTTGAGATAATCAATCAAATTCTTCACGAACCTCTTCAAATTACAAGCAGTTCAAAGTTCATCTAATAATCCTCTAAATCGATGAGATGATTCGGACCGTAAACCAATTATAGCAGCAGAGAAACGGGTAAGAAATGAACTATTCAAATGCAGACTTCACTTATCTGACCCATATTCGACCCACATTTAAACCTTGTTAAATTGGGGCTTATGACAATCGGTTTACTCGACACATGTAAACCCCGATTCTGGGGTGGTTATGGTCGTGCATCTTTTTTAATCATCTATACTTATACATTAATGTGTTGACTAGCATCCTTTTTAATCATCTTCTTATACATGAATGTGTTTATTACGAAAAATGATACGTACAAAATTTGCAAGTTCCTTTCTTCGTCGTCGAGCCCCCACTGCGACCTTCTATATGGTCACTTAAAACTGCAAACTGCATTTGTCTGGCACGTTTTTTGTATAAATAAAATAAAATGGTTTTGATTTCATGAAATTAAGATTCATCTTGAGATAATCAAGAAAATTGTTTAGATTTATCCATCAATTACAATCAAACTGTTAAGGATGTGGACTTCACCGATCCTAGAATTACTGAAATTGAAGACTACAAGAAGTCTAAAACAAACACAAGAAGTTGCCTAGTCTGTTTCCTACTTTATTTACGGATAGTTACTTCGATTCTGTTTTTGATTATGTAAAACCCTAGTAAAGATGTATGCATATAAATGCTTGTAAATCACTCATCATTCAATTCATGAGAAAATAAAACTTGTTTTGGTATCAATTATGAATGGATTGAATCAGTCCTATGACCAAATTGTAACATCCATGAGTACCATAGTAGATTGGGACATGGATACATTCTTTGCACATCTCTTGTCTTTTGATATGCACATGGAACAACAACTTGTGTACTCATACCTGATCAACGGAGAAACAACAATCAAAGCTACAATCGACGCCCTAATCGTCCCAGATCCGAGAACAATTATGCTCAGGGACCATGTCAAGTTTGTGGTAGACGTGGTCATGTGGCTCTCAAGTGTTGGTACAGATTTGACAAAGATTATGAACCTCGAAAGCCACTCCAACCTGCTTCTTATGTTGCTTTGCATGGAGGACCATCTGATAATAATTGGGTAACGGATACCAGTGCTACACATCACTTTAATGACACCAACCAAACTGGACTGCCATAGTAAAAATGATTCTTATTGTCGTTGGCCTTGCAACTGGACTAAATGTCTCATCAAAATCTATACCATGTTGTTGGTGATATCCCTTTGCAACCAGCCTGGCCTTATATTTGTCAATAGAACCATCAGCCTTGTATTTGACTCTAAATACCCACTTCTGACCTACTATATGTTGTGCTTGAAGGATCCACTAGAGACCATGTACCAGCATTTTTGCAAAGTTTGTAAATTCATCGCAGAAGCAACTCTCCAAACCTTTTGTTTATGAGAAACAGTAATACAAGTAGGAACTGAAACAGAGTTAGCCAGCAAAGCAAGTTGCATAGGATGTTTTGTTGCAAAATAATATTTTGGTGTTCTTATGCCATTCTTGCCCCTAGTGGTCATATGATGAGCATTCATAGTGACAAGAAATGATGAATTCTGAGAAACATTGCTAGTTGTAGATGCAGAAATAGGTGAAGAAGCATCAAATAAATCAGGTGTGGGTAGTGAAGCAGAAAGAGCATCTTTGAATGGGAAAGAATTTTCATTGAAAGTAACATGTCTAGAGATGTACACAGTACCAGTAGAGGGATCTAGACATCTATACCCTTTGTGATTTAGACTATAGCCCAGAAAAACACAGTGCTTTCTTCTTGGCTCAAGTTTGTTTGAAGTGTATGGTTTTAGCCATGGAAAACAAGAACAACCAAAAACCTTTAGAAAGTTGTAATCTGGAAGTCTATGAAAAAGCATTTCATAAGGAGTGACAAATTTGATTGCTCTAGTGGGAAGTCTGTTAATAAGATGATTGGATGTGAGTAATGCTTCAACCCAATAAGAAACAGGTAGACCAGATTGAAATAAGAGAGTTCTAGTGATTTCTAGCAAGTGTTTATGTTTAGTTTCAGCAACACCATTCTACTCTGGTGTGTGAGGACAAGAAAGTTCATGAGTAATACCTTTTTGAGCACCGAAAGAGTTAAGAAAATCATTCAAGAATTCACCACCATTGTCAGTTCTGATGGTAATGACAGAACAAGATAAAAGGTTTTCAATCCTTGTGACAAAAGAATGAAAAGCATGTTTGAAATCTGCTTTAGAATCTAAAGGTAAAACCCAACAATACTTTGTGTAATCATCCACTATATTAGCATAATAAAGGGAACCAGATACAGATTTTTCATGAAAAGGACCCCAAAGGTCCATGTGCAACAACTCCAAAGGATGTTGAGCTGCAATTAAAGAAATCTGAAAGGGAAGTTTGTGACTTCTACAAACTTTACAATCTAAGCAGGTAAAAGGTTTATTAGCAACATTCTTTATTTGTAGATGATTACAAAGTTTTTGAAAAGTTTGAAAAGAAGGATGACCAAATCTCTTGTGAAGAAGAGTATGATCTGTCATTGTTGATGAAAATGCATATGTGGATGGATTGAATTGAATAGGATAAAGACCATTCCTATGTGGTCCTTTGAAAAGAGTCTTCCTATAGCTCAAGTCCTTCACACAAAAACCAGCAGAATCAAGAGTTATGGAACATTTATTGTCAGAAGTGAATTTATGAACTGAGAGGAGATTATGAGAAGAGTTTGGTACTATTGAAATGTCACTAAGAGTAAAAGAATGCTCATGCACATGTTTACTAGCAGAAGCAAGATGAGTTATAGGCATACCTTCTCCAGTTGCAGTTTTGATAACCTCTGCACCATCATAATGTGTGAGTTCTTGGAGGCCAGCAGAAGTGGAAGCAATATGAGAGTTTGCACCACTATCAGAAATCCACTCATCAGTGTCAAAAATATCTGCAGCAGCTAACATAGCAGTCAAATTTGGAGGTGGTTGCTTGCCTTTGTAGGTGAAATGAAGCCTATGAGTACACACATCAGCTTTATGACCTGGTTCAATGCAAATTTGACATACATGATCTTCTTGTAAAGCATAACCTCTTCCAGAGAGGTCTGGAGAACATAGATGGATTAGGATATCTACCATAAGAGCTTCTGCCTCTATAACCTCCTCCTCTGTGATTGTAAGTTCCTCTAAAAGCTCCTCTATGTGAGTTATATGAGTTATAGCTAAAAAAGCTTTTGCCTTTGTGTCATTCTTCACTGCTTTAGCTCTGTCATTGATAACTTCCTCCTCACTGAGCAAGTTATTATGAAGTTCAACACATGTTACAGGTGGATTTCGATGTCTCAAAGCAGTGGCAAATGGTATGTAATCAGAACTCAAATCCTTTAAGGTGACAACAACCAACTCTTTATCAGATACTACTTCTCCTGCAGCAGCTAACTGATATGATAGACTCTTGATCTCATTAATCAGTGATGGAATTGTTTTATTACCTTGAGTTAAAGAAAGTAATTTGGTGCGGAGTTGAATTGAGTGAGTAGACGATGCTCTTGCAAATCGCTCTTCAATACTTGTCCACAATTGATGAGAAGAAGTGGAGGTGGAGAAATAGGCAATAACAGTGTCTGAGATTGTTGAATTGAGCCACATGATAATAAAAGAATCCTCATCCATCCAGTCTGTATATAATGGATTCTCAACTCCATTTTCTTGATTTCGACGATTTGTGTATTGGAAAAGACATGAAAAAGATCCATCCAAGAACCTCATGAGTTTATATTTTTGAATTATTGGATGAAGTAAATGTTTCCAAGTAATGAAATTGTCTTCCTTAAGTTTTAGGTTGACAAAGTGAGTAAGATGATGAAGAGAAACTTTAGAAAAGGAATTTGCAGTTGGATTTTCCATTGAAAGAAACAATATGTAGAGTTGAGGATGAAGAATCAAAGAATTATTGAAAGAAAGAATTTGTTACCGTAGTAGCAGAAAAGAATGAAGAATCTTCAACAAAACAGCGGAAGAATACTAATCTTGAATCAAAAAACAGAAGATGAAGATGATAATCTTCACCAGAAACACACTGAATGTGAAGATTGGATCGAATTACAGGTTGAAGATAACCTCCCTGTCTGATACCATAGCAACAATGTGTTATTTGAGATTAGTTAAAATTCTTTCTTTCATTAAAAATGATTAAAAATGAACCTTTCACACTCAACACTTGTTCAGACACATTTATAGTGTAATGATAAGTACATTACAGTCACAGAAATCATGTGATAAAAAAACCAATTGTAAACAGCCTGGCATGACAGCCTGGAATGAGCTGTAATTCCTAAACCTTCACTGCTTAGTGTCTCTTAACCTACACCACATCAACAACAGTAATATATTCTTCTTATATGTCTTTGGCCAAACCACTAACAGTGTTGACAGTGTCATTATCCCCCCTCAAGCTCAAGGGAGCATCAAGAACATTGAGCTTGGACCTGATATCAATAAATCTTGGACCATGAAGGGGTTTAGTAAAAATGTCTGCCAGCTGATCCAAAGTGTTCACATTGAAGACATCTAAAGCCTTGGACTGCACTAGTTCTCTAATGAAATGATAATCCAAGTGAACATGCTTCATTTTTGAATGTTGAACTGGATTAGAAGCAAGAGACAGAGAACTGATGTTATCACAAGCAAGTTTAGGAATACCAGTGACAGGGAAGTTCAAATCTTGAAGTAGATAACAAATTCACACAATTTCAGCTGCACTATGAGCAAGGGTCCACAGATTCTGCCTCATATTGACTCTGAAATCATTGTCTGCCTTTTGATGACCAAGAAACCACATTGGGTCCTAAGAAAATGCAATAACCTCCTGTGGACCTTCTATCATCAACACAACCAAATACCTGATCAAAGATCTTGGAAAATCCTAAAAAGAAAAGTAGAACCCTTTGTGAACTTCAAACCAAAATTTAGAGTACCCTTTACATATCTGAGTATTCTTTTTGCAGACCCAAGCAAGTGTGGTAATCTAGGATGTTGCATATGTTGGCAAACCAAATTTACTGCATATGACAGCTCAGATCTAGTCCAGGTTAGATAATGAATAGAACCCACTAATGATCTGTACTCAGAAGGGTCTTCAAGTAAGTCACCAGCATCCTTGGACAATTTTTCTGAAGCTGCTATTGGTGTTTGATAAGCCTTTGCACCTTCCATATTGAATCTTCTTAATAAATCAACAACATACTTTGTTTGAGAAAGAATCAAAGTGTCAGAATCCCTTTGAACTTGAAGGCCCAAAAAATAGTGAACATCACCCATGTCCTTGATTGGGAACTGAGTTTGGAGAGTAGAGATCACTGATTGTAAGAAAGATGGAGAAGACCCAGTAAGTAGAATATCATCTACATAAATGAGAGCTAATGTAATGTTGGAGCCATCATGATACACAAAGAGAGATGGATCAGCTTTTGAATTTTCAAACATCAAAGTCAAGAGAGCTGTGCTTAACTTTTCATACCATGCCCTAGGGGCTTGCTTTAACCCATAGATAGCCTTGTGCAATAAACAGACATGATGTGGCTTCTCAGGATCAATAAAACCTGTCTCTGATACCATAGCAACAATGTGTTATTTGAGATTAGTTAAAATTCTTTCTTTCATTACAAATGATTAAAAATGAACCTTTCACACTCAGCACTTGTTCAGACACATTTATAGTGTAATGATAAGTACATTACAGTCACAGAAATCATGTGATAAAAAACCAACTTTATAACAAACCCGCATGATGAATGGAATGAGTCAGAATTCCTAAACCTTCACTGCTTAGTGTCTCTAAACCTACACCACATCAACTGCAGTAATATTTTCTTCTTGTATGTCTTTGGACAAACCACTAACAGTGTTGACAGTGTCATTACACTTGACAAAAAATTTGAACAATCTCAGTATGAGGAATTAATATGATGATAGTGAGCAGGTTCATGTGGATAATGGTAATGCTCTAACCATTGAAAATATTGGTAAATCCTTCTTCACAGTAAACAATAAATATTACCATCTCAATAATATATATCACGTCCCTGAAATAAAAACAAATTTACTGTCAGTCTCTCAATTTTGTAAAGACAACTCAGTTTACTTTGAATTTCATACCTTGTTTTTTGTTGTGAAGTATCTCCACACGGGGGACAATCTTGTTGCGCAGAAATAATAAGAATGGGTTGTACATCCTGGATGCTGCTCGAGAGATGAATAATGTGCGACCCCCAACCTCCTACCTTACAGAGTCTATTCCACTTTGGCATCAGCGTCTGGGACACCCATGCTTTACACCGTTCAAAAGTAGTTAGGAATCATTCCCTTCCAGTTTCTAATGAGTGTTTGCAATTCTGTCATTCCTGTCATTTGAGTAAAAGAAAAAAAATTCTATGGGTTTCCCCTACTCTTTCTAGAACTGGTTATCGATATTATTTGCTTCTTATGGATGCTTACACATGGCTATACCCTTTAATAAGAAAATATGATGCTCTACCCACATTTATACACTTTAAAATAGAAATAGAAAATCTTACTTATCTTAAAATCAAAGTTTTCCAATCTGATTATGGTGGGGAATATAATAAGTTCACGGGCTTCCTAAATGAATCGGGAGTCATTCACAGATTCTCATGTCCACACACTTCACCACAAAATGGCTTGGCTGAGAGACGCCACAAACATGTTATAAAATCAGGTCACTCACTTCTCTTTCAAGCATCAATGCCACAGTCATATTGGTCTGGTGCATTCATGACAGCTTTTTATCTGATTAATAGGTTACCAGCAACAGAAGGTCACTGTGAGAGACAGTTCCACCCTGCAACCTACCACAAAGGTACTCTCTACACCCACTTTTGCTAACCTGTAAGCTAATATGCAAAATTATTCTACTATTACTGCATCGTATCCAATATCAGATAACAGAGAAAATGCTGCGTCATCTACAATCCCATCTGATATGCAAAGGCATCTAAATTCTCCAATTTCTTCACAAGTAGCGGAATCACATCCAGAAATTTCTTCTCAAATTTTTTCACAAGTAGCGGACTCACAACAGGGAATTATAGCTAATGAAAATGTGAGTAACTCCTCAGCACAACAGTCAACAGTAGAGAAATATCCAATGGTGACAAGAGCACGAAATGGTATTACATACATGTAAACAAATTATGTTTAACTGTTACTAAACATCCAATACAGGTGAGTCATCCAGTTGAGCCAACTTGCTACAAGGAAGCAATTAAAATTCCAAAATGGAGGACGTCATGAATGGTATCTGAAATCAATGCCTTAATTCAAGATGGTACGTACACTAAAGTTCCTTATAAAGAAGGCATGAATGTAGTCGGATGTAAATGGTGTTGACACCCCAATTTCGCACCTTCCATGGAAAAATATCAGTCTCAAACTTTGAAGCCGAATACAAAAGAACTTCTTTGTGTAGGGGTGAGCAACGGACGGACGGTTGCGGATTAGGGGTCACCCGCAACCAAACCGTCAAAGTTGCGGATTTGGAAAATGGAACCGTGACCGGCCCAATCAACCGCGGATTTATCCTCTGCGGATCTGCGGATTATGCGGGCGATTCTGCGGATTATCCGCTTGTTTAATCAAAATAAATAAATATAGAAACTAGAATTACGTATCGACTAGAATTAAAAAAAATATATAAAAAAGTATAGAAACTAGAATTAATCAACCAATCTCCTCCCTGTAATTACAGATCGAACCCATCTCTTAGAATTCATTCAAACCCCTTGTAGAATTACCCATCTCATATACCATAATCACCATCTGCATCTTGTCTTCAATCAACAGCAACACTTTATTATTGAAAACCCCTTGCATAATTACCCATCACAACATGATCTACAACAAAAGAACAAAGCAAATCTTAACATCAAATTTTAAACGATAAACGGTATGAAAAATTGATCGAAAAAAAAAGGATTATAAAATTAGAAGAAGCAAAGAAACATAAAAAAGAGAAATTATTTCCATCAGCAACAACAGCAACTTCAAGATCTATAGAAACAGGAGATGGTTGAAGGGAATAACCAATCATAAGGTGGATTAGAGATCCCAAAGAATGGCCGACACCAAAAGTAGGAAGGTCATTTACCTGTGAAGAATCACTTAGTTACTTTCCCATTATCAAGAGTACGTTTAGAGACAATTCAAATTCAACTGATCGTATCATGTATTAGGTGAAGGCATCCGCCGAATTGAATCCCTAAAGAAGAAATCGATTGAATCCCTATCTTTGTGGAGCAATTAAGGATTTTCATATCCTTTAAATCAAGCCCACAAACACTACTCAACCACCCATTTCACTACCAATCAAGCCCACAAGCTCTACCCAATCAAACCCATAAGCTCTACCCAATCAAGCCCACAAGCACAACCCAATTACCCATTTACATGACCCATGTGAAATAATCCTTCTCCTACCAATAATACTCCTCTACATCATTATCACCATCCCACATTCCCATTACCTAATAAAATGAATCCTTTCTTATTTCCATGTCCCCTACTACCTAAAGAAAGTAAAAAACATTCTTCTCAAATCCCATTAAAAACCACCATTCTTTCTAAAATAATAAAACTCTCTCATCCCACTATCCCATGGCCCAACTTTAAACACATCACATGCACCATCTCTCCTCATTTACCTATTTCCATCCGTTATATTTCATTTCAAAAGAAAAAAAAAGGAAGGTAAAAGAAAAAAAAAAAGGGAAAAGAAAAAGCAAAAGAGGAAAAGTAAATCAATCCCAATATCATTTGTCCCCTACTATTCTTTTCACCATTTCATTATTTCCTCACCCACTCCCTACCTTTCTTCAACTATATAAGACATACCTTACAACCAAAGAAAAACATCAAGAAAAACCAAAGGGAATCACACCTCCAAAGAAAAACAATCCATCACAACCATCCTAAAAGAATCTGATTCTACAACAAAGAATCACAACCAATTACGCCAAAGAAATTATTCTTATTCTCCTCATGCAAACACAATAAAAAATCTAGGTTTCCACCCAAACCAAGAAGAATTATTGTCTCTCAATTAGAAATATATTTCTTCTCACATGTTCCTAGTCTCCATGTATTTTGTCATTTAATCAAAGAGAAATCAAATTTCCTTCCTACATAATAGTTATTATTGACTTATGTATTCATAGTTCATTTCGAGAAAAACCTCCCAAAAAAATAGAAATATTATATCAAGTATTGTCTTTAAGTTTTTAAAAGATTAGCATTAAATTGCTAGTACTTTAACTACTTTCGGCATACTTAACCCAAAAAAAACAAAAAAGAGAAGAGTATATGAATCTTTGAAGCAAATACCTCGTCTAAGGTATATCGATCAAATTTATTCTCATGGATAAATCAAAATCTTGAGTATAGAGCGGATTTCCTCTCTTGCATTCTGATTGTCCATGTCAATTTCTACATAATTTGTTTGTAATGATATATTTCGTAGTATAATCTAATTAATTCATATCATGGAGTGGTTTCCACTCTCATGTCACGACCCCCACATATGAATAATATGCAAATAACTTATCTAATTACCGGTTAAGTTACAGGTTATCAGTTATTACTCCAAAATTTCAATAAGCCTTCAATCGGTAATTCGTGACAGTTTCTAAATTTCTGTTATCATCCATGGATGCCTAGTTCAAATCTAAACTATTCACATAAATAAATTACAACTTTAGATTTGGCCCATTAGTATTCTCAACATGCTAGGAATTGATCTAGGTTCCCGATACCGTCGAAAATCATGAGTTGTTTACCAGCTATATATATTAGTCCAAGAGTCATAAGTGTGTATAGAACATTTTAAAGAAAAATTGTAAATATTATTCCCATTTAATCATGAAATATAGGCCAATCATATGATTGGGTGACTGATGGGTGCTTAACACCTTCCCATCTTGTAGTAGAATCTCCTTACCCAGACTCTCTGATCGCAGACCATAAACATGAAAGTCATAACTAGGTTGTTTTCCCAAAAGAATTCAAACTAGTTAAAGGGGTCCTGACTCCCCTTAGTCAGGTGGCGACTTCAAACCATCTCGTTTTTCTTGCAGAGTTATCCCTCTTACTAACGAACTAGTAAGAAATTATCTATGTCCGACCTTGTGTGATAAACATCCACAAACGGATGATCACATAGACTTCTCCCCCATAATAATTAGGGATCCAAAAAGTCTGTCTCTCGACCCGTGCTAGATCTCGATTTCTACAAATAGGTGTACCGAATAAAGCAAAAACAAGATGGAACAGTTGATTGATACAAGTCTCGACTAGTTGCAAAAGGTTTCCACCAGCAAGAAGAGGTAGATTACGGAGAAACGCTCATCCTATTATCAAGCCATGCACGATTCAGTTAGTTCTCTCCATTGCGCTTCAACACAATTGGCCGCTTCGATAATTGGATGTGTAGAATGCTTTCTTACATGGATTCTTGGATGAGGAGGTATACATGAAGCAACCCCCAGGGTTTATAGATCCTGAACATCCTGACCACATATGTAAATTACACAAGTCGATATATGGTCTAAAACAAGCACCACGTGCTTGGTTCTCACGTCTGAGTATATATCTTCAAGGTTTGGGTTTTAAAGGCTCTATCACAGACAACTCCTTGTTTGTTAAGAAAGACTCATCCTTAACTATTTGTGTTTGATATATGTTGATGACATTATAGTCACAGGATCCAGTTCATCGGCATGTAATGAGTTAATTGTAATCCTAGGTAAGGAATTTGCAGTGAAAGACTTGGTCTTCCTTATTTACTTTCTGGACATAGAAGTACTTCGACAAGGAAACTCACTTGTTATTAGTCAAAGGAAATATATCTATGATCTACTCATCAAAACAAAACTAGATGGTGTTAAACTAGTTTGTACCCTCTTGGAAGTTCAAACAAAGGTACAAAAGCAGGAAACATATAATTTTACTGAACCAGCTTTATATCGAGCGTACTAGGTTCGCTTCAATATCTCCATCTCACCCGGCCTGACATTTCCGTAGCAGTGAATAAGGTATGAAAATACATGCATGATTCTTATGTTAAACACTGGGAATTGGTGAAAAAGATAATTCATTACTTGAAACACACTGTCAACTATGGGTTGTGCTTAAGAAGATCTCAGGACGTGTCACTTAAAGCATATATAGACTCGGATTGGGCAGGGAGTGTAAATGAATGCAGGTCAACGAGTGGGTATTGCATCTACTACAGTGTTAATCTTATCTCTTGGAGTGCAAGGAAGCAAAAGATGGTGTCGAATTCAAGCACATTAACAGAATATAGAGGTATTGCCATCACAACTTTAGAAATCATATGGATTCAGTCCTTGTTGAAAAAACTGGGCATCTCGATCTCTCCACCTCTATTATGGTGTGACAACTTGGGGGCGACGTATTTGACAGCAAATCCGGTGTTCCATGCTCGAACGAAACATATAGAGATAGACTATCATTTTGTCCATGAGAGAGTAGCGAACAAGCAGCTGCAGGTGATGTTCATATCTTTCAAAGACCATCTAGCAGATATCTTTACAAAGGGACTAGCATCTCTGCGCTATCAGCTTATTCGAGATAATTAGTTGAACATTCACCTGGACTTCATATCAACTTTTTTGTGGGTTTCGATTTTATATATGTGGACTTTTTTGTACATGATGGAAACATTTTTGTGTCCGATTTGTTTCGATTTTATATATTGCTAGGGCTCATTTTTGTACTTATTATGGCGTTTTATGTGTGTGTAGGTATTTCTGGCCAATAAACATTTTTTGGAAAAACCGGCTCGGAAAGTTGTCTAAAGAACCCGGAGGAAGTGATATTGGCGCCCGTAGTTTGGATAAGTGGCACCTCAAGGTATCTGCTAAAGGCACACCTACTCTGGATATGGGGCGCCTCCCTGTCTTCCATATTTAAACGATGTTTTTGGCGGGAAAACCAAACAACACACCTGCAGATCATGGTTCGAGTTTCAAGCGATATTTAAAGAGATTCAACGGGTGTTTTTTGTTGGGCTGGACCTATTAGATCCCAACGGGGTTGGTATGTGTATTTGGATATATCAGAATGGGCTACATGGTCGTGTTGAAGCAAACAAAGGAGTTGAAGTTTATCGGGTTTGTTATTGGATTTCGATGGAGATTATGTCGGATTTTGACGATGGATGGAATGAGATTCACTTGATGAGTCATAACATGATTGGTATGAGCTGTAGTTTCGACAGAGCAGTGATATATCTTCAATTCAAGCAAAACAGGGGATAGGAAAAATACTCGGGATTTTTGATGATATTTTTGGAAGTCGGGAGAGAATTTTACGTCGGAATGGATGAACCTAGTCTTGTTCAGGCCTTTAAGGAGTTATGGAGAGTTGCAAGAATTCAGAAGATGTGTAGAGAAGGTTAGAGAGAAAAATTATCGTAACTTTCCGTAAGAGGAAAGAAGAGATATTCTCGAGATTTCATCGAGTTATAATCGACCTTTGGACTATAAAAGGAGTGGGGATAGGTCATAGAAGGGTTATGTTCACTTCGGGGAGGTTTAGAAGCATTGCAGAGAGAAAACAATCAAGCTGCAGAGACACAGGCGAGAGGTAGAAGAAGAAAATAGAACAACACTTAAGGAAAGTCGCAGAAACCATATTCTTTCAAACTCAATACCATTTGTCACAATTTTTGTAACAACTGTTTAGAGTTTGCAACAGTTCTGTGTTAGGGTTCTTTGTAACAGTGGTTCTGTAACAATTATATCTGTTACAAACACGTTGTTTTATTACCTTCTCTTCTTTTTGATCAACTTTTGAGCAACAAACATGTATTTTGAGCAAGAGGTTAATATGAGGAGCTGAACCCCATTATTGAGGCGATAGAGGAAGCTATTTTTCAAACAAAAAGTGGTATATTCTATTTTATCTATTTATTTGCAATTATTATATGATTATTTGCCTTGATCGAAAATTGTTTGAATGATTTTTGTTAAACAATTATTATTTCTTTTGATATAGCATACTTGGACCTAGGTTTTTGATGTTCTATGCTTCGGATTTACACTTGTTATTTTGAGAATCTATTTGTTGCAATAGTTTAGAATCAAATTGAACGAGATAATTGCATAAATATAAATATTGGATTAAATCACCTTGAACTTGGAAAATAGTGGAATCTTAGCCTCAGTGTTCTTCTAATATTGATATCAAATTTTTCAGTGTTTGGTATAATTATTAGTGAGTTTTCTATTTTAGTTTTAAATTTAAGTCTAAAGTTATCCTTCACAAGTTCGAGAATCGAATCATTTATTTACCACTATCACAACCACATCACTTCACCAATCCTAGAATCACTGAAATTGAATACTAGAAGAAATCTAAAACAAACACAACAACTTTCCTAGTATGTTTCCTACTTTATTTACGAATAGTTACTCTGATTCTATTTTTGAATCTGTCAAACCCTAGTAAAGCTGTATCCATATAAATATTTGTAAATCACTCAGCATTCAATTCATGAGAAAATAAAACTTGTTTCAAACGAACATATTTAGAGTTCAAAATTCTTTAAGAAAACCCCTATATTAATCGGATGATTCAAATTGTAATCAAGAAAAAAACTATGTTTTTCCGAGTTCATCAATTGTCTATCGGATGGAGAAAAAGACGAAATACGGGTCGGATCCGGATCTACTCAGTAGTCGGGTCACTTACACATTCAAACAACACTGTTCTCAAATCTCAAAATCACTCAAAACAAAATCTCGAATTAATAATCCCAAATTACAAAACAAAATCAACGATTTTCATGTCAATAATTAAACAAATCTTATTTTATGAAACATACATAGTATGTCGCAACAAATTCGTTGATAGCACTTCGATGATCAATCTGTAGATGATGGCATTACTTCCTAAAACTTAAAAATAGGAAAACTAATGTCTACCTGAAAGCTACATTTCATGTGCATAATTAATTATTACATCTGAAGGCTCGAAAAATATGTGTTGTCGGATCATGAGTACTAAGTTAAGACTACAGTAGGTAGGTGATGGCCTGGAAAATCAAGAGCCTTAAAGACACGATTAGGTGTACAGTTCTGGGGCAGATCTTCATAGGCATTCCACGCCTTTGTCGTTCATATATGGTTCAAACTGAAAAGAGAGGTATTCACCTACAAAGTATAAAATTTGCAAGAGAGTAAACAAAAAAATTACCGACATTACATAGTTAACATCTTTGTCCATAAAATATTATAATCTAGGAAAGATACACAAACAATGTTCCTGCCGCTTCATTCCAAAACCTGTAAAGACACGTCGTATGGCATGAGAATACGTGTTTATATTGTTAGACACGTCTTTTCTGCATGTAATTTATTCTCAATTTACCTTTAGGTTGTTAGTTGTTACTCGATAGTAATAATTATGGTCTAAGAAATGTGCACAACCTTATATAACTTGTATTCTGTCTGTAGGAATCAAACCCCAAGCCAACCTTATGGAAAAAAGCAGTGCGCTCTACCTACTGAGGTTAGACGGAAAAAAATGAGTTCAACATATATATTATAGCTGGGTAACTAATAATATTTGATTGAGTAATCTCAAATCCAATAAAACCAGAATAAAATATAAGAACGTATTTCAACACAACAATAAGACAGTAATATTTTAGTGTACACTCAGGGAAGTAGTACCTTATACACATCTGTGACTTGACATCTTTAACTGCTTGCTAAATAAAAAGGTAAAAGATATTTAAATCTATACTTTGCTTTGAATTTATATTTCATCTTTAACTCTGGGAAGTAGTACCTTATACACATTTGTGACTTGACATCTTTAATTTGCTTGACTTAGTAAAGTAAAAAGGACCACAATTGTTGTAGTTCTAGTATGAACAATGGCTAGTATTTGATTTTGATGTACTCTGTTTTAAAATCTATTTGAATGAACAACAAATTAGAACTAATGATTGATGTGTCCCTGATTTTGCAGTTCCACCAGCGAAGTAATCATTTCCTAAGGCATTAAAGAAAATTGGTTCATCCTCCCAAACAAAAATAACATCCTTATAAGAAAATAACATCACTATAAGATTAATGAAGATGGAAAATAACATCACTATAAGATTAATGAAGATGGTTGATGTTGGTGTTATTTGTACTGGTGAAAGTACATTTATATACATATGCTGGTTGGTTATAGTTTGCTATTCAGTTTATTAATGGGTTTCATTGTCAGGTATGTACATTATAAACCTTGAAAAAATATGGGAGAAGCTTATGATGGCTGCAAGAGTTATTGTTTCCATTGAAAACCCATAAGAGACCAATGTTCAGTCTGCTTGCTAAGCCATGTGGCAGATGGTTTTTCTGAAGTTTCCTCGCTACAACGGTGCACTCTTGCATACTCCTTAAATAGTATGCACATAACATTTTAATCTCAGCCATTCATTCTATTTAGGGAGTTATGTAACGAGGGTCGTGATTCTAAACATCGAGGATATTGGGGAAAACAGTTAAATAATCAACCAATCAGAAGACTATGTGAAATATATACTCGTTAGAGGAGTGTGAACAAATTTGGACTCAGGAAGATATGTCAGCTATTTCCACGTGTTAGAGTTGGTCCAGGTCAGCTGTTTCCACGTGTTTGAGTTAGTCCATGTCAGCAGCTTCCACATGTGACAGCTTAACTATGGTTAACAGTAGCTTGAGCTAAAGGGGAGGGCATTTTGGAGACAAGTAACACCGTTTTTTCCCCAACCGTTATGTCGGCAAAAGTATGACCATTTTGTAACCAAATTATAAAAGTATGATTGTTTTGTATTCAAATTACAAAAAGTGTTGACCATTTTGTAAATGGCCTTTTCTTATTAAACAACCAACATATTCAATCTCAAAGAGTCATGATTCAAAGAAAACAACATGTTTGAGAAGGTTTGTAATAGTGGGTTTATCTCCTATTCAAAATTGCAGGTTGAAAGGGAGCTCATACAACAACCGAAATGGATATGTCAGAGTTACCACCTTCACGCACATGATGATTCTTTACAAAACACCTAAACAACCCGCTTAATTATACCAGGCTAGCCATGGCCAGATGTGGTATACAATGGATTATGAGAGGATTTTGCTAACATGGAGCTGAAGAGAGGTCCAACCGTTGATCTTTCTTTTTATTTGGCAAGTCAATGTGAAATGAATGGTCAATGGTTATCCGTTTCTTGGAAAACATTTTATCCATAAAAAACGTACTCAATAAAACTAGGGACTTATTGCGGGTAGAGGTGTAAAACGTGCCAGCGCAGCACAGCACAACACAGCCCAAGAAATCACGTGCTTAGCGTGCTATTTGCCGTGATGTGCTGTGCCGGAGATTATGATGTGCCGTGCTGTGCCGTGCTTAAAGGCGTGCTGTGCCAGAAAAATAAACGTGCTGTGCTGTACTGTTCCAAGCATATTTATTTTATATTTTCCAACATAAATGTTTTCCAAATATTTAAGTATTGTATGTATTACTATGAAAATAAGTCAACATAACGGTAGTAGAATGTCAATAATTGGCTAGAATAAAGGTTTTTTTTGTGAAATATACACAAAATTCGATCTATTATGCCATGTTTTGTAGTATTTTATACATATTATGATGTGCTTTCTTAACATGTTGTGTTGTTCCGTGCCATGTGCTAATCCGTGATGCGTTCTATGATGGGCTACTGTGCCAATTAGTCAAACCCAGCACGTCCCATTTAACTAACGTGCTGTGCTGGGCTAAGTCACGTGCTGTGCTGTGCTCAAATTTTAGCGTGCTGTGCTAGGCTGTGCTCGTGCTGGCACAACCCAATTTACACCTCTAATTGCGGGGATAAACTCTTCCATGTTGAAAGGAAATTAGGAATTGCTTGGGGACCTGCTCTTAATGGCAAGAAAAAATGATGAATTTAAAGTCGATTTTTTTTTACTTTGATTTTGTATGAGGAGAGTACACTCTTGTAAAAAGGGTCCAAGTTTATAATGGATAGATCTCCAAAATATAGGTAAATCTTGGAACTAATGTCCAGTATCAAAAAAGATACTCCCGTATATAATACCAAATTAAGTTCCAAAACGTAAAGCAGGTTATTACTTCACGATTCACTTTATTTTTATTTCCTAAGATAACCTCTTTAATGCAGAATAATATTAATTATAAAAATAATGCTAGCAGTGGTCATGGTAGTTTCCTTTTTCATAGATTACATTTGGTTATTCAGAAAAGTATTGGTTCCCAGCTTGTGGCTAGGCTACCAACTGCTCATTTGTAATTCTTTTTCCCTTCTTTCATTATAATAAAAATTATAAAAATCTTAAAAAATAACTACTTCCCGATTTTTACTTTATTTTTATTTCCAAGCATAATCTCATTTAATTTCTATGATAATATAAAGTAATTACTTCCTACCTTACCCTATAAATATCATAGAAATCCTGTGGCAATAACATGTATCTCTAAATAAAGATCATTGCCTTACTTTTTTATTAAAATCCAAACAAAAGTGATGTATCAACCAATCTCATAGCATTCCCTCTTTTCATTAATCCTCTTTGTTTTTCTTATTCTAAACTTTTATGGAGGAGTTACTGTGAATGGAGATATAGTCAGAAAGTTTTGTAAGAATGAATCGATAATTGATCCCCATCTAAATTATGACTTTTGTGTTTCATCTCTTGAAGCAAGCCCTGTGAGCAAAACTTATGATATTTTCGGACTTGCTGTAATATCGATGGAGCTATGTTCGAACAACGCAACTTACATTCATACATATATTAAGGGAATTTTGAAGGATGGAAAAGAAGAACCGAGATCCAGGATATATCTAGAGCATTGTATGGAGTTTTACTCTACTGCTGTAGAAGATGTTCAAGAAGCTATGGAAGCATTTAATGGTAAAGATTATGATACTTCCCTCATAAGTGTGAGCGCTGCCATGACGGAAGCATTTACTTGTAAAATTGCATTTATAGAAAGTGGTGTTGATTTTAGTCTATTAAAGAAACAAGATTATGATTTCAATTAGTTAACTAAAATTTCTATAAAAACTATTGCGAAAATACACGATTCAAAAATGTAAGATTTGAATTTTGAAGTAATAAAGAGGTTTTATGTTTTATGCATAATTTTGGAATTTTCGTTTTCTTTTTTCTTTTTTCTTTTCTTTTCTCTTTTCTCTTTTCTCTTTTCTCTTTTCTGTAGTTACTTTTTATTGTTAACATTTGAAAATCCACCTTGAATCATGTCCAAATCCCATGTTCACTGTTACCTTTATTTTATCGATCGTACAGTATTACGGTGTTGGTGTAGCAGAATTTAGTTCTAGCTCATCCAATCTCGCACTTAATGATGCCTATCAATTATATAACTTCATCTTTGTGCCAAGGTCGTTTTTGTAGGAGTTTTTTGTGAGCATTTGTTGTGCAAGTGGTTATATTTTCTCTGCAAACTTAATTCTCCTTCTGCAACTCCAATTCTGGTTGCTAATACGAATTGGATACAAACCCATGTCTTCCTGTCCAATAGGAACTCTAAATTTTTACTTCTAAACCAATTCCAAACTTAACCCAATCTTCGTTTCTTTCAAAACCACTGAGTACTCTATAATCTCTTCCATTAATTCACTGTCAATGCAACAGAACATCTCTGCTCTAGTTCGCCGCTGAACCTAAACCAACTGCCAGTTAATCAAAGACTTTCTTAGACCTATCTGACTCGTAGCTGATCCAGTTTGTTCTTTCACTATAAAGTTACTTTTTCTGTGAACTCGGGGGGTTAAAAATCTTCTAAGGATTCTGACGGATACATGCCACGCAGACATACATATCAAGAAGCAGCACTAGTGGAAAAAAGACGTTTTAAGATAGTTGAAAAGTGTCGTATTAGAGAAAAATAAGACACTATAGAGTTTCCGCTGAAAGTGTCGTAGATTCAGTGTCTTTTTCTGGAACGACATTTTCAGTTTGCCTCTGAATTACGATGCTTTCTAAGTTCCGCTAAGCACGACATCTGGATTACTTTGTTTATTTATTTTATTTAAAAAAAAAAAAACAATTCAGATCTGGCTGACTGATTTCAGCAATTCTGACTAGGCTGAAATTGAAATCCGGATTCAGGCTCAAATTATATTAAATTGAAACTCAAATGACAATTCAAATTCAGATGAGGTCAAATAATATATAACTCATTTCATATAAAATGTCAATTACATTTATTAAATTGTAAATTTAGTTCAAAATCATACAAAAAGTATTCACGTCCTAAAAGAAAGTGCTACAAGTCCTAAAGAAAAATTCCAATCAATTTACAAGGGTTCTCTAATAGCTTCCTTGATCACAGACACAGAAATTGCAGAACTTTAGACTCTACTGGTCAAGGACAAGGTATTCACCTCTACCAATCGCTATTGCAGGTACAAGCATTAGCATAGTACTTGTCCAAATGCAACAAGTTCCAACCGTTAGGTACACAGTAACACCAATGCAGCAGCAACCATAAGAAACAATTCACAAGCATCAGATCTTGCACCCTTCAACCAGCAACAACCACAATCACAATAACTGATGATTTTGCACCCTTCAACGATTTTGCAGTTATAGGCAGCAACACTTTTCTGAATAGATCCATTTACTTCTTTATTCTACACAACATTTAAAAAAAATCATCAATAAAAGAGTCATTATAATTGAGGAACGTGAAGCTTTTTGTTATTATAATCATCATCTTAGTTGAAATGTAAGACCTGTTCAGTGGGATTGGGTATACCACAACAGGGAACCAGCTTGCTTCACAGAGAAGAAGCACAACCCTTTCCAACATCTTCCTATCCAGCAACAACAACAATCTTACCAGCAATCATGACATCAGTGTCCCTCAAGAGACCATCGGGAAGAGAGTGACGAATATATAACATACTTAGCAGCTCTTAGATACATGACTGCAACAAAGCTTGACAGCGATACTTATACAAATAGACCAATTAAGTAAACTAACAGACAAATCATGCTCTTAGAAATGCTTACCATGATTTCCAATGTATCTGCATCACCCACATCCTTTGTCCCTATGAATCTGAAATACAACCAGCTAATAACCATCAATAGTCCAACTTGTTAAGATGAAATTTCAAGAAGTTATTTCAGGAAATTAAGTTGAATCTTACCCCGATTCTTAGAGTAAACCATAAGCTAACAACCACCAATAATCCATTTCTATTGAGAATCCGAGCATATTCGAATATGATATCATGGAATTATCCTATACCATGAAACCACTTCCATTTAAACCAATGTCAGCATGTTTTTTTTATGTATAAGCACTTAAATTGAGTTAAAAGGGGAATAATGTCAAAGAGAAACTTAACCTTCGAGGAACTAATAGGTAAACATGATCTGAAGCTTTTATTTGCTTTATTGTTCGGAACTTTCATTTGGAATTGCACATCTCCAGGTTTCCCTGTGAACCACATTTGAGGAATAACACAAGATTCGCAGCATTGGAAGCACATCTACCAGTACATAAGCCATACTTCTAGGTTATTGATGACCACAAAATCAAAAAGTAAAATAAGGTGAGATAAACTTAGAGAAGAGATTTTCTTAAGAAAATACTAGTAAAAGTGTTTTTGTCTCACCCTTGATTCATGATGCCCAAACTTCATTAGTGGCAGTGCAGACTACAACATTAGCTAATGATAAGTTCTTAATTTACATGTTTAAAGTGTCAAATCCATAATAGTTTTAACTATAATTCTTGCATATTACTTGTTATTATGATTACTTTTGAGTTTATGTGTCATAATAGGTGAATCATCCAAAAAGGAGCTACAAAGTGCTAAAAGGAGCAAACAAGTAAAGTGTTATTGATGAAGAAGGGCCAAAGACCAATTTTAACTCATTTAAATCAAGGAATTCTTATCAACATCTCGAAGAGAATTCAAACGCGAAAAGAACGCAAAAAGAATGAGGTCATTCCGAGTTCGTATGAAGAAGTTATGAGCAAAATGGTGAAACCAATTTGGATTAGGTTTTCTGTGGGGCCTTATTGGGCCTGTGCGAAAAGAGAAAGGAGAGATGCGTTTTGGGCTTGCTATGGACGTGAAAATTAGGGTTTTTGGTGGATTTTGAGGAGGTTAAGTATCCTAATTGGATAAGGATATGATTTTTTTCTACTACTTTTGTTTTCTAGGGTTTGTGGATATGATAGAACTTCTTCTTCTTGTTATGAACTCCTTGAATATGAATACCTAATTTTATTATTGGTTATGGAATAGTTGGATTTCACAAAGCATGATTCTTTGATTCAATATATTAGTTTTGTCTCATATTTATCGTTTGCAATTTTCTGAAAATATAGTTACATGATTTGATTGATTGTTTTGTCAAGTTTCAAATTGGTAGAACTTCTAATCACATCTATTGCTAGTTTAGGGTTTATTATACGTAAAAGTGATATTCCTTGAATACAAGTAGCATAAATATGATTATAGTTTGTAGTGATATATTCTTATGATCATATGTGAATCGTAACCTTTGTTAAATTGAATTAGTGCGCTTTCCACGTTCAATTGCTTTGATTGGCCTGATTTCATAGAACTTAATGCATCTAGGGAATTAAACTTGATTAGTGCTTTTACACGTTAGGTTGTTCTCTTAGATAGAGCTCATACTCGCATCTTTTAATGTGATTGTTGATAACAAAAGGAGATTTGCGGGATATTCTTGCGATCAAGGTATCCTAGGGCTTTTGATAAAAGCTGAGATTAAAAATCAATTCTAGTTATTGTTTTGAAAGCATGTTAGTGAATGAAGATGAATCCTTAACCAATATATTTTCTATTTGATTTGTTTGCTTATTTCTTTCTTTGCTTTTATTTTATTTCTATTTTATAAAAATCATAAAAACCCCGGTGTTATTTATATAGGAAACCGAAACAACGAGACAACATATACCTCTCTGTGGGATCGATCCTTTCTTGTCCTTGCTATATTTATATTTTGAGTAGTAAGAAAGTGTAATTATATTTGTGTCGCCTGACAACCGATCAGCTAACCCTGCACCTAATGGTACTTTTCAAGGAGGATCCTGGCTTGATCAAAAAGATAATTTTCCAGGTATCACTTACCTAACCACCAACTTGCAAAAACTAGATACTGCAACCTTTAAGCACATATCGGTATTTCCTTATCGATATCATGAAGAATAACTGGGAAAAATGGAGTCCAGTTTCCATGACACCAGCTGTATTATTAAGACATCGAAACATATTCAACCCATTAAATAATTAAAGAAGAAAAGAAAACTTTAGATTAAAAACAAGAAACACCATTGTATCATTTCGTGTCTGTAGCATACCTCTCGTAACAACGTCTTCTCTTCTTTTTATGTCCTGCAGTAATGGAGAGAATTGTGAAAACTAATCGCAAATCTCTCAAAAGAAACAACAAGAAGTAAAATAACAAGTACTTTTAAGTATTGATGACTGGCATACCAACAACTTAGGTATGCAGGTTTACTTGTTCTCTCCTCTTCAAATCTGCTTCCCAAGATGCAATTTCCATTTTTCTATCCTTATAATTTTGTTTGGTATTCACAATACACCTTTGGGTGAACAAACTGACACCAACTAGAAAAGGGAGTGTGATTATTGAACTTCAATAACAGAAACACAATCCATACCAACAATATCTTGCTCTCCTTATCTATTCATGCACCTATGAAGGAAACGGATCAGAACATACACTACACAGAATAAGAAAAAAGTAAGAGAGTTTCGAACTACCACAATACTCACCAGCATATAGACACCTATTTACCAAACCCATTACAGAATATATCACTATAGTGTAACGACCACGCTGAAAAAAGAAATGAACACCTCATGGTAAGTAATCCACTTATTAATATCAGATTGTGAAGTGGTTAAGGAGTCTGTTTTCATTCTTATCACACAATTAGTAAAGGAGATTCAGAATCCGTGGGCTAACGTATGATTGTCACATAATTTGTAAAGGACATAAAAGGACTGAGAGTCTTGAGGAATGAGTACTATGAGGAGACCTGTTAATGATGCGTCATTATAGTTATGCCACAATCCCTGACGATGTATATGGTGTACTTGACCATGAAAAAAATTACAGATGTGAAGAACTCCCACCTGAAGATGAGTTCCAATTCATAAGTAAGACGAAAACCAAGTAAAGTATAATGTTTAAGGAAACTCTACTGGGTCATTTTCACAAACAAGTAGCAGACTAGTTTGCAAACCCAATTTAGAACTTCGATTTTTGAAGAAAATAAAAATTGATGGATTTTAAGTACTAAAGGTTAACACAAACATTCTATAGCTTCTTTGAGAGTCTTGAATCCCAAACCAATATTCTTTTACTATTGCTTCAATCTGCATAAAACAAACCATAGAATTAGTAAGAAAAAAAAAAATACATATCAACAACCTGAAATGAAAGATTTCAGTTCTTCTTATATATGTATAGATAAAAAAATATAAACCCAACTCGTATCAACAGTCAATAAGAGGATATGCAAAACAAAAACAAAAATTAAAATAGGTTATAAACATTATCCCTAAATCAAAATCCAAATCAAAGCTAAATAAGATAGGTTATAAACACCACCAAAACTAACTTCTACTCGTTCCTCTCCTCCTCTGTGAAAAATATCCATCAGATCTGAAACGAAAAAACATTAGCAAATTACTAAAAAATGTAACCCCTAAAATAAATCAGAGTACACGAAAAAAAACCTACAAAATTAGTAAATCCCTAGATCTGAAATGAATGGGTTCTTACCTGTGTAAAAACACCTTCAAATAACTTCAATCACTAACAAAAATATGCAAGCTTAGCTCATAGTGGTGGTGTTATGGTGATAGCAAAAGTGAGATGGATTTTATTTTTATTTTTTTGGAGCAGAGTTAGACGAAATCAAGTGAAGGTTGGAGAAAGAGAAAGAGCGAGTAATAGAGGCGGATAGGATAATGTTTTATCTCTCCAAATGGTATAAGATATCATATGGTTGAGGTGAGATATTTCTCTCTCCACATAATCAATTCTATTCATACGTCGTTGTGTTAGTCAACTGAAGTCCCGACCCAACGACACCTTGACTTCAGTCAGCAGCATGTTCCGTTTATTGTTTCATTTTTTTGTATTAGGATATTTATTTCATGTCGTTTCATTGTGCCTCAGATAACCCTTTTTCCACCACTAGTGCAACACCTTTTTGTTGCAGGCTTAACCTTTTGTTTACAGCTCCAAATCTTGTCGAAAAAGAGAATTGAACCTACGGGTATGATACAATGTTGAGGAGGGTGTTCATCAGCTCTTCCTCATCAGTTCAAAGAGGGTATTTCTCATCATTTCAAAGCCGGTCAAGAGGAGATCATTGCTGTTGAGGAGGTGTAAAATGCAGTCAAAGAAAGAGAGAAGGACGTTGTGTTTATGTGGTCTCTGCAGAGAGCCGGTGGTGTTTTTAACTATGGAGATAGCGTCACCGATAACTTGAACTACTCGGACATGCACAAGGTACTGTCGTTATTTCAGAAGTTCTTTTGTTGTGCAATTTTGATGATAAAGATTGACATCCTCCCATACAACAACTTGCTCTATACTGAGGTTACGTGGGTTTTGAAGGAACAACCCAGGTCTTATTAATACGTGGTTAAAGTAAAGAAATTAGGAAAATCAATAATGAAGCCATAAATTTGAGTCTTGAAGATTTCTGACACAGTATAAAGATGGTAAATAAGATTCTTTTATGCATGTTGATGTTCTGGAATTAGGTAAAAGAAGAAATACAAATTAAAATTCAAGACATTATCAAGATGAACAGAAAAAAATACGATGAAGATGAACTCATCATTATTATTTTTTTAGAGAATTGCAGCGAGAAAGTATTTTTTTCTACATAGAAATTTATATTTTAATTTTTGTCGTACATATAACTACAGGAAAAATATACATCTGCAACTGGAGTTTCACAACTCTTTGCTAAATGTCGCAGAACATCCTATGTTTTGCAACTTTTTTCAAAGGAAGTGTCGTAGAAAGGAATGAGTACTAACCCCCAAGACCAAAGGGTTGCGACCAAAAAAAAAAACGATACCCCTTTAAGCAAAATAGTTGTGACGCCATTTAGCTTTCACAACCGTTTTCCGGATATGTAGTTCAAAATACAATCACAACTAGTAGCAAGAGTCGTTGAAGATAAACAAAATAAAAAAAAAGAATAGTGTTGAGGGGATTCGAACATGAACCTACTATGTGTTAGTTCAACCCATCAACCATCCTTACACTTTACAAGTTTTGAGTTTTTCTGCTTTTTTTTATCAAAATGTATAACAACCTTTATAAGTGTTGTTGAAGTAAAATATAGTATGTTGGAAAAAAAATGAGGTTACGAGGATTTGATCCTGAGCCTCATGCGTGCAAGTCCATACCTTCAACCATGCCTAAATTATCACAACACTGTTAGATTTGTGATTTTTTTATACTAAGTTCATGTCAATCTTTGACGACCTTTATAAGAGTTGTCGTAGAGGTATAAACACTTCTGCTAAAATTTTCTCACTTCTGCTATTTTTTTTGTCATCACTATTCACAACCTTTATAAGAGTCGTCGTAGAGGTATAAACACTTCTGCTAAATTTTATTCACTTCTGCAAAAAATTTCTCCTTTCTGCTAATTTTTTCTCACTTCTGCTAAAAATTATTTTGGTCTCCGGTTCTGCTAAATTTTTCTCACTTCTGCTAAAAACTATTTTCTCTAACACCCCCCACTAAATTCTAGAAATTTAGGCATTTCGATATTGGGTAGAAATATCCAAAGAGGGTTTTTTTAAGATTTCAGAGAATATTCCCATGGAATCTTACCTGTAAATGGTTCACTCCTCGCCAGGTTTCGACCTCGAAGCCAGTTTCATTCATGAAGTTGACGAATTCGTGTGTGTTTAAGGTTTTAGAGAATATTCCAATGGAATCTTACTTGTAAAAGGATAGATTGATGATCTTGTGTTTAAGGTTTTAGTATTCCAATGGAATCTTATAAAAGGAGTCCATCTTTCTTATCTGAAGTTTCAACCTCCTCGCCAGGTTTCAACCTCAGAGCCAGTTTCATTCTCGAAGTTGATGAATTTGTGTGTGTTTAAGGTTTCAGAGAATATTCCAATGGAATCTTACTTGTAAAAGGATAGATTCATCGTTCTAAATAAGTTTCTGACTTACAGTAGTCCACTCCTTGCCAGGTCTCGACCTCGGAGCCAGTTTCATTCTCAAATTTGATGAATTTATGTGTGTTTAAGGTTTCGGAGAATATTCCAATGGAATCTTACTTGTAAAAGGATATATTCATCGTTCTTACGAAGTGTCTGACATATAGTAGTCCACTCCTCGCAAGGTTTCACCCTCGGAGCTAGTTTCATTCTCGAAGTTGACGAATTTGTATGTGTTTAAGGTTTCGGAGAATATTCCAATAGAATCTTACTTGTAAAAGGATAGATTCATCGTTCTAAAGAAGTTTCTGACTTACAGTAGTCCACTCCTCGCCAGGTTTCTACCTCGGAGCCAGTTTCTTTCTCGAAGTTGATGAATTTATGTGTGTTTAAGGTTTCAGAGAATATTTCAATGGAATATTACTTGTAAAAGGATATATTCATCGTTCTTACCAAGTTTCTGAATTACAGTAATCCACTCCTTTCCAGGTTTTGACCTCGGAGCAAGTTTCATTCTCGAAGTTGATGAATTCGTGTGTGTTTAAGGTTTTGGAGAATATTCCAATGAAATCTTACTTGTAAAAAGATAGATTCATCTTTCTTACGAAGTTTCTGACTAATAGTAGTCCACTCCTCGCCAGGTTTCGACCTCGGAGCCAGTTTCTTTCTCGAAGTTGACGAATTTGTGTGTGTTTAAGGTTTCGGAGAATATTCCAATGGAATCTTACTTGTAAAAGTATAGATTCATCGTTCTAACGAAGTTTCTGATTTACAGTAGTCCACTCCTTGCCAGGTCAAGACCTCGGAGCCATTTTCATTCTCGAAGTTGACGAATTTGTGTGTGTTTAAGGTTTCGGAGAATATTCCAATGGAATCTTACTTGTAAAAGGATAGATTCATCGTTCTTACGAAGTTTCTGACTTATAGTAGTCCACTCCTCTCCAGGTTTCAACCTCGGAGCCAGTTTCATTCTCGAAGTTGATGAATTTGTATGTGTTTAAGGTTTCATAGAATATTCCAATAGAATCTTACTTGTAAAAGGATAGATTCATCGTTCTAAAGAAGTTTCTGACTTACAGTTGTCCACTCCTCGCCAGGTTTCGACTTCGGAGACAGTTTCTTTCTCAAAGTTGATGAATTTATGTGTGTTTAAGGTTTTAGAGAATATTCCAGTGGAATCTTACTTGTAAAAGTATAGATTCATCGTTCTAAGGAAGTTTCTGACTTACAATAGTCCACTCCTTTCCAGGTTTCGACCTCGGAGCCAGTTTCATTCTCGAAGTTGACGAATTCGTGTGTGTTTAAGGTTTCGAAGAATATTCCAATGGAATCTTATAGATTCATCGTTCTTACTTTTACAATATTTGAAGTTCGAATTGACTCTGAGCTTCATATTTATCGATTTCGACGATATATCATGCTACGTTTAAAGTGTGAACTAAAGCTACTTCATGACCTGTATGACTAGTCGAAATTACTTCATGACATATGTTACTAGTTGAAAGCCGAAATCAAAAAGAGAAAGCACAAAAACACAAAGAGAAAGCACAAAGAAAACACAAAGAGCTTCATATTTATCGATTTTAATGGTGTATCCTTCTAACCCGAGTCTTCCGGTGTGAACTAAAGCTACTTCATGACCTGTATGACTAGTCGAAATTACTTCACGACCTATGTGACTAGTCTAAGTTTAACCCGGAAGCACATAGAGAAAGCACAAAGAAAACACACTTTCCTTGATCCGTATGACAGTCTTAAATCAAATCTCTACCGTCCGAAGATATCCCTAATCCGTGTGACCATCCTTTAAATAAATCTCTACCATTCAAAGATAGGTATATAGTAGATCAAAACAAAATTTCTCACTTTCTTCACTTTCCTCTCTTATCTTCGTCTCTCACCTCATAAAACTTCTTCCTCCGAAAAAACCCCAAGGTTAAGATATTGCATCATTGAATCTGTGATGATAATAAAATGGATTAGATCGGGAACCAAAATGATTGAAACACCAAGAACCAGATCCAAGCTAACAATCAAGTAAAAAAGGAAAAGAAACAAGAAGTAATTCGTTGAGTTATGCGATTTAGGGATTGAATCTCGATGATGAATTTACTTATTTGTTGTTGTTGATATTCATGGGAAGTTGGGTTTGCTTACGATGATACTGTGAATTTTATGGAGATTGCATAAGGGTCTGTGAATCAAATCTTTACCACAGATTGGGTTTATGTTTTGAGTTGGATTCAGTGGAAGGGTATAGCTCAATTTTGAGTTTTATATTACAGTTTTGTTCGATTTTTTCCCTTTTTTTGATGATTGAAAAGTTTTATTTTGATTAGATCTTTACTGAAATTGAGATTTTTTTTCATTTTCTTCTGTTTTGATTAGATTTGTTCAAAACCAAGATTGGATTTGGGTTTTGAGTTGGATTCAGTAAAAGGGTATAGCTCAATTTTAAGTTTTATGTTACAGTTTTGTTCGATTTTTAGATTATGTGTTAGGGTTTTTAGGTTGAAAGGCCAATGATGTAAGGATAATATTTGCTACTCTTGATGGGGTGTTTATAGACCCTTCTGATGATTATTTATCCACCAAGATCTCTGAGGCTTCACATATTTCATGTCATCACTATTTTATTTTATTTTGATTTAGTGATTTTTTTTGCCAATGTTTTGGTTGTTACTGATATCTTAACTCGATTTACTGGTTTTCATTTTGATTCTTTAGAGATTTAGGATTTATAGTGGATTTGTGCTTTTTTATAGGGTTTCCGAATGTGGTTTAGGTTATGGTTGTATGTATCCAGTGATGTAAAGATAATAATTGATACTCTTGATGGGGGTCATAACTGCTTCTGATGATTATTTTTCCACCAAGATCTCTGAGGCTCTAAATTTTGTTTTGCTGTTTCAATTTTTTTACATCTCTGGGTCATCTTATTTCTCTGCTTAGTTGGTATTTGAGATGGTGTATGACTTTGTGTATTTCTGCGAAAGACTTGAATATGAAAGTATTCTTATGGTAAGACTAACCTTTTATCTCTTCTACTAGGGAAGTCATGCAAGTTTTAGTCTTCTGCGAATTAGTTGTCCAGCATAATAACTGTATATTCTCCGCGAATTCATTTTTTAGCTAAGCATAATTGCTAATTTTTTGGATCTTCGTTCAGTATGACCTTGCCAGTGCTGTTTGGTTATGGTCAATGTGATATTAATGGAACCGTTTGGTTGCACTAAAGAATTCATTGGTGTGAATTCTGTTGTTTTGAATTGTTGGGAAACTAATCTGAGAGAGGCCTTGTTTAGTAATTGGATTGCAATTTTCTTTGTTTACTGTACAATTTTTGTCGAAGCTTTGGTTCTGTACGCATTTATCTAATACTTGTATTCTTTTCAGGCTTGCTGGTTCGCTTCTGTTAGTGCATATGCCTGTCCTTTTTTTCCTGTATATCCTTATAATTTATATTATGTACAATTAGTAAGTGACCTATTTGGTGGAATAATCGATTTATATTTAAGGCTAGGTGAATTTGGATCCTACCAAGCTAATTCAGTAAATTAGTGTCCACTTTAAATGCATTGTTTGGGGAGAACAGAGAAACTACTTTGTAAACTGTCACGCTGCTTCACTTGGTTATATAAAATATATACAAAGAGTTAGTCTTCAACATATGTGAACTTTGTATCCTTGAATCTGTATGATACCCAATTGTTTCAGTGCCGTTGTCCACTTTAATTGCCTTGTTTAGCGAGAACAGAGCAACTACTTTGTAGATTCTCATGTCGCTTCACTTGATTAAATACAAGAGTTAGTTTTAAATATATGTGGTCTTTGTATCATTGTATCTCTACCTACATCTGTAGCTTACCATAAAGTATGATGTAGGTTTTGAGCAAGCAATACAAAACTATGCAATTCATACTCTCTCCCTGACGTATAAAAGGTTCCAAGGGCGGTACTTGCAGAGGTATACATTTTTTTCCATTGTCTAAATTTTTTCTTTTTGCGATTCAATTTCACTGTCATTTCCAATGCTCATCAGGTTTCACAATGTAAACATGATCTTTGTTCTTTTTACAGGCCATCAACATTGAAGGTTCAGCCTTCGACAAGTTCTTAGAACACCAGGTAGCCAACTACGGTTGGGTGGTTGAGAAATGCCAAGGCCGGGGTAACAATCACAATTTTTTTTGCCGAACAATTTGCATTTCTGTCATTTGTGGATGATATTTTTTTTCGTTATATACTTGCCTATGCTGCAAGATGCTGTGTAGTGCATGTTTTTGGTTTCGGTCATCATTGAATGTATGAACAACTAATAATATAAAAATGTTCTGCGTGCCGATTAGCACATGCTAGGCCTCATTCCTATGTTGGGCATGATGCATGCAGACTTAGGGTCTTGTGCCATGGTCTTATTTTATTTTATGCATCTATTTTGGAGTATTTAGGACCATCCATAGTTCCATCAGGGAACCCACAATTGGCTAGGTGAAAGAGAAACTAACATGGATAGTAATGTTGGTCCTTACTGTAATTTCTCGCAATTAAATTTCTTCTTAGTTTGCTCAAAATTAATCGCACCTTGCAAGAAAGACATATATGGTAATGTATACAAATATTGATGTGTCATGTTCGAGTCTAAGCTGTTTGATAAAAATGAGTTTGTTGTTATTTCAGAAACAAGATATGGTGCCAGTCTGCATAAGCATATCAAGAAGATGGAAATCAGTCGACATTCCAAGTACTTATGCGAATTCTGTGGAAAGGTATAGTTGTTTTCGCTTTGGTAAACCAGTTCGTCGGCATCTTTTTTTTCTTTTTAGTATCGAGTTGGTGAATCTGTTCCAGTACACTCACAGTATGCTGTGAAGAGACTGTAAGAGTTAGTGAATCTGTTCCAGTACACTCGCAGTATGCTGTGAAGAGACTGTAAATTCTTATATAATTTGCAATTGCCTACCAATGGTGGAAAGCTACTCGTTGCTGATTTTTTTCATCCTCAAGATGTGAATACGTGGGAAGAAGCACCTATTGCAGCTCCTATCAGAACCATCCCAAAAACTCTGCAGCCAGCACTGTATAATGTGGATGATGCTCATGTCTACATGCCGACTTCAAAGTTCAAGTATGTTAGTGATGCTAATGTTTTATCAAATGGCCCAAGGATCAAATAGTGTTCTCATAGACATCTTAATCTCATAATCTTCTTGGAGTGTGTTCAGAAAACTTAACTTTTGGTAACAAACATCTATATCACTGCCATCTTTTGAATGTAAATGTGTTACACTGGCAGGTTAACTTGAGTGAATGTAAATGTGTTACACTGTTTGGTTAATGTGAATGTGAATTACTTTTGACAATTTGGTTTTAGCCCTAATTTTTTATTCAAAATAGTTTTATGCACCCAACTCCTAACAAAAGTTGTAGTTACACATTCATCTACTGAAAATAGAAGTTGTTATTTTTAAATATTACAACCTTTAAGGATGTTGTGCTAGATATTATGGCTATACTAGACAAAGGTTGTGAAATAAAGTATAAAAATATAAATAAGAGTTGTGTGAGATTTTTCAACCATTCTAACAAGTGTTGTGTGAGATTTTTCAACCATTCTAACAAGTGTAGTAATAGTGATATTCACAATCATTATAGAAGTTATGTTACAAAATTTTACTACACATATTAAATGTTGTGAAATCAAGCCTTGCAATATAAATAAGAGTTGTGTTAGGCTTCTAAAATAAAATCGAAAGAGAATCACAACTGAACCACAAGGTAGTCGAAACTTGAACCATAACTACGTTTACGACTCTTAGCTCGAAGTTGCAATAAATCCGGGACCTTCTGCAACCCCCCTTCCGCAACCCATCGAAAAGTGTCGTTGTAGATCAACTACGACACTTGTGGGGGGTTGCCAATGTATGTTTTTCCCGTAGTTTACATGAAAGTGGTTTTTCTTTTTCTTTTTAAGGCATGTAATTAAAAAAATGGAAATTAGTTGACAATTTGTTCCGGGTATTTGGTGCCCACGGAATCATGAAGTAAAATTTGACTAATAAAGGATGAGATTGCCTGGTCCCATATGTTGGTTGAAAAACTCCTCGTTTGACTTCCATCTGCTGCATGATTGGTTAACCCGTCTGCCGCTTGATTTCATTCCCTGTAGTTGTGCTGAATTGCAGCTTGCGGGATCTGTTGAAATCTTATTTTTGTTTCTTTAATCATCCCTAATATGTGCCAAGATGAGGGTGTAGATGAATCGATGAAACGCATAAGATTTTCTGATTTGGTTTCAAAGATAACTCTTGGCCGTTGCCATGAAAGTGGTGTTAATTCACTTTTGAAAGTGGTTTTAACCGAAAAACTCACCAATAAAATGGACCGGAACGTGCACCCCGGTTTCAAGGGGGTGCATATATTTAGACTCCTGATTTCATATTTAAAGTATGTATAAGTGCATACATGTCGACTATTTAGCAGTAGGATATGAGAAACCGAAAACAGGGACAACTGATTTTAATGAAAATCTTGGAATCAATGTCCAGTAAAAACGTTACATCTCATTAATGCCAAATTATATTTTTCCAAAACCTAAAGTAGGTAATTAATTCCTGATTTACTTTATTTTTATTTCCAAATATAATCTCATTAACACCAAATAATATTAACTTTAAAAATCTTTAGAATGTAGTTACTTCCAGATTCACCCAGATAATATAACATTAATTTCAAAAATATTAAGAAAGTAATTACTTCCTGATTTACCAATAAATGTCATAGAATTCCTGTGATAGCATGAAATTATATAATAAGGGTTCCCTTAATAAAATTCATTGCCTTCTTTTGTTAAAATCCAAACAAAAGTGATGAATCAATCAATCTCATTGCTTTTCCTCTTTTCATCAATCTTTTATGGTTTTCTTGTTCTAAACTTTTATGGGGGAGTTACAGTGAATGGAGATATAGTTAGAAATTTTTGTAAGAATCAATCGACAATCGATCCTTATCTAAATTATGACTTTTGTGTTTCATCTCTCGAAGCCAACCCTCATAGCAAAACTTCTGATATTTTCGAACTTGCTGTAATATCAATGGAACTTTGTTCGAAAAATGCAACTTATATTCGTACGTATATTGAAGGCATTTTGAATGATGGAAAAGCGGAACCGAGAGCCAAGATGTATCTAGAAAATTGTATGGAATTTTACTCTACTGCATTAGAAAGAGTTCAAGCGGCCATGGAATCATTTAAAGGTAAAGATTATCATACTGCTCTCATAAAAGTAAGCGCGGCCGGGACCGAAGCAGATACTTGCAAAATTGGGTTTACAGAAGCTGGTGTTGATTTTAGTTTATTAAAGAAACAAGATTATAATTTCTATCAGTTGACTAATATTTCAATAGATTTAATTGCGAAAATAAGTGATTCAAGAATTTAAGATTTGGAATAATAAGTAGGTTTTTTGTTTTAAAAATAAATATCTAAATTTTTGTATTACATTTGTTGGAAATTACTTTTTTGATAGCATATAATCCACCTTGTATTATGTCTAAATCTTATGTTCACTTTTCCGGGAGAGTTACTGTGAATAGAGATATAGTCAATAGAGATATAATCAGAATTTCGATGATACCAAATAATATTAATTTCTATGATAATATAAAGTAATTATTTCCTAACTTACCCTATAAATATCATCGAAATCCTGTAGCAATAACATGTATCTCTAAATAAAGATCGTTGCCTTATTTTTTATTAAAATCCAAACAAAAGTGATGTATCAACCAATCTCATTGCATTCCCTCTTTTCATCAATCCTCTTTGTTTTTCTTATTCTAAACTTTTATGGAGGAGTTACTGTGAACCGAGATATAGTCAGAAAGTTTTGTAAGAATGAATCGATAATTGATCCCCATCTAAATTATGACTTTTGTGTTTCATCTCTTGAAGCAAGCCATGTGAGAAAAACTTCTGATACTTTCGGACTTGCTGTAATATCGATGGATCTATGTTCAAACAACGGAACTTACATTCATACATATATTGAGGGAATTTTGAAGGATGGAAAAGAAGAACCGAGAGCCAGGATATAGCTGGAGCATTGTATGGAGTTTTACTCTACTGCTGTAGAAGATTTTCAAGAAGCCGTGGAAGCATTTAATGGTAAATATTATGATACTTTCCTCATACGTGTGAGCGCTGCCATGACGAAAGTAGTTGCTTGTAAAATTGGGTTTATAGAAAGTGGCGTTGATTTTAGTCTATTAAAGAAACAGGATTATGATTTCAATCGGTTAACTAAAATTTCAATGAATTTTCGAATCCTATATAAAAAAATTGATTCAATTTTCCAACAAAATGTCATCGACTCTTCACTGCTGGCTCTGGTTTTGAGAACTGATAGGCTCAAGATCTTTCTTGTGTCGTATTTGTTGAAAGCGGAGGAGTTGAAAAGCGAAAGGGTGTAATGAAATCCATTGTTGTTGTGAGAACTCAGTCATGGGTAAAAGAGAGATGGTTGACATTTGTTATCTGTCAGGAGTTAGCGTCCGAACTACTTGAAGTTCAGTCTACCAGCTCTTCTGTGTGAGCTTTCTAAAGGCTGTTAGTTTGTCGCTCCGGACTCCATTCTCATTTTATGTCTTCAATCTTTCGCCATAAATACGAAATATATATGGACCCTGTCGTCTAATCTCATAGGAACACTAAAGCATTACTCCAAATTCTAAACCAAGTTCAATTCCGACCCAAGCTTTATTGCTTTCCCAACTGATGAGTATTCTTCAATCTCTTCCGGTAATTCCTCGTCTATGCATCAACTCTTCTCCACTCTAATTCGTCACCTTTGGAGCCAAGGCCAATTAGAATGATTTTTCTGAAGTCAATTGATCAAAAGTGATGGTCAACTTAAATGATTAGCAAAGGATGAAACCTATCTTTCAAATGATAAAAATCTTCGGAATAAATGTTGATGATGCTTTATTGACTCCGGTGGTTGATAGTCGAAGATAATAGTATCCTCGGATGACAGTGGAATGATGGTTTATTGGTAGGTAGTTGCGGATTTTTGATGACGGTGATTACTGGAAGCTCCGCTGGAGTTTGGAGTTAAGTCGAGGAGTTGATGGGAGATGGAGTGGAGGAAATGATTCTAGTGAACTAGGAGAAGCAGTTAAGCATTAAAGGGGGAAAGTTTCGTAACGTTTACGGGAAAAGTTCTGTGACGTTTCCGATAATTTGTGAGCCGAAAGTCATATTAGACCGAGGACTTCGGATAAACGAAAACAGCGGCTACCATTTGGTTTGAAAGGCCCGGATAAAACAGAAAGAGGTAACCTTCTATTTCATTTTTAAGCTGAAATTGAATACAACAATCTTATAAATATACATCAAAAGTGAAATACATGATAAAATACAAATTTCTTGAATCATAATAACAAGTAAATTGTAATACACCAACATATAGACTAAAAACATGAACTTTAAAGAGAAATCTATTGATTTTTGAGGGATGACCGTTGAATTGAGATTCAACCATTTGGAGGATCTGAAGAAACCATCTTTTTCATTGTTTTCTTCATTAAGATAAGATGGAATTGTCCCAAAAGGGAGTAATAGGCACACAACATCGTTATGATTGCTTCCGGTAGCCATTAATCATCACAAGAATGGAGGACCACTTTCTTCCGGGATGAATCGTCCTTATTAATATATATGAAATGATTGTACCAATCCATTGAAACACCTTTAAGGATATGAGAAACTGATTTACAAACATCTAACAAGCATTTATAACACTTTTAGAGAATAAAGCCTATGGAAGATAAAATAAAAACGGGTTAGAAAACCATGTATCGCTTGAATCAACGATGTTTTATTTAGATAATAATAATATATACAAATGCTTCATGCAACCGAACCTATAAAGAAGTTCTATCAAATCCAACATCACGACAAATATGTTTAGGGAAGATTTGGAGATCCAAATTGGAAAAAACAGTTACAATTATCGTGCGACTTTTGTTTTTTTAGTGATTTTTGGAATGCAAATGCTTAATATTTTAGCAGCTCTGTGTAGTGGTATTGAGAATTGGTTCCCAACAAAACACCCTGAAATTCATGAAGGGTTATAGAGAGACTAATTCTAATACACAACAAAATTCTCTCTAGAAATACTCTCTCTCTAAGATATTCTATATTAGCTTCTTCTCTCAAGCGAGAATGCCTAGCCTCCAAATATAGGAAAAGCCTGCCATCACTTGACTAACACATGTACTTCCTCTTTCATCAAACCCTCAACATTAACCAAACACGAAATTTTACAACAAGGTTTACAAGCAACCACTAGTCTCTGCTGACAAGAAACCCATATTTACCACAACATCTTTTAATGGTGGCTCCAATTTTTCCCAAGATATTCCAAACAACAAGCATGTAAATTAGTCCGGTAAAGAAAGGAAGCGATAAGCAATTGTATAGAAACACTTACGCAATATTCCAAACAACAAGCATGTAAATTAGTCTCCCCAACACTTACGAAGTACACGTGGCTTTCTTGTAAGTGATATCTTTGGAGGTATAGAAACAAGCAATTGTATTGATGACACTAGAAGTTGACAAGAGTGTGAAAAACAACAACTAATATACCATAGTGTTTTGAGCCTAGGACATCCAAATTCAACAACAACTCAAACGAAAATAAACAAGGCTGACAATTAGACTTTGGGTACCTTTGAATTTGGGTCTGTCAAAATTTAATTAGAGTTTGGGTCTCGGGACGTCATTGACCGTCTTGACAATTAGTAGGCTAACTTGTCAAGATTTGGCCAATGACGGTCCCTGAGACCCAAACTCTAATTAAAATTTTGACAGACCCAAACTCAAAGGTGGTCACAAAGTTGAGACCCAAAGTCTAATTGTCCATTTGGAGATCCAAATTGGAAAAAACAGTTACAATTATCGTGCGACTTTTGTTTTTTTAGTGATTTTTGGAATGCAAATGCTTAATATTTTAGCAGCTCTGTGTAGTGGTATTGAGAATTGGTTCCCAACAAAACACCCTGAAATTCATGAAGGGTTATAGAGAGACTAATTCTAATACACAACAAAATTCTCTCTAGAAATACTCTCTCTCTAAGATATTCTATATTAGCTTCTTCTCTCGCGGAATGCCTAGCCTCCTTTTATAGGCAAAGCCTGCCATCAGGATGACTAACACATGTACTCTCCTCTTTCACGAAACCCTCAACATTAACCGTACACGTGTATTTTACAACAAGGTTTACCAAGCAACCACTAGTCTCTGCTGCGGGGAAACCCATGTTTGCCACAACATCTTTTAATGGTGGCTCCAATTTTGTCCCATCCGGATATAAGTTTTATTTATATATACATAACGGTAGGATCTTTGAACTATATTATAATCACAATATGGATAGTTGTGTTAAAGTAGAATACCTGATGAAGCCATTGATTGAATCCAAGAAATCCTCCAAGGCTGCAAGCACGCCCGTAGAACAGAGTACAATGGAATATCTTGGTTTCTCCTTCTTGACCTTTTGTGTAATGAATAATAAAATTCTCGAACCAATACTAATGGCTATTGAGTTCCTTCTATAGGTAGAAGGAGGGCCAAGTTTCTTAGGGTTAGAGTTGGAAATCAATCTCGACCGTCCATCAAGGAAGAGTTAATAGGAATTAATCCCCTAGAATGGTAACCGAAATATTTTGCAATATTCTTAATTAACCAAAATTATTACATGGTCCCACAGGATATTTCTATATGTATAGAAATATTCTTACATTCTCCCACTGGTCCATGTGATAATTTATTTAACGGTTAACTATAGAAAAACATAAGCGCGCATAATTCCTAAACAAAATTAATGGTTAAACGTAATACCTTAACCAAGCAAATCACGTATGCGAGTCATGGAGGTGGAACATTGTCCTGTTATCAACATGTTCCCTTCCATGTACCGCAACACAAGCAACTTACTTAATCAGGCATTAAATGGGGATATCATAATGGTCCACTAATGTCTTCCAAAGAAAACAATTTCTGTAACATTCATCCAATAACATAAAAGTATACTAAAGTGGATACAGAAATAAGTTCAGAATAACAACAATAATAAGATCTCAATAAGTGTTCAAACATAAGCAAAAGTCTAAGTGAAACTAATTGTTTGTTACTCCCTCAAAACCCATGTTTCCAACATGTTCCAAAAAGGTCTTAGGAGGCAACGCCTTCGTAAATGCATCTGCAATCATAAGTTTTGTGCCTATGTGTTCAATGAATAACTTTTTCATCTGAACAGCTTGTTTCATGCATAGGTACTTTAGATCCATGTGTCTTGAACCCTTAGTATATCTAGCGTACTTTGAAAAGAATAATGCTGCGGCATTATCACAATAAAGTTTCACAGGTGCGGAGGAAAAATTTAGGTCTCCAAACATTGAGATGAAATTCCGAACCCATGAACAATGATTTGTAGCCTCGTAACATGCTTCAAATTCAGCTTCCATTGTTGATCCAGTGATAATAGACTATTTTGCACTTTTCCATGATATTGCTCCTCCATCTAATAAAAAGAGATATCCAAAAGTGATCTTTCGAGTATCATTACATCCCATGAAATCGGAATCTGAATAGCCAACCAACTCAAATTTATCTGACTTCGTAAATGTGATACGATGATCCTTCGTTCCTTGCTGGTACATGAAAACTTTCTTTGCAGCTTCCCAGTGTTCCATTCCAGGATTCACAAGGTATCTTCCCAGCATACCAACTATATAGCTGATATCTGGTCGTGTGCAAACTTGAGCATACATTAAACTTCCCACCACAGAAGCATAAGGGATTTTATCCATTTACTTACGTTCCAGTTCATTTTTAGGACAAAGATTGAGTCCAAACTTGTCTCCTTTAGAAACCAGAACTATACTTGGCTTACATGCACTCATCTCAAACCTCTCTAGAATTATTTCGATATATGCTTTCTGTGAGATTGATAATGTTCCAAGTGATCTATCACGGGATATTTCTATCCCAATCACATAAGAAGCCTCACCCATATCTTTCATTTCAAAATTCTTCGAGAGATATTTCTTAGTTTCATGCATAAGACTAAGATCACTACTCGCAAGTAGTATGTCATATACATACAATACCAAAAATATGAACTTCCTTCCACTGATCTTGAGATATGTGCATGGATCTACATCATTTTCTTCAAAACCAAATTTTTGAATGGTTTCGTTGAACTTTAGATACCATTGCATGGAGGCTTGCTTAAGTCCATAAATTGATTTCTTAAGTTTGCAGACCATGTGTTCCTGTGACAAAACCTTCAGGTTGACACATGTAAATATCTTCCTCAAGCTCACCATTAAGAAAAGTCGTTTTCACATCCATTTGATGTAACTCAAGGTCATATTAAGCTACTAATGCCAGGATAATTCTGAGAGAGTCTTTCTTTGACACGGGAGAAAAAGTCTCTTTGTAATCAATGCCATATTTATGAGTGAAACCTTTGGATACAAGTCTAGCTTTATAACATTGGATATTGCCATTAGCATCGCATTTGGTCTTAAAGACCCATTTGCACCCGATTGCTTTGTGTCCTTCAAGAAATTCAATGTATTCCCAGACTCCATTATCATCCATAAATATTTTCTCCACTTTCGTAGCATTAATCCATTGATCAGAATTACTACACTTGATAGCTTGTGAATAAGAAACTGGATCTTTCATAACCCCTAAATCAAAATCTGATTCTTGTAGATAAACCACATAATCATCAGAAATAGCCTTTTTTCCTTTCTCTAGTAGATCTTCTTAAGGCTAGTTCTTTTGGTTGTTCTACAATTTCTTCAGTGGCAATAGTCTCATCATGAATCTCCGGTGATGTTATTTGTGTTTCTCCCTCATCAATCGGTTCTACAACCGAATGAGTCACAATATCTGTAGAAATCTGAGGTAAAGGGATTATTACTCTGATTTCTTGAACATATTTTTTTTGCACTGGTGTACTCACACTAACTTCGCCATCCTTAATGAATTTTGCATTTCCAGTTTCAACAATTCTCATACTAAGGTTAGGACAATAAATAATATACCCCTTGGATTTTTCAGGAAAACCAATAAAGTAACCGCTAACAGTTTTCATATCCAATTTCTTTTCTTTGGGATTATAAACTTTCGCTTCTGCTGAACAACCCCAAACTTCCAGGTGTTTTCAACTAGGTTTCCAGCCCTTCCACAATTCAAAAGGATTCTTTGGAACTTCTTTGCTTGGAACTCTATTTAAAATGTACATAGCATAACGAAGAGCATACATCCACAAACTTAAGGGTAAACTTGCATGACTAATCATGCTTCTAACCATTTCCATTATAGTACGATTTCGCCTTTCTGATACACCATTCTTCCAAGGTGAACATGGCGTTGTGTATTGAGCAACAATTCCAAGCTTTTTAAGAAGTAAAGCGAAAGGTCCAGGATGTTTTCCTATCTCCTCATACTTTCCATAATACTCTCCACCCCTATCAGACCTAATGATTTTCACCTTCTTTTCTAATTGCCTCTCAACTTCAGTAATGAATTGCTCCACAGCATTCACATCTTGAGATTTATCATGCAATAAGTAAAGATAACAATAACATGAAAAATCATCAATAAAGATGATAATATATTTTTCTCCTCCAAAAGTTAGAATTTCGAAGGGTCCACAAATATCTGTATGTATTATTTCAAGGAGTTCAGAACTTCTTGTGGCACCTTTCTTTGTGTGTTTTTTCATCTTGCCTTTAATACAATCCACACAACTTTTATAATCAGTAAAATCAAGGTTCTGTAGAATCCCATCTTTTACCAATCTTTGAAGCTTTTCACGAGATATGTGTCCCATCTTCTTATGCCACAAGAATGAGGAATTAACCTCAGCATGTTCAGTTCTATCATTATGATGCATGGTTAAATAGGTTCCAGGTATTGATGATGATGATAAATTTAACTCGTAAAGACCATCATAAAGATAACCAGAACCAATAACTTTAAAATCTTTAAACAAACTAAAACATCCATTGGCAATTTGAAATTGAAAACCTTGTCTATCTAGTTGAGAAACTGAAATTAAATTGCGAGAAATAGTTGTAACATAAAGAGTGTTTTCTAAATCAATAAAGTATCCATGATCTAGCATCAAACGGTAGGTGCCTACAGCATTAACTGGGGCTTTATTGCCATTGCCCATAAAAAGGAAGTTTTCATTCTGGTTTGTGAGTTGGGTTGAAAGGTATCCCTGCATCGAATTAGAAACATGAACATTAGCACCAGGATCAAACCACCATGATAAAGAAGATTCTTTAACAGTCAAATTTGTTTCAAAATAGCTTACGAATCCCAAAGGATTACCTTTCTTTTCGAACCATTTTTGACGCTTAGTGCAATCTTTCTGAAAATGACCAGGTTTCTTACAGAAACGACACTTATTGTCATCCTTCTTTGCCTTCTTCTTTTCAGGTTGAACAGAATTATTCTGCTGTGCTCCCTTATTTCCCTTTTAAGGATTACGCTTATTGTTCACTCCTCTATTGACAAAATGCGCTTGATTAAGACCTTGCTGGTTTAGCCTAGCTTCCTCTTGAACCAACATGTTTCCCAGTTCATTTGCAGTCCACTTTTCCTTAATAGTGTTGTAATGCACTTGAAAGGGGGCATATTGTGGTGGTAGCGAGTTGAGAATGAATTGGACAAGAAAGTTCTCATCCACAGTTAATTTCATCTCAGTGAGCTTAGCATCAATGCTACGCATTTCTATCACGTGTTGGTGCATTTACCTTACACCGGTATACTTCATGGTGGTAAGATAAGCCATCAATTTCCCATCTAGAGACTTATCCGCTGTTTTAAAGCGTTCCTTTACGATTTCCATAAAGTCCTTAGCATTTTTAGGTTGTTTGGGAAGCGATTCTTTAATGTTTGCATCAATGTGCATTCGCATCAGTTGTATGATCAGCCTATCACTTCTCTCCCACTTTTTCAAGAGATCCTTATCTTCAGTTGAACTCTTATCAACTATAATTGGCTTTTCAATTTGGAGAGCAAGGTCAATATCATGCACACCCAAAGTGAACTCAACATTCTCTTTCCATTCTGAGAAGTTGGTGCCATTGAAGAATGTGATAGAAGAAGTATACGAATGCAAAGACTTAGAACTAGAAGCTGTAAAACATGACAAAGATATACAAAGTCATACTCACACACATATAAATTAAGAAACTCATGTGGGTAGAATCTTAATAAAACAACAATCATGTCATAAAGTCATAAAAACATTCACACATATATAAGCAAGCAAAGATATGTCACAAAGTCATAAAAACATTCACACATATATAAGCAAGCAAAGACAAACATCTGTGGACATTATGCCTTTCATGGTTACATACATAATCATAATATTTATTCAAACATGTGAATTAGAGTTACATGTGGGTAACTTTTCATTCTAATATGTATGACTAAATGGTTAATTACTTTATGTTTATATATACAAACACTTGAACAAACATCTCCTGTGGGTGATAGTTATTCTTATGTGATTGCACAAAACGATGTAGACTTACAATGACATGTTGATATAACATAATACTTTAGTATCACTGTGGCGATAGCTAAAGAGCATACAATTCATACACTTTGGTGATCTAAAACATGTTATAGTTCTTACCATACAATAAAGTTCTATACATGTTCATATTAAATAAGAAAACCAAAGTCAAAAGTCAAAGTCAACATGCAAATTCAATGACGAAAAGTCAACATGTGAAGGTCAACAGTCAACGTCAGAAGTCAAACAGTAAGTCAAAGTCAACAGTGGAAGTCAAACAGTCAGTCAAAGTTAGACAGTCAAACAGTCAAAGTTAGACATTATGGTCAACTGTTTTCTTAATGTCAAACCAAGAAGATTTTAAAACCTTATGGGCTTGTCCAAAACAAAACCCAACATACATTTCATGTTCATGTTATAGTTAAGAAATATTAAACCAAGCCCAATAAACTTTCTTAAACTAATCACATCATCATATTATACCACATCAAGCAAAAAAAAAAAAAAAAACATACGAGATCATATCATTTTCAATCGGATAAAACAACATATCAAATCTTTCTTATATGTTATAAGTCCAAAAAATCATAGAAACATATCAAGCTATCATAGGTGAGCCCATATTATAATTAACAAGATCTAAAACTTTTAAAAAAATAGCCGCACGATTTATTTGCTCAATCAATAAAAAAATCGAATATCAATCAAGTAATTCAAAATATTCATATTTAGAAATAGTACATAAATATGATTATTAGTAATCAAACAGACATACTATGGATTGATATAAACACAACAATTGCATACAACATCATAGAAAATCATAGAGTTCTAAACCAGGCTCTAGATGCCAAATATAAGTTTTATTTATATATACATAACGGTCGAATCTTTGAACTATATGATAATCACAATATGCATAGTTGTGTTAAAGTAGAATACCTGATGAAGCCATTGATTGAATCCAAGAAATCCTCCAAGGCTGCAAGCACACCCGTAGAACATAGTACAATGGAATATCTTGGTTTCTCCTTCTTGACCTTTTGTGTAATGAATAATAAAATTCTCGAACCAATACTAATGGCTATTGAGTTCCTTTTATAGGTAGAAGGAGGACCAAGTTTCCTAGGGTTAGAGTTGACAATCAATCTCGACCGTCCATCAAGGAAGAGTTAATAAGAATTAATCTCCTAGAATGGTAACCGAAATATTTAGCAATATTTTTAATTAACCAAAATTATTACATGGGCCCACAGGATATTTCTATATGTATAGAAACATTCTTACACCAGAGCCCCCAATCTCTATTCTTTACCTGCACCAAATCCGGGTAATTACAAGTGGAAATTCTGATAAAAATGTCGATAAATTTTTGGAGTCAATGGAAACGGAAAAAACGAAATCAAATGGGAACCTGAGCTTATAATCCTTGCACTAAATTTTAGTGCTTATACAGAAACAGTAGGAGAAGAACAAGTGACTGAATTGGGCTACATGGAAGTCTTCCGCATAATCCCATTGTAGTTTTTTTTATCTCATCCCTAGTATGAGATTAACTAAGGAACTAATATGTGTGCTAAGTGATTATAGGTTTTATTCCGTCAGGTTCTGGTTTGTAAATATAGATTTTGTTCAGTACATTTCCGTCTTCTTTGAGTTTTTTGATAGTCAACTTTGGTCTTGAAGTGGCACTATTTATAAATCTACTTTTTCATGAATTTCTTTTAAGTTTCAGATGAATTCTAATTTGTTGTTGTAACTTTACAACTGCAACCGGTCCTGGATTTATGAAAACCAATATTATGTTTGAGAATAGGGCAGGCCCGCACAAAGACCAGGCAGTAGCATTGAGGGTCAGACCGAGCAGTTTTCTACCGCTATAGTTTCTTAGGTTTTCAGGATACCCTTTATGTGCATATAAATGTTCAGTTTTTCATAGAATGTGATATCTACGGTATAATAGACTTCATATTCGGTGATTCTAGCATCGTGATCCAAAAGTATAATATATACGCTCGCACGCCATTGGTTGGACATCCCAACATTATTACAGCCCAGAAGCGGGGAGACTCAAAAGATAACACATGTATTTTTTTTCAAATTATTAGTTGGTTAATCATACACCTACAGTAGTTTGTCCTTGAGTCGATCAAAACCAGCATAGCATTTTAACATTCCCGTTATTATCGAAACAGATTTAGCGTTTTAATTTTTAACATTCACATTTCACGTTTTTTTGACAGACTCATGAGAGGACTAGCCTACCTGAGCCCATTAAGCACATTGCTTAAATTCTTTTTAGGTTGGTTTTATATGGAACAATTTTTTGGGACCATGGTTTTACTAGGCCAACCTCCCTATACTTATAAGGGGTGTTCTAAAGTTAGACAATTACACATTTACCCTTTAATTTAAATTAAAACTAACCTAATAACTATATAAATCTAATCATATATATAAATCTAATCATATACATCTAATTTAAATGAATCATTAACCAAAATCAAAAACAAAAACAGAGATAGTAGGGGCATCAAAAAAAAAAGTTTTGAAAAAAAAAATTACTCTCTTCTTCTATCTTTCCTTGACGTTACTGGTTCGATTGAAAAACCCATCACTTTTAATCAGCGGCGAATCTAGATCAAAAAATCAGTGGGGGCACACTTTATTCTTAAGAAACATTGCTAAAATTGTGACAGAAGAAAATCTCATACATCAATATAGAGGGAAACTAAATACCACAAGGTTCATTCAAATCGTACCTACAAAACTTATATAGAATATTAAGAAAGTTTGATCTACTAATATCACCAAATAGAATCCGTGGGTAATATGCAATGTAGTCTTGATCTAGCTAAGACACCATATCATGATTATCAAGGCATGAGACATTGCAAGTACACTTTTCTGCTCAAAATTTATCAGTTTCTTAGAATTTGAAACAAAAATCCAAAAGCCACCATCACGATAAACCAAATTGCATCAATCAGTAAGAAAAAATAAAAAGTTAAGTGATTGAAGAAGAAAAAAATCCAAAAATAAAGTACTTAGGAGGTAGGAGTAAAAACCCTTACATGGAAACTGATTAGTCCTTGGCCGTTCATTTGAATCATATATGTACTTCAAACCTAAGAAATCATTTTGATTTTGGGGTATGTGGAACTGGTTTTATGCCAACAAGGTGGAAATTAGTTTTGAAACTATATCTTAAACACGTTTTGGTGTAAATACTAAGGGGGCACAACATCATTTTAGCTGAAAATTATATGGAATCTTTTTTCTTCCAAAAATTTAGGGGGGGCCAGTGACCCCACTGGCCCCAATGTAGATTCACCCCTGCTTTTAATTCGTTTTTTATTGAGAAAACTGAGTAGAAATCATCAAAATATGGTTCAAATGGAAGTTACAGTGGCGTTCGGTTAGGAATAGTTTAAAAAAACTAGTTTGCTAACAGAACATTCTGAAACCAAGAACACGAAGAACACTTCGGTTATCACGAATTAATTTTTTCTTAACCAAAAATATGTTGCTAACCCTCTGAAAATCAATATGTTGAGTTTGGTTGGTTCGCAAAAAAAATTCTAACCGAACTTTACCAAAAAAAATAAAAAAATCCAATGTAACCGAATTGTGTTATTTTTCCCACTATGTTGAGTTTTGGTTTAACCGAACTTTGCCCACTATGTTCGGTTGGTTCGCAAAGAAGGTTTGTTCAATGATGCTCAAGGCCCGAACAACCTCCAAAGTGTCTCCAATGATCCTCTCGGGCCCCTCTTGTTTGCATTGGCACTTCACCCCCTTGTGAGGTCCATTGCTTCTCGGTGTAAGCTTGATCTGCATGCCTGGTACCTGGATGATGGCACAATCATTGGAGACACTTTGGAGGTTGCTCGGGCCTTGAGCATCATTGAGTCTGAAGGACCTGAAAGGGGTATTCATCTTAATATAAAGAAGACCGAAGTATTTTGGCCCTCTTCTGACCCACGCAGCTTGGAGGTAGGTGTTTTTCCCCTGGACATTGGCAGACCTAGCAAGGGGGTTAAGCTTTTGGGCGGACCTGTGAGTTTGGATTTGGAGTTCATGAGTGACATGGCACTTAATAGGGTGAATAAAACTATTAAGCTAATGTCTTCTATCAAAAATCTCAGGGACCCCCAAAGTGAGATGATGCTGCTCCGTAATTGCGTCGGTGTTTCCAGACTCTATTTTTCTATGCGCACTACCAACCCGGCAGCTTTACAACAGGCTTCTGACCTTTTCGATGACCACTTGTTCCAATATTTGAGGCTTTTAATCACCGGGGATGGAGCTGGGTTTGGGCCTTTGCAGCAGAGACTGGATACTCTCCCTATTAAGGATGGTGGACTTGGCATTTATACCATGGATGACACCCGTACCTATTGCTATCTTGCCTCTCAGAGTCAGACTGCCTCGGTGCGTAAGACGATACTTGGTAGCTCGTTCTCAACAGATAATGGTGATGCCTATCAGTTGGCTCTTCATAAATTTATTTAGGTATGTGGTTTGCCTCCTAATTATTGCATCAACGATACGTCCCCCCCGTCTATGCACTCCCTGGCAGTCACTTATTTTGATGCGGTTAAGAAGCAAATCCCCGACCAATTTACTCTATCTGCAAGAGACTCTGTTCTTTGGCAATGCAATCAGATTAAACATGCTCAAGACTATCTTTTAGCTGTCCCGATCAGCGGTTTAGGTCAGTTCCTTGGTCCCAGACAGTTCAGAGCAGTAGTTTGTTATCGTCTTGGTATCCCGTTATTTGTTGCGGATGGATTGTGCGCTTGTTGCAGTAAGCCTATGGATATCTTTGGTGATCACGCGCTCCACTGTGCTAATGATGTTGGTCTAAAGTTCCGTCATGATCTGGTACGTGATGTAATTGCGCATATTTTTTTCAAAGCTGGCGTCCCTGCTCGCAAGGAAGTTGATTTGGGGTTGTCTAAGAATAACAAGGATTTACGTCCGGCTGATATCCTTGTTCCAAACTGGGAAAACGGCCAAGATGTGTGTATGGATGTCACAGGGGTCTCCCCCTTTACTGGTGATGGTGTTCATGCGTTTGTCCCAGGCCAAGCTATCTCCAAAGCTATTTCGCGTAAACGTTCCAAATATTTGGATGAGTGTACTTCGCACGGTTATGGTTTGGGAGTGCTAGCCTTTACTACCTTAGGAGAACTTAGTGAGGACACGATTTCGTTTTTCAAACATCTGAAGAATTGTTTAGTTAGTCATGATGTTGGTAGTGGTCTCGGTAGTTTTATTTTTCACAGATTGGGTATTACTATTCAAAAAGGGGTTGGTGCCCAGCTTGTTGCTCGGTTACCAACTAAAACCTTTTTTGTAAATTGACTTTTGTAAAAAAAAAAAAAAAAAAAAACTATACCAATATTAAAAAAAATAAAAAAAATAATAATCCAACGTAACCGAACTGTGTTATCTTTCCCGCTAATGTTGAGTTTTAATTTAACCGAACTTTGCCCACTATGTTCGGTTGGTTCGCAAAGAAGGATAAAAATATTTTCTAACCGAACTTTACCAATAGAGTATGTGTGGTGCTCCGATATAGACTAGGAATTCCCCTATGTGATAATGGAGTGGGTCTCAAGTTTAGGCATGACTTAGTGCGTGACATTATCGCTGACATGTGTTATCGAGCGGGAGTGCCTGCTAGGAAAGAGGTTGACTTAGGCCTTCTTTCTAATAATGGTACCGTTTTGAGACCAGCTGATATACTTGTTCATAATTGGGATAGTGTGGGCGTGATATGTGCTTTAATGTGACTGGTGTATCACCCTTTACCGGTGGTGGGGTCCATAATTTTTCACCTAGGATTGCTATCAAGAATGCTGTTTCTAAGAAGAATGATAAGTATTTGGAGAAGTGCACGACACAAGGGCTCGGTTTTGAGACTCTTGCTTTCACAACCTTAGGAGAACTTGGCGATGATTTCATAGACTTCTTGAAACGGCTGCGTCGATATATTGCTAGTTATGATGCTAATGTGCGTGCTGGAGATTTTATTTTCATAGGTTGGGAGTGGTCATTCAAAAAGGGGTTGGGGCTCAGCTTGTTGCTAGGCTTCCGAATAATTTTTTATCGGTTGATGATCCTTTAGAAGATTAAGTTTGTAATTGCTAAAATAAAACAAAGAAAATTAAACAAAATCTTTACATATTACAAAAAAAAAAAAAAAAAAAAAATCCAATGTAACCGAACTGTGCTATTTTTCCCACTATGTTGAGTTTTGATTTAACCGAACTTTTCCCATTATGTTCGGTTGGTTCGCAAAAAAGGCTAAAACTATTTTCTAACTGAACTTTACCAATATTAAAAAATAATAATAAAAAAATCCAACATAACCGAATTGTGCTATTTTTCCCACTATGTTGAGTTTTGGTTTAACCGAACTTTGCCCACTATATTCGGTTGGTTCGCAAATAATGATAAAACTATTTTCTAACCTAACTTTACCAATATTCCAAAAAAAAAAAAAAAAAAAAAAAATCCAATGTAACTGAACTGTGTTATTTTGCCAGTTATGCTGAGTTTCAATTTAACCGAACTTGTCCCACTATGTTCGGTTTGTTTACAAAATAACCTTGACAAACCGAACTCTTCACTAATTGTGTGTAGTTCGGTTAGATATTGGTTGGTATGAAGTTTTCGAAACAACCGAACTTTGTACACTTGGTAAAATCTTAATCAACGCGAAGTTCGGTTAGATATAGGTTGCGAACCAACTGAACTTCTAGACCCTAAAGTTCGGCAACATTGCGGGAATACCGAACATTACTCTGTAAATCCTATAAACAAAGTTCGGTAACTTGCGTGTTAATCGAACAACTAAAAACCTCCATTAAGAGAAAGTTCGGTAACCTGCGTATTTTGGAAAATTAACCGAACTACACTTTCAGATGTGTTCAGTTACGTGTTCTTCACATAAGGTAACCGAACAAGCCTAAATCTACTTAAAAATTTTACATTTTTTTTTTGAAATTTTGGATTAATTCAACCAATATTATCTAAGTTTGAAGCATCCCTGGGTACTCAAATACTCTTCCTCCGGTTGTGGTTGGTAAAATCCATGTTTTTCTTCTTCATCTTCTCTAACTTTACTCTCTCAATAATTCTACCTCTTTTTTAAAAAAAGTATTTTAATCTCACTAATTATCTTTAACTTAATCATTTCACTAATTATTAACACTAACTATTATTAAGACTAACTAATCATTAACCAAAATTAATCAAGAGGGTAATTTAAGTATTAATATAAATATCTAGATAAGGGGTGACCTAGATTTACTTCCAATGTCTTAACCAGAATAAAACCACGGTCCCAAAAAAAATCCATGGTCCCCAAAAAATGGTTCTTTATATGGTCATATGTTAGTTTCTTAATCCCACCTGAGCCCGTTATTTAACCCAAAAGAACACTACTAGTTTTCTTTTCTCAACTAAATCACCTTAACCAGTTTGTCTTGGATTTTCTTTTATCAACTAAATCACCTTAACCAGTTTGACTTGGATTAGCAAGGCATAACAACAAACCAACTTTTCTTAAGATATATATGTTTACTTACTTTTTTATGTGAAACAGGGATAATTATTCACGATTCTCGGATTCTTTCCGCGCCGGAGTTCGTGCAATTCAAGAAGATCTTCCAAACCTTTCTCAAGTAATGTACATGTGTTGTTGTATGGATGATCATATCAATCCTCATGGGTGGATTCCTTGGAGTACTATACTAAATGATACTGTCCCAGATACTCTTTTCTACGGGGAGTTTAACAATTCAGGTCCTGGTGCTTCAATGGTCCCCCGAGTAAACTGGACGGGCTACCATAGGATTACTGCTCTTGAAGAAGTTCATAGGTTCACTGTCACTTAGTTTATTCTTGGATCGGCATGGTTGCTTTCTAATGGAATACCTTCTACTCCAGGATTATCAGATTAAAAGAATGTAAGAATAGTTGAGATTTGATAAAATCATAATATTGTTTTGATAGCTCAACAAATATATTCTTATGTATTAGACAATATGATATGAAGGACTAACATAAGTTCATTCAATGTCTGTAAGTTGCTCACTCGTTTCCAACAACTTAGTTCCTTATCCCTTTCAGGTTGTTCTGAGTTACCTGACTCGAGCTTGTCCCAACTGCAGTTCTTCGGTTCTAACTTGCAAATCCTAAATTTAGACTGTTGTTTTAGGATTTCAGATACTGGGTTCTGTTTAATAGCAACAGGATGTCCCAATTTGAAGTCAATTGTACTTTACAGATGTAATATCACCGATATTGGTTTGATCGCGGTAGCTAAATCTTGTTTATCCTTACAGAAAATGAACCTATCATACTGCACAAGTATTTAAGATCACGGAATTGGGTTTCTCTCACAAGAATGTCGTCAACTTCTTTCTGTTTCAATTTCCCATTGCAGATCGGTAACTGGTACTGGTTTTATTGGGTGTTAATGTAGCACTTGTGACAAAAAATAAAAACGTAGTTTGCTGGAGATGAGATTAGACGAAAGTTAATAAGCTTGCTGAGAAAAAGATAAAGATTACTCAAACTGAGGTGTATTCAAAAATTTGATAATAATAATCGTGTTTTCAAAGGAACGACTTATCCTGTTTATATAGGCACTAAAGAGTTCTAAAAAAGGTAAAACACTAAAAGAAGAAAGTAATAACACTCTAAAACTAGGAAAACTAAACTTGGCTAGCAAGTATAGAAGATTCTAGAAATAGACGTAGAGATGTTCTAGGCTATGGAACAGAAAATTTTGGTTACAGATTTTGGGATCCAGTTGAGAAGAAGGTTATCAGAAGTACGGATGCAGTATTCCTTGAAAACCAGAGTATTAAAGACTTTGAGAATATTGAAATGCCAAAACTTCAAGATGACATGACCTTGGATCCAAATCCAGTTGTTCCTACTATTGAACAACATGATGATGGTAATGGTAATGAAGAAGAAAACACAATCATGAAGATGAAGCTCATGAAGATGTTCCAGTGGGTGATGTTGATCAAGAAGCGCAACAACAACAACCAGAAGATGAGTTAACAACAGCCAGAAGATGAGTTGAGAAGATCCAACAGGACCAGATTACCTTCAACAAAGTATACACCACATGAGTATGTGATGCTCACAGATGCAGGTGAACCAGAGTCTTATGAAGAAGCTCTTAGTGTTCCTGAGAGTCAGAAGTGGTTGAAATCCATGACAGAAGAGGTTGGCTCTTTAGATGAGAATGACACTTTTGATTTAGTTGACAAGCCAGAGAACCAGAAAATTCTGAAGAACAAGTGGGGGTATAGAATCAAGACTGAAGGTGGTAACTCACAACCAAGGTACAAAGCACGCTTAGTTGTGAAGGGTTATGAGAATAGAAAAGGTGTTCACTTTGACGAGATTTTCTCACCGGTGGTGAGATTTTCCTCCTATTCGGGTTGTCTTGGAAATAGCCACTAGTTTGGATCTTGAGATAGAAAAACTAGATGTCAAGATATAATTTCTTCACGGTGAGTTGGAGGAAGATGTGTATATGGCACAACCCGAGGGTTTTGAAGTCAAAGGCAAAGAGCACATGGTGTGCAAGCTAAAGAAGAGTCTATATGGTTTGAAGCAATCTCCTAGAAGATGGTACAAGAAGTTTGAATCGTTATTGAAGTAACATGGGTACAAGATAACAACTTTAGATCGTGTATTCATTCAAAAATTTTCTGATGGTGATTTTCTTATTCTTTTGCTATATGTTGATGACATGCTTATTGTTGGCAAAGATAAGAACAAGATTGATAGGTTGAAGTCAGATATGAGCAAGTCTTTTGCTATGAAAGACTTGGGTGCAGCAAAGTGTATTCTTGGCATGGAAATCACTCGCGATAGGAAAGCAAGGAAGCTGTGGCTATCACAAGAAAGCTACATTGAGAAGGTGTTTCAAAGATTCAACATGGACAAGGCTGAGCCGGTAAGTTGTCCACTTGCAAACCATTTTAAGTTAACTCGTGATCAATGCCCTATGAATGATGTTGAGAAACGGAAGATGGAGAATATTCCTTATGCATCCGCAGTTGGTAGTTTGATGTATGCAATGGTGTGTACAATGCCGGATATAGCTTATTCAGTTGGAGTGGTAAGCAGATTTCTATCAAATCTTGGTCCAGAGCATTGGGAAGCAGTGAAATGGATACTACGGTATCTAAGGGGTACTTATAATATATGTTTGTGCTATGGTGGTGACAAGCCAGGGTTAGTAGGTTACACTGATTCAGATTTGGAAGGTGATCAAGACAGTCTCAAGTCGACATCGGGTTACTTATTTACCTATGCAGGGGGAGCTATGTCTTGGCAATCCAAAGTTACAAAAATGTGTGGCATTATCTACTACATAGGCAGAGTACATTGCAGCTACGGAGAGTTGCAAGGAGATGTTATGGATGAATATGTTTGTTATAGAACTCGGTGTGAAGCAACAAAGGTTCATTGTTTACTGTGACATCCAGAGTGCCATCCATCTCAGCAAGAATTCAAGTTTTCACTCGAGGTCCAAGCACATCAATATTAGGTATCAGTGGATACAAGAAGTCCTCGACGAGAAGGTCTTGTATATTAAGAAGATCCATACAGATGACAAAGTCGCTACCAAAATACAAGAATATGTATTTCTGCAGCAGGGCAGGTTTGGTGGTGACGGGTACCTTTCCATAAGTCGTAAGGGGGAGATTGTTGGGTTTAATCCATATGTACCCAACAGCCCGGTGTCCCCTTATCAAATGGGGGGGAGCTAGTTAGTAGTGCCTTGTTAATATATAACAAGTGAAACATCCAGGAGATGTTTATCTTCTTCACATGTTGTCGTGAAGAAAAGAGGGAGGCAGTAGAGAAAGAGAGTGAGTGAGGGAGAAAGGTTAAGCCACCATTTTTGGTGAGATTGGTTGCTAAGGGTTTTTTTCTAAGGGTCCGTTTGGTTGTTGTGGTGAAGATTGATTGATCAATCTCCACATCTCTTCAAAGGGGGGAAAATCTAGGGTTTGCTCAAACTCTAGTAGTAAGTAATCTTACTCTTGCTATTTTCAAATGAATAGTGAATCTCATCTTATTGGTGAATGAATTGTTGATCCATCCTTAGGGGTAAGTGTAATTTAGGCAAATAGTTATCCAAGTGCTATATGCACCTTGAAGTTGTTGTTATCCCCAAATTGGGAGAATTGTGTGTAACCCATTATTGTCATAGTGAAAGATTTGCCCGTGGTTTTTTACCCTTCACCTTGGAGGGGTTTTTCCATTTCATTGTCGGTGTTGTGTGATTGCTTCTATATTACGTAGTTGTGTTATTTCCGCATTTGTGTTTTCATCGCTTGTGAAGGTTTCGTTTTTCACATAGCGACTCGAATTTGATAAGTCTCCCCCGATATCCCTATGCCCTATGCCTGGTTACAGCCATTAACTATCTACAGTTCCAGGTTACAGTTGCACTTGCACCCTAACTGCTCTCTAACTAGTACTTGGAGAGAATTATCCTGCATATATAGGTTAAAAATGACTCGAAAATGTCACATTGGTTGTCTTTGTAGAATTTGACTGAAATAATTGTTCCCGTTGTAACTTATGGGACACTATAAATTTATACTAGTACTAACATTTTGAAATCTATTAAAAGTTTGTTGCATGAACTTCATGAAGCAAGTGCCTGCACAGTAAAAGTGGCAAAATCTATAGTTTGGATACCCAAGACCTGAATTAAATCACCCTTTCGTCTCAGTAATAAAGGCAGAAAATGGATGCTAAGCAACACCAAGCAAATCAATAGTAACAATCTAGACTTAAATTTAAGTCTGTCGACACTCGACAGTCTCTCTGCTGCAACTTGAAACACAATACACCTTGGTAACACTAGAATCACCAGAGTTGGGAAGGATCTCCTTTGGTTATATTTAGGAATCTCCTTCCGTATGTATTTTTATTTTTTGTTATCGCCGGCTGTGATAATAATAATCAAGATGAAAGCAATTGCTACCTAACTTTGAAATTTGAAAATCTAGTTTATTATTAGTAATAGTATTATTAGATCGGTCATTCACTGAGTAAAGCAAATTCTGTGAGAGGATATGGAGAAAGTGGAGAAGAAGGCTTATGGAGGTCATATTCTACTACTTCCATACCCAATTCAAGGCCATATAAACCCAACTCTTCAATTCTCAAAAAAATGAGCTTCCAAAGATGTCAAAGTTTCAGTAATCTTAACTAACTACGTGGCCAGAACAATTAATATTCAAGTTGGTCCTTCCAACATCGAAACAATATCTGATGGTTATGACGATGTTGGGAGATTAGGAGCTAGTAGCACCGAAGAGTATCTAAAAAGCTTTGCCACATTTGGATCGAAAACACTAGCTGATTTGATCCAGAGAATACAAAAATCAGATGATGATATTCCGGTAAGCTGTGTTGTTTATGATTCATTTGTGCTATGGGTTTCGAATGTGACCCGAAAACTCAACTTGGTTGGAGCTATTTTTTTCACTCAATCTCTTGGTGTTACAAGTATCTATTATTACCTATACCGGGGTCTGCTAAAGGTTCCGATGCCGGACGGAGAGATGATCTCAATTCCAGGATTGCCACTGCTAAAGGTTCTGGAATTACCATCTTTCGTTCCTGACATAGAATCTTTCCCCCACTATTTGAGGCTACTTGTGAACCAGTTCTCCAATATTGAGAAGGCTGATTGGGTTCTTTTCAACACCTTCGACCAGTTGGAGCCTGAGGTACGTAATTAAAAGTTGTTTCAATGAAATTGATTTACATTATAGGAGTACATTACTTGTAATGTTATTAACAACTTGTTTTCCTTTACATAAAGGTGTTGAATTGGATGGCAAAACTATGGCGAGTGAGGACAATTGGGCCAACTATTCCGTCCAAGTACTTAGATAAACGGATCGAAGGTGACAATGATTATGGTCTTAATATATTCGACACAAAAAGAGCTGAATGCATGGACTGGCTGAATGCGAAGAAGGACAATTCAGTAATTTATGTTTCCATGGGTAGTATGGCAGTTTTAAAACAAGAGCAAATGGAAGAAGTTGCAGGGGCATTACTAGGTAGCGACTATAATTTCTTGTGGGTAGTCAGACAAACAGAAGAAAACAAGATCTCAAGCACATTTCGTAAGGATATCACGACATCTCCAGGGTCGGTAAAGGGGTTAGTAATCACATGGTGCCCATAATTGGAAGTTTTGTCACACCCCGCTTTGGGTTATTTTGTGACTCATTTTGGGTGGAACTCGACGATGGAATCCTTAAGTTTATGGGTACCGATGATTGCATTTCCACAATGGTCAGATCAACCAACGAATGCCAAATGTGTTGAAGATTCGTGGAAAGTTGGGGTTAGAGTTAAAGTGGATGAATCTGGGATTTTGAGAAAGAAGGAACTTGAATCATGTATAAAAGAAGCTATGGAAGGAGAGAAAGGGAAGGAAATGAAAAAGAATGCAAATAAATGGAAAGAACTTGCAGTACAAGCAGTAAGTGAAGGTGGAAGTTCCGATAAGAAAGTCGATGAATTATTAGAGGCATTGAATGAGAAAAAAGTGAAAGGCTAATTGTTAGGGTCCTTGACCAAAACACTAGTTAGAACACAAGAAAATAGGTAAGAACCCTAGATAAAACCCTTTTGTTTTGGGGTTAGCAACCTCTGCTTGGAAGTTAAAGGAAGACAATTCAGTTAAACTGACTTGTATTAATTAAGCTTGTTGTTCTGTTACAACTTGAGCTAGTATTTATAGCTAATCATTGCTTGAAAAGCAAGTAATGTAATAAAGAGTTCTAATCAAACTAGGAAAGCAAGCTAAATAAATAAATAATGATGCAAGGAGGTTTGGTGTCGCAACATCCTACCCTCCTTGAAAAATGGCTTGTCCTCAAGCCTCAATATCCGGAAAACGCAAAAGAATATCATCTGCATCTTCCCATGTAGCATCTTCATGTGAATGATACTTCCACTGGATAAGCCATTTAGTACCAGCACGGTTATCCTTTTTGAACATTTTGCGTTCTAGAATTGTTGCAGGTTCCCACTTCTCGTAATCAACCACAGTAGGTAAGACAGCCTCAGTTACCACAGAATCACCAAGTTTCAGTTTTAATTGGGATACGTGAAAAACAGGATGAATACGGCTTTCAGGAGGTAATGCCAACTTATATGCAACTTCTCCTATTTTTTCCATCACTTGAAAGGGTCCATAAAACCGAGGAGAGAGCTTAGAGTATTTTTGATTTGACACAGTCGACTGTCGATAAGGTTCCAAACGAAGAAAAACCCAGTCGTGAACTTGGAAGCTCCTTTCAGTTCGACGATTATCAACATAAGTCTTCATACGTGATTGAGCAGCTTGGAGATGATATTTAAGTAGCTTAAGTGTGTTGTCTCTTGCCCTTAAATTAAGATCAACAACATTGACAGAAGTACTTCCAGGTAGATAACTGAAAACAGTTGGTGGAGATCGACTATACACAGCTTCATAGGGTGACATGTTAATGGCAGAGTGATGGCTGGTATTATACCACCATTCAGCCCAAGGTAGCCACTTACTCCATTCCGAAGGTTTAATGCAAGCAAAACAACGTAAATAACATTCAAGAGTATGATTTGTTACCTCTGTTTGACCATCGGTTTCTGGATGATAAGCGGAGCTGCGACAGAGTTGAGTGTTTTGTAAAGCAAAGAATGCTTCCCAAAATTGACTCATGAAGATAGAATCACGGTCACTGATGATAGTTTTTGGCATACCATGTAATCTGACAATCTCTTGAACAAAGATATCAACAATAGAGGCAGTTGTATATGGATGCACTAATGCAATGAAGTGTGCATATTTAGAGAGTCGATCAACAACAACTAAAATAGAAGTCTTTCTATATGATTGAGGAAAGCCATCTATAAAGTCCATAGAAATATCCAACCATATATTTGTAGGTATAGGAAGAGGCTGTAACAAGCCCGGAGGAGCTATAGCTTCAGTCTTACTCTTCTGACAAACATCACAGTGGGAAATAAACTCCTTAACTGATTTCTTTAAACCTTTCCAATGAAAATTTTGTTGAATGCGCTTAAGAGTCCGAAAATAACCAGAATGACCTCCCAATGGTGTAGAGTGAAATTCATGCAAAATTTTATTGCACCATGCAGATGAAGATGATACCAAAATTCTGTCCTTGTAGCGCAGTATGCTGTCAGTATATGAATAAGGTGGCCTAGAAGTCGGATTTGCACGTAATAAACTGATCAGTGTACGAAACTCTTAAGCATTGTTACTTTCTTGAATAATATCAGTGACCCCTGAGAAAATAGGAGTAGAGACAGCAGAAAACTGTAGATGTGTAAGTCTAGATAAAGCATCTGCAGCAACATTCTCTTTGCCCCTTCTGAAATTAATCTCATAATCATAGCCAAGTAACTTGGACAACCATTTTTGTTGTTCTAAGCACTAGTGGAAAATAGAAGTTCCACGACCGTCAGGACATGTCTTATATCCGAGTTAAATGACTAATTTTAACCGTCTCTGAAGGGGTCGCTGATAAAGCGTCTTTTTTTTATACGACCCTTAGCCATGGGTCTCTGAATAACGACCGATTTGAACGGTCACTAGATGGTGACCCATTATATCGGTCGTAGATTTAAATTATAATATAAAAAAAAAGATTCAGACTGGCTGGAATTGCTGAATCATAAATAATCTGGCTGAATCATAAATAATCTGACTGCATCAAATGAAACTCAAATTAAAGTCAAATGTATCCCAAGCTCAAATTCAAATGAAACTTCAAATTAAAGTCAAATGTAACCCAAACTCAAATTCAAATGAAACTTCAAATTAAAGTCAAATGTAACCCAAACTCAAATTCAAATGAAACTTCAAATTTAAACTCAAACATTTATCTTCAAATTAAAGTCAAATGTAACCCAAACTCAAATTCAAATGAAACTTCAAGCTAGCTAACAACAAAACAATAAGCTCCTCTGATGAGTTTAGAAAAATACTTCATAAATAATATCAAGTAGAGCATCCATGTGATGTGTCCATGGTTCACATACCACAAAGAGCATCGTTCCTGCAAAGAAAATCAACATCAGTACAATGACTTTGTTCAATTCTTAATACACGGTAGAACAAAATAAGTCACAAACTCACAAACAAAGTGAAAAAAGCAGTATGAAGATAAGGTGAAGTTAGTACAATTGCAAGTAGTTGAATTGTTTGCTTCCTCAGTATTGGACTATTTTAATAAAGAAAAAATAGATCTTTCAAAGGCAAGTAACAGATAAAATTCAGAATCAAATCGTTGGCATTTTGGTGTGCACAAAATATACATATCTCCTCTCCACCTTTACTACCTAATTAAGGATCAATGAATGAATATGCTCCTATCCTATCCTAACATCCTGCTAAATATATCGAGTTAAAACTCAAAATCAAATCACAAAAGGAGGTTTAAGTTTTGTTGTCAACTCACATGTGCACAGGGGGAGCTACATGATTTCCACCAGTGGAATTATAAGATGTTAGGCAAGTTCATTCACGTGTATCCCCACTTCTCGTGCCCTTGGAAAAATAACCAATAGTAGAAAATGAAATTAAAACGAAAGTAGAAGAGCTAACATAACAAATATGGAATCTACTAGAAGAGATATATAAGAAGAAATATAACGAAACCTAACCTGAGCTTCTCCATTCCAATACTCATCATCTCCAACAGTTGTCAAAATTGATGGAGCTTCATTCGTATTTGTAGTGAAAACAAATGGATCTTCCAAAGCATTCTTATTGGGGTCTGATCGTATTGGAGATTCCAAAACCAAATTCCAATGCTCCCTCGTCACATCTCTGCAGTAAAAAACCTGTCTAGCTTGAGAAGCATGGATGAATGGCTCGTCGACTTCTTTTGAGATTCTCATAAACCTTCTGAAGTTGACAAACCTCAACTTTGTATCTGGATCCACATATGATCCATGTACTTTGTCTTCGACTCGCACCCAATAACAGTAAAAAACAATTTTTGAGAAAACTCCATAATCCAGTTCAAGTATACGTTGTAGAATGCCATAGTACGTAGTATCGTCATCGACCAAGTTAGTATCCCTAGAACTTGCTCTGAAGCTGGTGCAAGCATCCATGGTGACTCCACTATTTTGTGTAGTTAAATTTTTTTCTTCACCGGCTGTGTAAAAAAGATAGCCATTAACAAAATATGAGTTGTACGAAACTGCAGCGAAGGTAGGACCAATTGCCAACCTACGAAAATCTGTCATGGGAGTGCCTTCAAGTTGTTTTTGTAGCCATTCAATGTAGACTGTAGGTTTTATCCTCCCCGTACGATTTTGGTTCAAATTACAAATGTACGTCTCGTACTTCCTGTCAATCAACGCACAAAGTGGCAAGTAATAAGCATTAACTAATAAATCAGGAAACGTAATCAAGTAGTACTACTGCTTAACCTCGCTTGGTTTAGTATGTACAATAATATTTACTTATAAACATTCATGTCTTGGTTCAATATGTACAATAATATTTACTTATAAACATTTACTTATAATATTTACTTATAAACATTCATGACAAGTACAGCTAGCGGCATCTAAGCATGCTTGGTTCAGTATGTACAATAATATTTACTTATAAACATTCATGTCTTGGTTAACTGCTGGTTTAAGTTCACTGATAATGCATAGTGTGATGAAATGATCTAAAGAGAAATCAACTTAGGATTTACTTACGCTTCCCATTCGGTATTTTCATCTGAATGTCTCAATATCCACAAACGAACTTGTTCATACTCTACGGTGGTCAATAAATGTGGTTTTCCTTGTGAATCAGGTGGGTGTGGGCCTTCATAAACATCACTGGGCATTGATATCTTTCCACGACACTTAATGGACTTTTGCCTTGCTTCAGGAAGTATCTCGACGCAATGGCGCTCTCCTTCATTGATCTCATATTGTTTTGTAATAGAGCCTTCTACATAATATTTGTTGCGACCTTAATAAATTTTAATTTTAATTTGTTGCTAAACCTTAATAAATTTTAATTCAGAAAGAAGTACTTACCCTAATAAATTGGTGAGCTAGAGATCTGAGTTCTGAAATCCAATCGGAGTTGTTGATCCTTCTTCGTACATCCTACAACAGGTTAATTAATTAGGTCAGGTACATACCGAGAATCAAAATCCTAACCAGAAATTTCGAGAATTAAAAGCCTCATCAATTTTACATAGTACATCTTCGATTAATTTGATGATTAACTCATACAATTGATGATTAACTCATACAATTGATGATTAACTAGTTAGAGAATTCTACCTGAGCATTAGCATTGATGGTGCTTGGATTGCAGCTTAAACTAGACATTAGGGTCTCAACAGTGACCTCAAGGGTACGAACACGATCTTCCACAGCTCTAGTCTTCATCAATTGTTGACGTAACTGCTCCCTAGGAACTGCAGAAGCAAGCAGTTCAGTCTTTGATATCCCACCTCCCATTCCTCGAACAAAGCCCCTATCATCAGTTCCAAGCACCTACAAAAAAGTAACCAAAATTATTTAGTTAGCATAACTAACAAGTTTTTTTTTTACAGACTGCGATATGAATTCATGTGCACCCACCTTGGCGACTGCATCTTTGTCCAAATTGGTTTCTTCTTTATACTTCTCAAGTTCATTCAACTCTCTTATCTTTGCCTGCAAAGTACATCAGATTATATGTAAGTGGAAAACAAAAAGTACAAAGAAAAAAAAATTATTCAAGTCAATCAAAAACCAACTAAGAAAAACCTTAGGACTTACAACATATTCTCTGCATTTTACTTCATAGCAATTAGGGTCCATTAAATCAAGATCTTCTTGAGGGATTTCTTGGTACACATGTGTTTCCAAGTATACGACAGATCTTGATACAGTTCCTGTTGGACTTTGCTTCTCCATCACATGATGACGACGAGCAATTCCATCCCTTCCAGTAGTATGTAGAGCTTTCAGTTGCTTTCTTGACTCCTTCCCTATTTCCCTTAGTTTCTTATCCTTGTCTGAAGTATACATATCAACAAAGCGTTCCCAATCCTCTCTCTTCACACCTGCTGGTCTATTGTTCTTTTTCGCAGCAATAGTATCAAACATATCACACCACTTTCTTAGTTTAGCCTTTCTGTTTTTCCATGATTTATTTGCCATCCTTAAAACCTTGCCCTTGATGATTTCAGGTACCTTGTACTCGTTCCTAAGGCTCCTCCAAATTTCTTCCTTAAATTCTGGTGGGACTATCCTCCAATCCTCATAATGTGGTGAGACAACATTCCTGGTTATTACCCCAATTCTGGAAGAATATGGCTTTGAAATATCTTCTATTGGTTGTCCCAAGGAATTGAATGGAATTTCTGGAAGTTGATCATCTAAAGAAAAAGAAAAAAAGTTAGATGCCAATTGATAACATATATCACATAAAGGAAACTAAAACAGTTCTATATTATACCATTGTTCATGCTTTCCTCGGTATTGCCAGGATCATTATCTTCCTGATGAAAAGCCTCATGCCATCCATGTACCTCAGCTTGATTCCCATTACCTTGGCTTAGAGAATTGTCACTATCTGACGAAGACACATGTTGACTCCCTACACTTGGATTTCCAGCTGTGTGTGCACCATCAGTTATTTGAGAGCCTTGTGAATTGAGCAAACCACTTGGCCAGTTAGCTTCATTAGAGCTAGGAGTAGTAGTTGGCAAGCTAGTACTAGCAGACCTAGTACTTCCAGACCGGAATCGGATGCTTCTAGGAAGTCTTGTCATATTTGTCTACAAGAAAAACACTTTGAAAGATTAACAATCATAATACCAAAACCAAATCAATTTTGACCAAGCATTAAGCAATCTAAAGCTACCATACATACTTAGATGCTTGTAAGAAAAATCTACTCCAAATAGGCATACAATCACTCCACTCAATGAAATTTTCCACCATATAATACATCCTTCTAATCAAAGACACAGATCCACATTCCATAATCTAAAGCTACAGAACAATCAATCCAAGGGAGAAATACAAATAACTTACTTCCATCAAGTTATCAACACATATAGAAAATGCCACAAGCCTTTCTACCAAACAAATCCAAGCATCATTTATCACCAATAGCAAAACCTAACCAACAAAATAATTACCATATCCTAATCAATTGTCTAAACAAAATCGGTTATCATTTGACATCACATGTACCTGATGTTTGTAAAATCAAACCCTAGCTACACTGAGTTGAGAAATCAACCTGAAATCAACGAATAAACGAAAAAAGATTAAAACCCAATGATAAATAAAATAAAATAAAAACAGCAAAAAAAAGAAAAAACTGAAACCCTAGCTTACCTGATTTTGTTTGTAAAATCAAACCCAAACTACACTGAATTGAGATATCCACCTGAAATCAACGAATAAGATTAAAACCCAAAAGATAAAAGACAAATAAAACAGAAAAAAATTGAAACGAAACCCTAACTCACCTGATTTTGATGGTAAAATTAAACCCTAACAACACTGAATCGAGTTACCCACCTGAAAACAACGAATATTCGAAGAAAGATTAAAACCCAGTGATACAATTAGGTTTCAGATGAACATATAAAACAGAAAAAAATCGAACCGAAACGCTAAATTACCTGATTTTGTTTGTAAAATTAAACCCTAAATGCACAAAATCTTGAGACGTGGAAGGTAGATCGAATTTCTATTAGGTTTTAGATGAACAAATTCATGGTGGAGTTTCTGCTGGTTCGAGTGGAGGTGTTGAGAGAGAAGTGGAGTTTCTGCTGAGGAGAGATGGAGATAAGTGAAGAGAGAGGGATATGTGAAGAGAGATATATATGGGCCGATAATCTCGAGGTTACTGTTCTGAGATTAAATCTTGACCGTGTAAAGTGGCGCGAATTTTCCCGCTCATAAAAGCAACAGTTCTGAATCGCAGAAACAGGGTCGTTGAATCGGTAGTTGTTTAAGGGATAGGATGGTCAATAAATTTTCTTATTCAGAGACGGCTAATTAATCTCTCTGAATTTTTGCATTTTTTTACCATATCAGAGACCGCTATATATGGTCAACGGTCCAACTACCGTTAGTGAGGGTCTCTGATGTGGGTCACGGAAACCTTATTTTCCACTAGTGAAGGAAGAAATACGTTGATCCAGGAAATATTTTAAACTATGATGATCAATAACTATCTTAAAATGTCATCCCAATAGATATGGTCTCCACTTTTGTACTGCAGATACTATAGCAAGCATTTCCTTGTCATAAATTGATAAGTTCAAATTCTTACCCGATAATCCTTTACTATAATAAGCAATTGGCTTGCCAGTCTGCATTAAAACAGCTCCTATTCCCAACCCAGATGCATCACACTCCAAACAAAATTCTTTGGAGAAATCTGGAAGCATCAAAACTGGAGTGGTAGTGAGGGCTTGTTGGAGTGTTTGAAAAGCCGTAGTAGCTTCTTCATTCCAGCAAAAGGAATCCTTCTTAAGCAACTTAGTTAAAGGCACGCTGATTTTACCAAAATCTTTGACAAATTTCCTATAGTAACCAGCTAAACCAAGAAAACCTCTCAAGATCTTAATTGTACTTGGAATCGGCCAATCAAGAATACTTTGAATCTTATCATTCTCCATAACGACTCCCTCAGCAGAAATAACGTGTCCCAGATACCCAACAGAGGGTTGTGCAAAGGTGCACTTAGATTCTTTGACAGACAACTGGTTCTGACGTAAAACCTCAAAGACAATGCGCAAGTGGTCCAAATGCTCTTCCATACTTTTGATGTAGATCAATATGTCGTCAAAGAAAACAAGAAAAAATTTTCGCAGATAAGGCAGAAAAATTTGATTCATAAGACTTTGAAAAGTCGCTGGTGCATTTGATAACCCAAATGGCATAACTAGAAATTCATAATGGCCATCATGATTTCTAAATGTAGTTTTCTGAATATCGGGTTTGTATAGACGAATCTGGTAATACCCAGAACGTAGATCAAGCTTGGTAAATATGACAGCACCATGGAGTTCATCAAGAAGTTCATCTACCATAGGAATAGGAAAGCGATCCTTTATGGTTATCTTGTTTAGAGCTCTGTAATCAACACACATGCGCCATGAACCATCTTTTTTGCGCACCATTAAAATAGGAGAAGAAAAAGGACTTGAACTTGAACGAATGAAACCAGCTTGGCTTAGTTCAGCGATAATCTTGTCAATTTCATCCTTCTGAAAGTGAGGATAACGATATGGACACACATTAACTGGAGTTGACTCTGGTAATAATGGAATTTTATGATCATGTAGCCTTGCAGGTGGAAGTGATGTTGGCGGTTGAAAAATATCAGCAAATTGAGACAATAAATGCTGAATTTCAGGTGGTATAACTGGTGAAGAATTTAATGAAGTAGCAGGTGCAGATAATTGAAGAAAAATCCCATGAAATTCTCGATGAAGTAGACGTTGCATGGGCACACTGTCCAAGATAATGACAGAAGAAGAGTTATTCCCAAATAATTGGACTGCTGGAGTACCAACATTGAATTTCATAAGTAATCTGTCAAAATCCCAAGTAATTTGACCCAATGTGCGTAACCATTGTACACCTAAGACTGCGTCACAACCACTGATTGGTAGAACATGAAAATCAGTGTTAAAGGAGTAATCTTGCATTCGTACGGAAACATTGAAGCAAGTACCTAAAGTTGTCAGCTGACCTCCATCACCAACAGTAACAGACAATGCATTATCTGCTGCTTGGAATGAATATCCACATTTTTTTGCCAACGAAGGGTGAATAAAATTATGAATCGAACCAGAGTCGATCAGTATGGTGAGAGGTTGAGCCTTAGAAAACCCGTTAATTAGCATAGTTCTGGGAAAAGAAGAACCCACCAGAGAGTGCATAGAAATTTTTACTTCATCAACAGTCTCAGTTGTAGGGTTAGGCAACGGTGTAGACTCAATATCTGAAGTATAGTCAACAACTTCAACTGTTTCTGGAGCTCCCTCCAAGATTAATAATCTTGGTTTTAAACACAAATGGCCAGGAGTATAAAACTGATCACAGTTGAAACAAAGTCCCTTTTCTCTTTTTTCCTTTTGTTCCTCCCAAGTAAGTCTCTTAGCTTCAGGAGGTATAGATGGTGCAGTTTTCCTAAACTGAGGTGGTGTAGGAGTAGAGGAAGTTCGAAGTGAAGGAGGACGATAAGGTTGTCTAGCAGACAAAATAACTTCTTCTTGATTGATGGCCTTAGTAAAAGCCGCAGTCAAGGTTTGAGGTTCCAGCAACTTAACCACATACCCAATTTCAGGTTTCAAACAATGAATAAAACAGTTGACCAAGTGATCTTCAGGTAAATCAAACACAAAATTTAATAAATGTTCAAAGTCTGATATGTGTTCTCGAACCGTGCCTTTCTTCTTTAATGTGCTAATGGCCATACGTGGATCAACAAACTTTGTAGGTGAAAAACGAGCACGCACAAGAGAGCAAAACTCCAGCCAAGTATTCACAGGTGCTTGTCTCCGTTTCCAACGATACCAAGCATTAGCATCACCTTTAAGATGTGCAGAAGCAATATCAATCTTCAAATTATCAGCAACAACATGCAAATCAAAATACTGATCAGCATTGAAAATCCAGGCATCTGGATCATCACCATCAAAGGTTTGAAACTTAAGGTTGATGGTTCCAGCTCTAATATGAGTGTCATTACCACCAGGAGGAGGTGGTGGTGGTGGTGGAGCACCTCCAGCACGCTGATTAATCAGAGGAAGGAATTCGCGAAATACATCTTGGAACGTAGAACGAAAGGCAGCGGAGAGTTCTGTTGACAGAGCAGTGGCCTGTTCAGACAAATCGTCTTTTCTAGCAGCACGATCCTCTTCTCGTAATTGTTTTTCAGTAGCTTGTTTCCTGTCACGAGCCTCTTCATCATGAACATGGTTGTTGGTAATGGTAGTAATAAGAGTATCAAGTTTTGTTGCCACGCCTTTGATGTCTTGTTGCAAGAGAGAAAGATCTTCCGTGTATGTCATCGTTAAAAAAAAAAAAATTGTGTAATTTTAGGGTTTGATCTAACCTAGCTCTGATACTAGATGTTAGGGTCCTTGACCAAAACACTAGTTAGAACACAAGAAAATAGGTAAGAACCCTAGATAAAACCCTTTTGTTTTGGGGTTAGCAACCTCTGCTTGGAAGTTAAAGGAAGAGAATTCAGTTAAACTGACTTGTATTAATTAAGCTTGTTGTTCTGTTACAACTTGAGCTAGTATTTATAGCTAATCATTGCTTGAAAAGCAAGTAATGTAATAAAGAGTTCTAATCAAACTAGGAAAGCAAGCTAAATAAGTAAATAATGATGCAAGGCGGTTTGATGTTGCAACACTAATAAGGTGGGGACTGGGAGGCACCAATCAGAGTCGCATAAAAAAGTATGTTCTTCCAGCATTTTCAGACCCTTAACGGCTTAATGTGCTTTTCCTCGCGTACGTAATTGCATTCCTCAAGATTAGATTAATTCCTCATCTGGTGGTCGGACTGAATATTTTCAGGTTTTCGGTATTCGCATAGCGTGCAGTTTAATTATCAGTGCATCATGAGTATAATAAAACTGTCGTAGTTTGCCAATCTTGGTTGAATGAACAAGAAGTGCCTTATTAGTTATCTCTAAAACATGATCACAATTTAGCGGTTTACAGGTTAACAAACTGTTTGGATTTACAAACTGTTTGGGTTGGCAGGTATGATCTATGTGAAGCTATTGAATCAAATATTTGAAATTCTTGCTTCGGAATTTAGTCAAACAAAGTCATGTCAACAGTTTTCTAACATTTTTTTGAGAGAAATCTGAAATTCAACAAATGTATAAATGAACCAATGGCATGCAGCTAGGTGAGGCAAGTGCTCCCGTTTGACTACTGCCTCCAAAGACTAATTTATATAGACTTTATTTTACTACTGAAAAGGTTAACGATTGTGGCATTTAATTAATTACGAAAAAATCGGTGGCACTTTATTAAACCACTTATTGAAAGTGTGGTACTTTCTTAAAATTCCCTTGTTACTTTTACACCGGGTGCATTGTTGTTTTGCCTGCTCATGCTTTCAATCGTGTCACCCAGCAGCGTAACCAGGATATCAAAATGGAGGGTTGATTTTTTTTGCTGCCACACCTGAATTAATATCTAGTCTTAACCTACGCTACATGGCCAGAACAATTAATATTCAAGTTGGTCCTTTCAACATCGAAACAATATCTGAAGGATACGACGATGTTGGAGACCCGGAGTTAGTAGCACCGAAGAGTATCTCGAAAGCTTTGCAACATTCGGATCGAATACACTAGCTGATTTGATTGAGAGAATACAAAATTCAGGTAAGCTGTGTTTTTATGATTCATTTGTGCCATGGGTTTCGAATGTGACCCAAAAACTCAATTTGGTTGGAGCTACTTTTTTCTCTTGGTGTTACAAGTATCTATACCGGGTCTGCTAAAGGTTCCGGTACCGGACGGAGAGATGATCTCAATTCCAGGATTGCCACAGTTTAAGTTTCTGGAGTTACCTTCTTTCGTTTCTGGCGTAGAATCTTTCGGCCACTATGTACATGACTTGCACCTTTGGTGGAAGTCCCATTGACATCAAAAGGTTTCCAAGGAGGGGATAATTCAAATGGGTTTAATTTCCATGAGGCTGGATAGCGAATCAGACACTTTTTTTTTGTTGTCGACGTGCACTCGGATGCTTCAAGCATCTTAGAATTTGTTTTTGTCATGTACGTCTTTTGTCTGAGGAGTACACATCATATGGTTTGGTTCGCATAAAATCTTAGTCAATGTAATCGCCACCACTGCACATCATCACAACAAGTGTAGGATCAATAGGTTCAGCAAGAATTTAAGAGATCAGAAATTAAAGTAGTTTTGAACGAATAAATGCAGAATGTCTTTACCTGTGAACTTAGTAGTAGTAGTTGGTGGTAGGTGTATATATATATATATATAGACATCAGAAATATTGCGAGTATTATTGTTGCAAAAAATGCAAAATTCTGACTTGAGCGCTTTACAACTTGTTCTGTTCTGTAGTGGTCCTAGAGCAGGAGAACTATAGATATAGAACTCAACTTTAAGAATACTGAGGCCAGTAGCTTCTATAAAAGCCCCCAGATTGACTTTAAGACCTTACTTTATGATTAAGGTAGGTGGTTTTTCAGATGAAAATGATCTGCAGTTCTGCACTACTACAAAAAAAGACCCCAATTTATGAGTACTTGTGCATCACCGGGTCTTTGAGAAGATTACTTGTAGTTCACTCGCTCTCTTTTCTTTCTATCTACCACAATTCAAGAACGCGTCAGTAATTAATAAGCACCGGCAAGCCTCAACTCCCACTGAGAATGTAGAACCATACGACGCAAATGCAAGTGTAGCTGCAAGAAGCTTCCTTCCTTATAAATTCTTCACTGAAATCCACTACATACAAATCTTTACATGTGTTGATCGGACCAACTGTTCCATCCAAGTAGTTAGACAAACGGATTGAAGGTGACAATGATTAGTAAACTAAAACCCGATAAGTGTCCTGTAATCTTGTCTGGTTACCTTCTGACTCATAAAATTGTGGTGTTTTTTTTTTCTCGACATAAAGTTACATATTGACTCAAAATGCGTGCAACAGTCTCGAAGCTGCAAAATTAACGAGCAGCATTGGTCTCACTTTATTATGATCTCCCGTTGATCTTTATAATTTCTTATCACCAGCCATAACTCCTTTTCCTGGCCAATCTCTCGTTTTTGTAATTACCAAAATAAAGTCCAAGGATATAATTATGAACTCACTTTACGGAGGAAAATGAATCAGCAGGAACCAAAAATTGTGACAATAATCAAATGGTTGAACTTGCCGATATAAATGAAACTGGCAAATAGCTTGTGAGTGCGTCCAACCAAATGTCGACAAAAATGATGGAAAAGTCTTGGCAAATGGTTTCCCCATTGAGTAACTAATAAGCTTTTAAGTGTATGGAAAACAGTTGCAACATGGTAACCTTGCTACCAATGTTACAGTGACACGTTGAGAGAATTGTCAATATTTTTTCATCTTTGTCTGCCGTTGATTCACACTTCCATCTGGCTGAAGAAGTGAACGGTTATGTTGAATTAGTACTAGTTCTAGTTGATGTTGTTAGGTTTAATAAAATCCTTCATTAGCAGACGTGTTCGAGTGATTAATCATATCAAAAAAAAAAAATTAGACTGGTTGTTGCCCAAAATCTGACATGGGGCTCATAAATTGTCAGGTGATTTAAAAGTCTGCTTCTCGACCCAGAAATTCTTGTCCATTTTCCTTCCGGATCCCAGCTATATATAGATATGAGAAATTGCTTAGCAAAATGAATCAAGCTTTCATCTTCTTCTTTTTTTTTTAAGAAAAAATTTATTTATTTATAGGAGGAAGTTTATATTATAGACGATGGGATCTAATCTAAGATTAGCCCTTTCTAAGAAGTTCGATTTTTCTAGACTAACATATTCTCCGTAGAAAAATATTCAACTTTCTTAGTTCTAACTTCCTTGACAAGCCTATTTTTTGTATCAAAAAAATTTCTAGTTTTAAACAAAAAGGAAACCGAATTACAGTAATTAAAAGAAAATTTGCATCTGTCGATGCTATTACGAGCTCTCCAAGGAAGGTCTTCAGGATTTAATTCTCCATTAATAGTCTTCACCAATGTCTGACAGTCATTGATTAAGTAACAATTGCTGAGATCCGAATCCATCATCCACCTAAGAGCTTCAAGTCCTGCTTTAGCTTCAGCTTCTAATGGGAAGGATGCCAACTGCTTCCTGCTCGACAGTTATGTTCCTCCTATTTTTTGTTTTATCCAGAATAGAGACTGCATATCCCATAGTGAAGTCAGATTCCATAAAGGAAGCATCAAAGTATATAAACCAGTCGAAATCTCTGTTGTTATCAACATTAGCAACTTCACAAGCATTTCTGTCAGATGTAGAGCATCCCTGAACAGGGGCAGGTCTAGTGATAGATAAATTCTTGTGAGTGGCATTAATGTATCAACCAACTTATGTGGCTATGGAAAAAATTTATCAAAGTTAACATGGTTCTTGAATTTCCAGATTGACCAAATAATGAAAGTGATTTTATCATGGTCAGTTTTAAAACTTTTGTTGTTCATCCAAAAATTGAACCTACGCAAAATATCATGACCAGTATAACTATAGATGTTCTTGACCAAATAATCCAGCTTTCATCTCCTAGGAACATTGGACATTCACGACGTGTCCAAGTAGTTTGAGATGCTGGAGTAAGCTATGCATGAGATTTTGGATAGACGACAAAAGTAGAATTATGCAGCTCGGAGTTGATCAAATTAGGTTCCACTATGGGTAGAGGAAAAGCCCATTTCACCCCAAATTCTATTAAATTCTCTTTCATTCGAACGAGTGACTGAAAACCCTCCCTATGCCGCAAACAATCTCCGTTTAAAATAATTGTAAGGAAAACGGAAAACTGTAACCCAGTTGGTAAAACATAGGAATTAATACAGCGTACTTCCAGCCGTTTGAGAGAAAATTCGGGTCATAAAATTGTTCGACATAAAACGTAGGTAATGGGGCTTGTTACCATAAAACTAGGCTCACTTTAAGAATATACGTGCATTAATCTGATATAGTGGGTGCTATTTCCTAGCCCTAACTTTTTATATCAGCTAATCATGTCCGTTTATTTCATCCTCAAATACAACATTACCTATATATTGGTTACACATGAGCATATCTTATAAAAATATAGCGTGTCTATCTCCTCTCCCATGGTGAGATAGTAATCCATTTTGGGGTTTCTGTTCTAAATCATTACATTTCTTCTTAAACTACATAAGCATGTGTACCTTACTTATACTCCACACACAGACTGACAGACTGCGAACATAATAGGCAAAAATAGATATCCTTTTCGAACAACACCCAGTGAACATGCATCTTGATGTATCGCACCATCAACTATATCCATTTTGGGGTTTTCTAACTTAATACCTTGATATGGTTTTCTAACAATTATTGCTCAATGTGGAGGGCTATTATTGAACCAAATTAAAAGGTTTTTTTTTTTCCCAAGAAAATGTTATATTAAAAAAGAAAAAGAGAAAAAGAGATTACAAAACAAATCACTCCCTCATGAGAGTTTCCCAATTGCTCCAAATGAGACTAGGAAGAACAAATTTAAAAGAATTTGTGTCACAAGACCATAAGACAACAAGTTGCTTAACAAGATCAATATTTCCGCAATACTTTTTTGGCGACCACCAAAGACTCTCCCGTTTCGCTCCTTCCATAATATCCAACAAATAGCATAGTGAATAATCTTCCATACCTCCTTTCCCCTTCCAATTAGCACATTGGTAGACCAAGCTTCAAACAGTTGTAACAAAGTTCTTGGCATCGGCCATGAAATCTTAAAAGCCTTGATAAAATAATCTCATATCGCAAAAGAATACGGACAATGTAGAAACATATGATCAGAAAAAAAAAATTCATCATTGCAAAAAACACATAAATCACTTTGAATGCTTATGCCACGATGAACTAACATGTCTCTAGTAGGGAGAGAATCATGAAAACTTGCCCAAAGGATGAAGCTTACCTTGTTTGGAATATAACTTTTCCATAAATGAGAATCAAAATTGCAGGGTGGATAGTTACCTATCAAAACCTCGTAGCACTTCTTAGCACTAAAATTCTCCATAATATTCACTTCATCCTCAACTTCCACCAATTCCGGAACGGGGCGGTCACGTCTAAGAAAGTCCACTCTAGCCTCTCATTTGCATTCAAAGCCCTCCTGAAATCACAATTCCAACTATTGTTCACAATCATATCAGCTATTGACGCGTCTTTCACCTTGGCGGCCTTGAAAATAACCGGAAATAAATCTTAACCAAATTAAAAGGTTAATTTCTCGTCTGAATGACCTTCTCCATAACTACGAATGGAAATCACTACTGCTCTACACTCTTAGTTAGAGATGTAAACCTCATCCAAGGATTTTTTTGGGCAGCTAAAAAACTCCAAAAGGAGATAGAAATTTTGATGTAAATAGCTAGACCATTTGAACCATTAGACTTTGTCATACAAACATCAAAGTGGCTTATTAATTGAAAGGCACTAACTTTTCCATATCCATTTTAAGATATGAAATTAGCTTGTAGTTGTTGGCAGCATTAACGTCGTAATAATTCAAAACAGAAAACCTTCACATTGAAGAAAAAGTTGAAATCAAGGGTTTCCGAGAGGTAAAATGAGAAGGGACTGAAATAGGCATATATACGTAGGTGAGTGGGTTTGGATTATTATCATTTTCTGAAAATTCTAATATACCTCATTAAATGGGTTTGAATTATTAATTCCTAATTTCCTAACACCTTCCCTGAATTAAAACACACCTGCAGTTCATCTTTGTTTTCATCCTTGCATAATCTATCATCATCATACATTTCATCAAGTGAGAAGGACTGAAATTGAGATTGTTGTTCCTGATAAAAATGGATCAAGATTCTAAGTCTCTAGCAAATTAATCAAAATTTATGTATGTATCATCACTCTCTCCATGTCTGATCATCTCTAACTCTACATTTTTCATCATCAATTAAATCACTCTCCCTGATCTAATCACCCGTTCTATCGCTCAAAACCCCCCCGTCTAGATCTAAAAGACTAAAACCATGACCATATCATTTATTCTCCCTATCATCACCATCTATTTTTCCCTTCTTCTCACCCCCACCAAAACTCTCTCTTCTACAGCACCACCACCACTAGGTCTCCTCGATCATCAATGGAAATTATCAGAACAAACGAAAACTGTCATAACTAGTTCTTGCTCAAAAACTCGGTACCCAGAACTTTGTACTAACACATTGTCTGACTCGTTTCTCAACAACGTCGGCAGAGACAGCAATGGTGGACTGAGTTTAGTACAAATTTCGGTTAATGCAACACTGAATAGAGTCAACAAAGCACTATATAATGTTTCAACATTATCCGGCGTATTTATGGACACACATCTCCGGTCAGCTTACGATGCCTGTCTGGAATTGTTGGATGATGCTGTACATCATCTCTCTCTTTCTCTTAAATCTCTCCGCTCATTATCACCGTCCAATAAACATACTTTCGATGATGTGATGACGTGGTTAAGTGCAGCATCAACCGATCATGACACGTGCACGCAAGGATTCGAAGACATGGAAGATGGATATGTTAAGGGCCGTATCGAAGAACTGCTAAAAGATTTGCCACGACTAGTTGCTAATTCTTTAGATTTGTTTTCTCTATGGTCAAATTCCACGACTAGTAGGCTTAACGAAAATGGGAAATCAAGAAATGCTGCGACTAAAACTCGAGAATGGAGGTTTTTGAACATGTCCTTGTCATCAATGGTACCGGATATCGTTGTATGCAAGAATGGTACTGGAACATTCAGAACAATCCGGGAAGCGATTAACGCTGTTCCTGATCGTAGTTCAATGCGCACAGTGATATACATAAAATCAGGTACATAAGGAACGATTAGGGTTTATCCAAAATTGGATGTATTTGGGACTTAAGCTGTGTAATTGTTTCTATATGAGTTTGTATCTTATATTTTATTGAGAGTTTGTACAATGCACTTACTATTCTATTTATTTATATAACTAACCATAATTTTTATTGATTAAAAAAACAAACAGGCCAATACGAAGAGGAAAACCTAGAGGTAGGATCTGAAAAGACAAATGTGGTAATGATCGGCGATGGGATGAATAAGACGATAATTACCGGCGGCAAGAGCGTAAAAGGCGATCATATATCGACATATCACACAGCTTCGTTTGGTAAGATTCCAAACCTATGGTTTTAACTCGAACATCACAAAAATTGCTAATAGGAGGGATGTTTTGCTTGGGGGCGTACAATTCCATATGTTAAGGATAGTTTGTCTTGTACTGAATTTGTTGTACACCCCAAAGCACAAATGCTCCCCCTTTTAGCAGCTATGACGCATCATTGAATTTTTGTGAGCCTTTCCCGCACGACCGGCTTGCACATGTGGATGTTAGCACGCGTTATTCTAAAACGTTGACTCGTGAGTCAAAAACATATATAGACTCGGGACAGATGTCACAATCGTGTATACACATGTCCGTGACCATATTCCTCTAGGTGATTCAGATACGTTGTTCATTGAAGAGGAAAAATTGATGATTTAGATGGTTCCTACGAGGAGGGAGGTTATTGAAGGGGTTGGAAACAATAAAAGAAGATAGCATCATAACAAGCATTGGAACTAGTCGACTAGGGTATGATACTAGGTTTTGGAATAAAGGTTTACCTCGTACTACGCCAATAATAGAATCAGGAGCCAGAAAAAATTAAAGTTGCATGAATCCCAACTTCATTAAAAACAGAGGAACAAATTAGAATTATCCTGTTCATCAGTCAACGATGTCGTGGAAGTTGATATATATATATATATATATATATTCCTTAATCTTGTGAAATGACGCAACAGATCATTTGGTAGGGAAAAATAATTGAAGGGGCTTAGAAGAAAAGAATGAAGTTAATGGGATTTGATTGATTTGGTGGTCGCGGCTAAAATTAATGGGATTTGAAACAGTACTAATTGTAGTTTTTTTTATCTCATCCCTTGTGTGAGATTAACTATGGAACAGACATGTGTGTTGGGTGATTATTATAGGTTCTATAGCTTGTCTTGGGTTTTCCCTTGTTTTTAGGTTTTTTTCTTCTTTATGCATGGGTTTTATTATTGGGCCTGTCAATATATTGATGGGTGTTCAGAAAATTGTATGAGGGTTTCTTTGAGGGTTTTCTTATTGGGCCATGTCAATCTATCGATGGGCGTTCAGAAAATGGTATGAGGGTATTCTTTCTTTGTAAGGGTTGCAACAAATCACTTATTGTAAGCAACAATTCTATATATATAATTATCTTTACCGATAAAGAAAAAAGGTTTTATTCCGTCGGTTTTCGGTTAGTAAATATGGATTTTGGTAAGGACATTTCCCTTTTCTTATAAACACCATTGAACATTGGTGCTACAGTATGAATGACAATACTTATAAATCCACTTTTCATGAAGGAATTTTTGAATTCTAAGGAAATTCTAATTTGTGTTTTGGTTATTTTGTAGCTGCCATCGGTGATGACTTCATGGCAACTAATATTACATTCGAGAATTGGGCAGGCCCGCTCAAGGAACAGGCCGTAGCAGTAAGGGTTAGTTCAGATAGAGCCATTTTCTACCGTTGTAGCTTCTGGGGTTTTCAAGATACGCTGTACGTGTACAGAAATCGTCAATTTTTCCGTGAATGCGATATCTTTGGGACCATTGATTTTATTTTCGGTGACTCAACGGTTGTGATCCAAAGCTCAAGAATTTACGCCCGCAAGCCATTGCCTGGCCAGTACAACGCTATTACTGCACAGAATCGGGCAGCCCAAAATGAATCCACAGGTTTTTTTTTTAACTTTCAAAACTTGAGTATTGAGTCAACTCAAACCCGTGAGAATACTAGCCTAGGTGAGCCCATTACCTAAAGTTTGCAACTGGAACCATGTTTTAGGGCGTACCGCATACCTAAATAATTTAAGGCATACAAAATAATTGCCCAAACTAGGGTGTGGTGATAAGAGGTATCTAGGGATGGATAAATTACTTAGTTACTCTCAATGAATTTGTTAATTTACTTATTTATTATTTATTTTGTCATTTAATATTTTTTTAAAAATATTTATTTTATTTATTTTATTTTTTTAAATATATTTTTTTATTTTCTTTCTTTTTTATTTTATTTTCTTTTTTAGTTTTGTATTTTTTTAAAATTTTTAAAAAAAAAGTAAAAAAAAATATTTCAAAAAATTAAAAAAAAATATTTTAAAAATATTTACTATTTTTTTTAAAGAAAAAAAAAATTTAATTTTTTAAAAATTAAAAAAATATAAGGGCAGTTTTGGTATTAAACAAAATATATGGATAAAAGGTTTTTAAAATTACTATCTAATAACCCTTTTTGTCTTCATATGATATGCCCTAAAACATGAAACCTGTTTCGAGGCATACTCAAAAAAATTGTGCATACAAAATGATTATCCTAACTAGTTTAGGTTGACATATGGGTGTCTAATGCTAGTCAAATTACTCTGATGACCTTAAGTAATTAATAATTTATTTGCTCTTAAAAAAAAAATTCTAACTTTTAAATTTTGAACTTTTTAAAAAAGATTTATCTTTTATTCCAATAACACAATACTTTTAATATTGAAACAGATTCACGAGTTATTACATAGAAGGCAAGCGAGCAACAAGCTGCGCCGCAAGCCCTTTTTGAAGTTTTCTTTAAATTTTTTCAATTATCTGTTTAACTATCGCGGTTTTGTAAGAAAAAAACTTTAGAAAAATTAGACTTTTTTTTTTAAAAGGTATTTAAAAAAATTATAATTTTTTGTGAAAAATATAAAATTATGAATGAAAAGAGCATTATTGTCATTATAAAATTTGACCGACAAGGGGTTATTGGTTTTATTACCTAGTTTCTTTATTTTGTCTTTATTGGGTAAACATCTTCTTACCTAAAGTTTGCATTTAGGTGATCTCATCAAGCTCATTACTCGTATAAAATCCAATTTGGCTCATTAGTAACTAATTTAAATTTATTTCTTTGGAAACAGGGATAGTTATTCACAACTCTAAGATTGTTCCTGCGCCAGAGCTTAAGCCATTCAAGAACGTTTTTCAGACCTACTTAGGACGTCCATGGGCTAATTACTCCCAAGTGGTTTACATGGGTTGTTTCATTGAAGATCATATTAGTCCCCAGGGGTGGATACCATGGAGTGGTAAGATAAATGATACTGTTCCCGATACTTTATTTTATGTTGAGTTCAATAATTCTGGTCCGGGTAGCTTAGTCGTCCCCCGCGTGAACTGGACGGGTTATCACAGGATTACTGTTATAGAAGAAGCCTTGAAGTTTACTGTCAGTCAATTCATTTTGGGTTCGGAGTGGTTGCTTGCTAGTGGAGTTCCCTTTACTCCAGGTTTATCAGATTAAGTTAATATCATTGTATGAATATTTGAGATCTTATAAAATTATTGTGTCATTTCGATAGCTTAATTAACATAATCTTATGTATTGGATTACATGATGCAATATTTATGATATGAATATTTTCTTTATTTTTGCGTCTTTCATTTCAATGGTTTGTTTTAATGTTCCTAGACAAATATTCAGTTTACCAAGTATGACACTATTAAAAAAAAAAAAAAAAAACTCAAACAACCAAAAATAACTTATTGAGTATCAAAAATAGTTCCATCAACTTTATAATAACATCATCGACATGTATCATAAAAATATATAGCCGAGGAACCCCAATATAAAGCTTGAAGTTTTCCTTCCGTGACCATCTCATCGAATCTTTTCAGCTTCGACATGAAATTTTAGAGCTTCTTTTTACCCAAATTGACCAAAAATAAGCAGCAACATGAAAGCTTTTTCCAGATTTCTTTGCCTTTAAGAGTGGAGGATAAACTGTCCTAGATTTACATAACTTCAAGAACTGAGTCCTAGAGCCTCTAAGACTCGGCATGTTGACAGCTGCAGTGAAGAAATTTGCTTAATGAAACTGCATTCCAAAAATATGTAAGCATTTGCCGTATGAAACAATTTGTGAAAAGGGAAAATATTAGCAATTGGCAGACTATTTCCATTTACAAGAGCATTGTTTCTTCTGTGGAGCTTCCGAAGGAGTGGGGAGTGTCTCTTACACTACACCAAAACCAGGATTTTGTAACAGTGCAACCTGTCACAGTTTATTTTTCAGTCACAGATACACCTGTGATAAGTCTTGCAACATCTATAGCTATTATTAAGTTTTGTATTCGTGATAATAATTAGGAATATTAAAAAAAATTTATTAGTCACAATAATATTTGTTGACAATTTTTACAGACAATCACAATTATAATTCAAAGTGATGATACCACCCAAATATTTCACCACATCTAAAACAACCCCAAAATTATAACACTTTGAATTTTACTTGTCACTAATTTTGAACGCGTAATTGGGGGATATGAAAACTAATTGGGGGATATAGCTACAAGACAAAATAAGAGTCCCAATAACAATTCTGGGTCACCCCTTATGTAATTATTTTTTTAATTCCTAATCTACCCCTCACTAATTAGGTTTAGTGGTTAATAATAATTAGTAAAAATCTTAAGTATTTGGGGGAAAGATTAGTGTGTATTTTTATTTGTGTTTGGGTGAGAGTAGAAGGAGGGAAAAAAATATTTGAGAGGAATTATTTTTTTTTGAAAATGGAAGATGGTTGTGATGAGAGAATTACTGCTGATAAGAGGTTGAAAAATTGATTTTTTTCCTTTGAATCCACCATTGTTGCAGCTGAAAAAACTTGGTGTCGTCATGGTATTCAACCAAAAACCCATGCCGGCAATTGTTGGAAATGTTCATAAATTGTTTGCCACTATCCGGGGGTGTTGATTTTTTCTGATTTTGAACAATGCACCGCATGGTAATCTAGTTTTCGAGATCACGACTGCTGCTCCCGATAGTATTTTGCTTAAATTTCTATGCCGGAACAGGATGAAAAGTATCCAGAATGTTGATTTTTTTTTTCACACGGGGAAGGCTCACACGTTTTTTTTTGTTGGGAAAAAAATAATAGAATATGAAATTTGGGCCTTCGGATTAGCGGTAAAATCTACAAAGATCTTTTGGGGAGGACCCACACGTTTTTTTTGGGAAAAAAAAAAAATTTCCATATAAAGGGAAAATCAACGCGTATAAGTTTTTTTATAACCTAAACACCCAACCACATATCTCACACCACGTCGAGAGTTGCGGTAACCTCCCCTCCCATTGGCCGGTCAACAAAACCCTCGCTCCTGATTGGCCGAAATCAAAGTTAGCCCCCTTACATTTCGTAACCGTTAATTTTTAATAGAATATGAAATCTGGGCCTTCGGATTAGCGGTAAATCTACAAAGATCTTTCGGGGAGGACCCACACGTTTTTTTTTGGGAAAAAAGGCAAAAAATTCCATTTAAAAGGAAAATCAACGTGTATAAGTTTTTTACGAAATTTACATACCAAAGAAAAGAAAAATTAAGGGATTCTTTCATGAGCAATTAATGGAAAGAAAATCTTTGAAAATATACAAATATCTTTCGGGAAGGGCCCACACATTTTTTTTATTGGGAAAAAAAACAAAAATTTCCATGTAAAAGGAAAGTCAACATGTATAAGTTTTTTTAAATAGAATATGAAATTTGGGCCTTCAGATTAGCGGTAAAATCTACAAATATATTTTGGGGAGGACCCACACGTTTTTTTTTGGGAAAAAAAACAAAAATTTCCATATAAAGGGAAAATCAACGCGTATAAGTTTTTTTACGAGATTTACATACCAAAGAATTTTTTTTTAAGGGATTCTTTTATGAGCAATTAATGGAAAACAAATCTTCGAAAATCTACAAATATCTTTCGGGAAGGGCCCACACTTTTTTTTTATTCGGAAAAAAAAAATTCCATGTAACAATCTTTCAAACTTATGCAATTAATGGAAAAAAATATTCGAAAATCTACAAATATCTTTCGGAGAGGGCCCACACATTTTTTTTGTTGGGGAAAAAAAACAAAAATTTCCATGCAGAAGGAAAATCAAAATGTATAAGTTTTTTTTAATAAAATATGAAATTTGGGCCTTCGGATTAGCGGTAAAATCTACAAAGATCTTTCGGGGAGGCCCCCACGTTTCCTGAACCCGACATATTTTTTTTTTTTTGAAGAGGTTAAACATCAAAAAGAAGCTAGATAGAAGCAGATGTTGAGGAGGAAACAGTAATGGATTAGAAATTACTACTTAGGAAAAACAAGCATTAAATTCATCAAATCATGTCTCAAAAAAAACTTATCAAGATACTTGGTGATAGGTATAAAGCTCAGGATGACATTAGAATATTCTTTAGTATTTCTCAAGCAATGTAAATCTATTCAAATGATGTTAGTTGGAAAATGCTTGAGATCTTATGTTTGTGGTTAATGATGTTTATTTCTGTGAAATTTCGTTCAAATACCAGCAATAGCTATGAGTTAAAAAAATAAGAAGATATCTTAAAACCGGCATCATGTATATGTCTTCTAAAAAGTCAACATGTATAAGTTTTTTTAATAGAATATGAAATTTAGGCTAGAATATGAAATTTAGGCCTTCGGATTAGCGGTAAAATCTACAAAGATCTTTTGGGGAGGACCCACACGTGTTTTTTTTGGGAAAAAAACAAAAAATTCCATTTAAAAGGAAAATCAACGTGTATAAGTTTTTTTTACGAAATTTACATACCAAATAAAAAATAAATTAATAAATTAAGGGATTCTTTCATGAGCAATTAATGGAAAAAAAATATTCGAAAATCTACAAATATCTTTCGGAGAGGGCCCACACATTTTTTTTGTTGGGGAAAAAAAACAAAAATTTCCATGCAGAAGGAAAATCAAAATGTATAAGTTTTTTTTAATAAAATATGAAATTTGGGCCTTCGGATTAGCAGTAAAATCTACAAAGATCTTTCGGGGAGGCCCCCACGTTTCATTTTTTGGGAAAATAGCAAAAATTTACATGTAAAAGGAAAATCAACGCGTATAAGTTTTTTACGAAATTTATACCAAATAAAAAAAAAATTTAAGGGATTCTTTCATGAGCAATTAATTGAAAACAAATCTTCCAAAATCCACAAATATCTTTCGGGGAAGGCTCACACGTTTTTTTATGTTGAGAAAAAATAATAGAATATGAAATTTGGGCCTTCGGATTAGCGGTAAAATCTACAAAGATCTTTTGGGGAGGACCCACACGTTTTTTTTGGGAAAAAAAAAATCCATATAAAAGGAAAATCAAAGCGTATAAGTTTTTTTACTAGATTTACATACCAAATAAAAAATAAATAAAACATTAAGGGATTCTTTCATGAGCAATTAATGAAAAAAAAATCTTTGAAAATCTATAAATATCTTTCGGGGAGGGCCCACACTTTTTTTTTGTTGGGAAAAAAAAACAAAAATTTCCATGTAGAAGGAAAATCAAAATGTATAAATTTTTTTTAATAGAATATGAAATTTGGGCCTTAGGATTAGCGGTAAAATTTACAAAGATATTTCGGGGAGGACCCACACGTTTTTTTTTTGGGAAAAAAAACAAAAATCTCCATGTAAAAGGAAAATCAACGTGTATAAGTTTTTTACGAAATTTACATACCAAAGAAAAAAAATAATTAAGGGATTGTTTCTTGAGCAATTAATGGAAAACAAATCTTCGAAAATCTACAAATATCTTTCGGGAAGGGCCCACACGTTTTTTTATTGGGAAAAAAAACAAAAAATTTCATGTAAAAGGAAAGTCAACATGTATAAGTTTTTTTTTTAATAGAATATGAAATTTGGGCCTTCGGATTAGCGGTAAAATCTACAAAGGTCTTTTGGGGAGGACCCACACGTTTTGTTTTGGGAAAAAAAACAAAAAATTCCATATAAAGGGAAAATCAACGCGAATAAGTTTTTTTACAAGATTTACATACCAAATAAAAAATAAATAAATAAATTAAGGGATTCTTTCATGAGCAATTAATGGAAAAAAAATCTTCGAAAATCTACAAATATCTTTCGGGGAGGGCTCACACATTTTTTTTGTTGGAAAAAAAAACAAAAATTTCCATGTAGAAGGAAAATCAAAATGTATAAGTTTTTTTTAATAGAATATGAAATTTGGGCCTTCGGATTAGCGGTAAAATCTACAAAGATATTTCGGGGAGGACCCACACATTTTTTTTTGGGAGAAAAGGCAAAAATCTCCATGTAAAGGGAAAATTAACGTGTATAAGTTTTTTACGAAATTTATATACCAAAGGAAATTTTTTTTTAAGGGATTCTTTCATGAGCAAATAATGGAAAAAAAACAAAAATTTCCATGTAAAAGGAAAATCAACGTGTATAATGTTTTTACGAAATTTACATACCAAAGAAAAATAAAATTTAAGGGATTCTTTCATGAGCAATTTATGGAAAAAAAAATCTTCGAAAATCTACAAATATCTTTCGGGGAAGGCCCACACGTTTTTTTTTTGTTGGGAAAAAAAAAACAAAGATTTCCTTGTAGAAGGAAAATCAACATGTATAAGTTTTTTTTTAATAAAATATGAAATTTGGGCCTTCGATTAGCGGTAAAATCTACAAAGATCTTTCATGGAGGAGCCACACGTTTATTCTTTTGGGAAAAATAAAAAAAAATTCCATGTAAAAGGAAAATCAACATGTTTAAGTTTTTTTACGAGATTTACTATCCGAATTTATCACGCTACTGAAAAGTGGGAAACAAATCTACGACTCCTAAACTAACTGGTTAATTTACCGCCATTTTTATTGAATTCCGGGTTCTATTTGAAAATATTTAGATTTTTTGAGATCTTAATATACCAAATCTATATATTCTATGCATAAAAATTGCCGTGTATAATCGCCGGATTCTATTTATAAATATTAAGATCTTTTGAAATCTTAATGTACCAAATTTATATGTTTCATGTATAAAAGTTTTCGTGTATAATCCCTACCAGAGAATAATATATAGTGATGAAGAAATAACATGAACATTGTTATCCTGTTAGTTATCTTTTGAGATCCCTAAAAGTTTTCGTGCGTACGAGCTCTTTACAGGGTATGCAAGATTGTTTTCCTGAATCAGGTGCAACACGAGATTAGTTATCTTTTGAGATCTATGTTTCTTTAGTGTGATTTAATGGTATAAAATATTTGATGATCATGTTATGTTATTAATTTTGTGTTTGGTGTGTATGTACTGTTGGACCATAGGTATTGCGAAAAAACAGTATTTGAAAAATCTTTTGAGTTACATTAATGGAGAAGTTCAGGCGGCAACCAAATTTGCACATTTCATTTGGAGTGACACGATTTTCTCTCCTTCTCTCCTCCTTCTCTATGCTCTCATCCTATTGTTCATTGATTTTTTTTCTTCTAATTATAGTTTGTTTGGTTTTATTTTGCAGGTACGATTGCTTTGCTTTTGATATTCCATTAAACCCTAACCCTCTCACATGGATTTTTATTATTGTTAGAGATTCTATGAAATACGTTCAATATCTTATGACTCAATCTCTCTATTGTTAAAATCTAATTATTATTTTATTTTATTTTAGGTTACTGTTTAATCTTTTTGTGGGTGTAGTTTTCACTTTCATTGACGTGAATGACAACTTACTCATGGTGATTTTAAGTTAGGAATTAGTTTTATTGTGCTGGTCATGAGTTCTATTGAAATGTATTTATGTTTCTTATGAATTAATTCCTAGGATGGTATACAATGTTGCTGGAATTTTGAGTTAGTATGTACTTGCTTAAGAATTGCTTAGGGATATTTTCCTAAATGTATCATAGCTTACGCGTTCTCATGGTTTTAACAGGGTTACCAATAATTTTGATGATATTTGGTGTCTTTTGCTTTTTACTCCATACCTACATATAGAATAAAACAGGAAGATCGTCGGTGCAGCCATATTAAACGACTAAGAACGTGTTACAATTATGAAAGTCTGTATGTCGGTACAATGTGGTAATAGTTTGATCAAGAATTCTTTTGTTTTTGTAAATGTTTATTATGGTAACCAAGAATTTGATTATTGTCAGGATCAACTGAGTTTACTTTTTGTAATTTAATAATTGATGCAATTACGTGCATACAAGAATTCTTTTTATTGTGGCTTCGCTTATTAGAAAAACAAAATTCAATTAGTGGACACAACAAACCTAAGGGTAGAGCTGAATGTAGGTCTGGTAATCGCAAGGAGATGCAACAGACACAAATTCTTAGAGCGCTGACACTTTGGGGTGAACCTAGTGGGTCTCTAAAGCTTGTTCGTGAGATTTTAATGGTGCCGGAAACAGTTGGTGTTAGAGATGATGACACAGAGAAAGACAACAGTCTCGGCACCAATATCTCTACTTGTTTGCGCAAGGTGGTGGATGGGCACTTCACATCGGCTGTTAAAGCCATCAGTTCATCCGGGGTGGCGCCATACAACGAGAACACAAGGAAAGCACTTGAGGATAAGCATCCGACTATGCCGCCTCCACGGAAACCAACATTTACGTTGCATGAGACGCCTTTAGTGGACGAAGAAGGTACAATTCTTAGTTGTATTAAATCTTTCCCTAAGGGAACTTCGTGTGGAAGGGATGGCCTTCGGGCACAACATTTGTTGGACGCTTTTTGTGGGGAAGGATCAACTATGGCTTCTGATATGGTCACGTCCATAACTAGGGTTGTTAATCTTTGGCTTGGTGGGAGATGCCCTCTTAACCTAGCGGAGTTCATTGCATCGGCTCCCTTAACACCGCTCCTTAAACCGGATAAGAGCATCTGTCCCATTGCTGTTGGGACAATTTTGCGTCGACTGGTGTCCAAAGAGGAAATGAAAGGGGTTGGAAAGGACATGAAAGCGTATCTACAGGATTTCCAGTTTGGAGTAGGTGTTTCAGGTGGTGCTGAGGCAATCCTACATGCTGTGAATAGGTTTGTCAGTAAACATCATGTAGACGCTAGCCTCTCTATGCTAACTGTTGACTTCACCAATGCTTTTAACCTATTTGACCGAACAACTATGCTTTCTGAGGTACGTAAGCTTTGTCCATCTATATCTCCTTGGGTATAATACTTTTATGGTCAACCTGCACGGCTGTATGTGGGGGACTCCTTTATCTACTCATCTACAGGAGTACAAGAAGGTGACCCTTTAGGTCCTTTGTTATTTTCTCTAGTACTTCATCAGCTTATATCTAAGATAAATGAGCAATGCATATTATCCCTACATGCCTGGTATCTTGATGATGGCACTGTTATTTCCGACACCGAAGAAGTGGAAAAAGCACTCACTATTATCAAAACAGAAGGGCATGCGCTTGGACTTATATTAAATATTAAAAAAACTGAAATATTTTGGCCTTCTTGTGATGGACGAAGGATAAGAGATGGGATGTTTCCTGTCGCAATCTCAAGACCAGATAAGGGAGTCAAACTATTAGGTGGTGCGGTTAGCCTCGACGATGGTTTTGTGAAGGTCCTTGCCATTAAGAGGGCTGAAAAAGCAGTGGATTTGATGCAGCTTTTATCCAAGCTCCGCGATCCTCAGAGTGAATTGATGCTTTTACGAACGTGTATGGGTATCTCTAAGATGCTTTTTGGCCTTCGTATTTTTCACCCAGACTATATTATGGAGGGGGTAGATATATTTGATAGAGGCTTGCGAGAGGTGGTGGAAGGCATTGTGGTTTGTGGGGGACCGTTCTTTGGAGAACTGCAGTGGAGACTATCTACTCTACCTATCAGATATGGAGGTCTTGGACTTTACACTGCTAGGGAGGCGTCTGAATATGTTTTTTTGGATTTACGTGTGCAATCGTGGGGGTTACAGGATCACATATTGAGGATCAGTGGTGTGGAAGGTATGGATGATAATTTTAATAAGGCTTTGGAAACGTTACAAGTGACTCTTCCTGATTTTGATCTTAACAACTTCACCAATAAATACAATGTCCCCCCCCCCCCCCAAAGCACAAAGCATCCTGGCGAGTGCTCTTTTTGGTAAAGCGGTTAAGGACATCGATAGAGTTTATGTGCTAACGGAGAGACAGAAAGCGGTTTTTGGTTGTTTACAAGCAGCACATGCCCAAGATTTTCTTATGGCTATTCCGATTGAGGATATTAGACAGAAGATGTCCCCTTTGGAGTACCGTTCTATCCTCAAATATAGGCTAATGATCCCACTTTATCCCTCTGACTCTCGTTTCCCTGCTTGCATCACAGGATGCTTGGACTCGTATGGTGAACATGCAGTTCATTGTAAATTAGACCCTGGTTTTAAATATAGACATGATCATGTGAGGGATATCTTGTATGATGTATTGTGGAGGGATGGAATTTCGGAAAAGAAAGAAGCACCTATGCATTTCCTGACAAACCCACTTGAAGGGAGATCGACACTAAGACCAGCAGATGTTCTTATTTTTGGATGGGCTAATGGGAAACACACATGTGTTGACCTCATTGTGGTATCTCCTTTGGTAGGCATTGGACATGGGACCTTTACAGTCTGGAAAGCAGTGTTAAAGGATGCCTCAGGTAAGATATCGAAGCATGAGAAAGCATGTGTTGACAATGGTCATGCTTTCGTCCCCTTTGCTTTTGATACTTTTGGTTATTTGGCTCCAGAAGCAGTTGGACTACTCAAGAGGGCCCAGAAAGTCATGCACATCAATGTCATGAATCCTGGTTCACGAGATTTTATTTTAATTGGATAGGTCTTGCTATTCAAAAATGGCTAGCTGCACAGCTTGTTGCTCGCTTGCCTACTATGTAACTTCTCTACTGTTTATGATTATTATAATTTAAATTAATAAGTGATGAATACTTCTTCACTTTATTTGATAAGTAATTTAAGCAAACTGTTAAGTGAAGTTAAATAATTAATTAGTGGAAATGTTTTTAATCACAAAAAAACACGGATCACAAGCATAGTTTGTGGATGAAATCCCGAGGAGCAGTGAATGATCGATTCAGTCTTTCACACAGTTTCCATGTAATAAGGCATGGAGTAATCATCAAATGATTAGTGCAGTCTTCACACAATAGTCATGTTCTACGTCAGAATTGTACATGACTATTGTGTGATGGCTGCAGTATTCATTTGGTGTGTACATAAATCATTTTCAAACTATTTTATCTTCTTGCAGGCAAGAAGGTCACTGCACATTTTTTAGCTGCTTCAATAGTGCACCCTGAACCATGGTCTTCTGCTTTGATACCTATTAGTATATATCTCCAACCATGATCATCAGCTTTTTTTTTATATTTATTATTATTATTTATTTTATGAAGATAATGCCTAAAGTCAAAGGTGGGATGAAAAAAGGTTTTGCAATTCGTCGAATAAAATGTTCGATGGTACTATTTCTTTTCCTCAAATGAGTTTAAGGTTTCAAGCATTAAATTTGCCGTTGTGGTTTCTACAACTGTGGAGGCTGATTTCTCATTTTTCTTAAAGGTTATGTCATGTTGTTAATTGAATTAAACTTACCTAATTCTATCATCCAAATACTAACCATATCAGTTAGAAACAACCACATATTCCACCTATTTCAGAGTTTTGATTGTTGGTTTGATATTATTACTTCCTAGCACTTGGGTTATTAATGGAAACACATTCGGTTCACTTGATTAATGTAGGCATGATAGATGCACAAGCTATCTTTACATCTCATGTCATCAATGATGATATTTTGAAGCAAGAATATAGCGAACTCCAACAACGTTGTTTCCTATGAGGCCAATAATTGGCAAGAACACGGGTTTGCAGTATATTCAGCTGGACCTCAGCTCAGCTCATGCCTAAGGTGGGCAAACAAACGCGGATAAAGCTGAATTTAAATAATATGATCATTATAGATTTTATGCAAAAGCTAAGTCAGTATGCAAAAGCTAAGTCAGTGCTAATTGAAGTTTGAATGAAATGAACTCAAGAGCTAATCGTTTTGGATGGATACACTGGAAAATTATAGAACATCTTTGCGTCCCTATGTACCCAAGGTGATGACAATTTGTTGAACTATATACTCTTTTTTCTTTCCAGCTTATGAGTTGGAGAAGAAAGTTTCTACAACCACATTCGGACAAAATGTTAACGATTTCCATAAATGATTTGCCGTGTATCTTTACAAGGTCTGATAATGTCCCTCATAAAACTTCCCACAGAATTTGAATATTATCCTTCTTATTCAGATCATCATGTTCACCTTTGTTTTAATAATATATTAATAAGTGCAGGTAATAGGTTAATATTAAGTGATTTTGAAACATGTTTGTGAACCTAATCCAAATTTTCAAGTTAATAATACTTGAAAAAAAGTAATACTTCATTTATTTTTATTTTATTTTATTAGAAAAAATGATGTATTAAAAGAGGAAAGAATGCACAACATCTCTACCAAGAGTAGATGAAAGAAAAGGAGAGAAAGAAATTACAGGAAGATTAAGTTCCAATTATTAAGCACTGAATTCATAAAGTTCATATGAACTCAATGACCTACGACAGCTGCCCAAGTCAAATTATGATCATCGTCAGTTTTGTAAAGAGAATGTTCTTCAAATCTTCTATAATTCCGTTCCCTTCAGATGGTGTTAACAATTGCCGCAGTAAAACCCCAGATGTATTTACCCGATTGAGAGAAGTGTTTTTCATACCAAATATCTTCCAAAATTCTCATTGTACCAGGAAGTACTTAAACCCAACCTGTACTCGGTAAAAGATGAGACCAGATCTTATAAGCTATTTTGTAGTTTAGGAAAAGATGGCTCTGCGACTCAATATCAGTTCCACACATAACACATGATTTATATAGATGATGGACCTTAACTATTTTCTCTCTTTAATGCATATCTCTTTAAATACTAACTACCTTTAGATGGACCATCTCTACCCTAAGATGATGGACCTGACATAAATGACTCCAACATCTACATTATACATTATAGACTAATACGTAGACTCACGTTTCTTCTCTATTTTAGGTTAAATTCTACTTCACCTCTTGAAATCCAAACGGCTATCAATAAAACTCAAAAGAAGGCTTCTCAATCACTTATTAACGAATGAATGCTTTCATTCATGTCCAGGAATGATCTTTGTATAGGTGTACATACATACTAATCGGGATATAGTATGTGTATGTCTGTTACTTTGTTCCATCTCATTGAATCTTATGAATTTCTAAACTTTGTTGCACGACTTGAGGTTCCAATAGTGTTCAATTGTTCGTGAATACTAACTAACCAGTTCTAATTCAAGAAAATGAATAGACATCAGGATTATAGTGGAACATATTATGTTATTATTTTTAAGAAAATTGTTTCAGTCACATAACCATTTGATCATTATTACCAAATTATTTTGAATAACAAAAGTTTGTATTGACACCAGGTCGAACAACTTGGAAGTTTGTGATCAGGATAACATGCAGTTGTGAAATCTTTTAACGGTTTAAGTATTTAAGATATGTTTTCATATGATAATGCTCAATGGTGCAAAAGCTACATCAGAGATTTTTGATAACTGAGAACTGGAAATGAAATAAATACGAAAAACATTTTCATTGTGTTGATTTTTCATGTGCATCATATGAAGTTAGATAATTTGTATATGTATGTTAATTTAACTTGAGGCTTTGAGGTAGTGTTATTAACTTTAGGTGTTGTTAGCGGGCAAAGGCTAAGATATAAAGTTTTAGTGCTAAACGACGACTTAGTACTTCTCCGTGTAATTTCTTTTAGGGATTTTGGGATTTCATGGTTTTTGGATTTGCTGAAATATAAAGTTATCAGTTACAATCGACGGGCTTCAGAAGTGTATTTTTTTTTGCAAATATGACATCTGGAGAAGCACTGGTGGCATTAGACACCACTGGTGTTGACCTTTTTATAACTTATGCATCTGAGGTAGAAGATAACCTATAAAAATAGTCCACGCTCTAGGTCAAGTTTAGTAAATGTGGATGAGTTACTTTAAGGGGAATAATATGGAATAATATTAAATATAGAGAGGTGAATGATCACATTAATAAGAGTTGTCTTTTTTTCCTTCTTTTGAAAACATATATGATGATAACATCGTACCATATTGTTGAATCGCATCCGTTCAGTTGCTTGAAAATGAATCTTACTGATCAAGATGGATTTTTTAGTTCTCTGATGTATTTTCACTAATTTTAAAATTTAGGTTGGGAAAAATTAGAAGTAATGGTAAATTATCACTAAATATTGTATCAATGGTGCCAGATATACTGAAATTTTTCTCCATATTTCTCCCGAAAGGAAGACCCGGTGGCATTGGGTATCTATAACTTTTCCATTTACTGGTTATAAGATAGTTTCCTTTGGGTATGTTATGTGGATGAACATGTTTTCAAAGATAGAAAATTTTAGTGATGACCCAGCGTCATTTCCCAGAGAAGTCGTTGAATTCCTAGCTTTAGGTGATGTTGCTAGCAGATAAAATGATACTACCTACTATATAGGTATGTGGATGGTGCATAAATCTTTTATTTTTATTTTTTTATGATAGCACATTATATACGTATTAGGAAAAAAAGAACATTTATACTAATAACATAAATTGTGTATTTTTTTTTGTAGTTGTTATTGAAAGCTTAAGTCCGTACGTAACATTGTGAGAAAGACTGTTGGTGATAGTGAAGTCGTGATGCAAGAAATTGTGATCGAAAATGGAAGGTATGGTACAACGTGAATTTTCATGTTTTGGTTTTTACCAGACTGTAAATTATTATGTTTGGCAATAATATTTTTGGTAACAAGGGAGATGCAGTTAAGGTAACTCTATGGGCCGAATTAGTAAACGCTAATCGATCGACCGGTGCAGAAGCTGATGAGAAGGGTGGACTAGGATAACATTTTGTTCGATAATGAAAAAAGGAAGCATCATATCGATGCCATAATATTTCCAAATAAAATTGTTTCTGATTATTTTCAATTATACGTTTTGTATTTACAATGAACACTACTGCTACTTGGAACTTGGAATTAATAGAATGGTTGGTTATTACGAAGAGGATTCGAAGGGTTGTTAATGGATGTTGAAAATATTTCCAATGACATGTATAAGCACTCAAATTTGTTGGTCTATATGGTTTAATTCATGGGTCTATCTTGAATATACGATATGATAGTTTTAGTTAATAAAACCTAAATCCATTTTGATCGGTCTATATTGTGAAAAGAAATACCTGTGATTGTTTTTTTTGTTCCGTCGTGTGAAATTTTATCGTTTCTATGTGTTAATTGTCTGGAAAATGTGTTATTACTGTGATTATGTGCATATAAATTAATAAGAAATTCCATAGGCGAATAAATTATTGATAATTCAATTAAATCTGGGAACTGACGTAGCTTAAGTGTTTTATCAGCAACCAAATTATTAATTTCAAACAAGAATGAAAATTGGTCACTAGGAAGAAGGTTGGTCCAATAATTCCAACAGTTTAGAAAACAGTAGGACGTGCAAACTGCTCAAGCCCAATAATCCAACTAAAATTTTAAATCGCACGCACATCAAGTGTATATTACAAGTATGTGTAGAAGAAAAGAATAACAAAAGAATGGATACTTTTGAACAGGGGACCTCGCAATATCATGCTCGACATCAATCTGAAGTAGAGAACTTGAAGCTTCAAAGTAACTTTTTGACATCTTGGAAGAAGTCAGTTTGGGTATAGAACTCAGATCAATTTCTAGAAGCAAAAAAGACCGTAACTTTTGGCGAAGCAAAAAATATTTTGCTTATGATTTCTGTTATGGTTGATTCTTCTTATGTATCCAAAGGAGTTATAATTGGGCATTTGGATGTACACTGAGAACTAACTTTTCAATTTCTAGAAATCATCTTGCGGATGACTTTTAGAAGCAATTTTTTTTTATTTTCTTTTAAGCAAAATAAAATGTCATTGCTTCTGACTTTTAGAATTGACTTCTAGTATTCAAACATGTTGTAACGACAATTGAGTTTGTATGACTTCCAAAGCTTACTACAGTAACACTTCTATCGTTGAACCGTACAGCTCTAGGTACTCGCGTCATTCTTAAAAAGACAAGTGCCGATGTCCTAATGTGTATCATATGCTAGAACCTATCCGATACATATATAATATGTTTGAGACCAATTATAACAAGAATTGAGAGAACAACTAATATATAAATTCAACGTAGATGAAAAAAGTATATTGATAGATTAATAAAAAACTCTTATGATCCTTAACCTTCGTGTATTTCAGGAAAACAAATCTCACGTGGAATCCAGAAATAGGTAAACACGTCATAACCCGTTGCTCCAAATTTAACGACCAAATGGAGACGAATGCATTAACAGGTGGATCTACGCCATCCTTCAAGATAAGAATAAAAGTAAAGTAACCACAATGTTTAAGATAAGCACAATTTTCGGGAAAAAAATAGAATGCAATCTGTTAAAAAATAATTTAGTTTTACTAAAAAATGGGGCAAACTGCATAGAAGAAATATTAACTGCAATTGGGGAAATGAATGCTCATTAAATTCAAACTCGACGAAAGATACTTCATATATATCACTCTAAAAGCACGTGACATATTTCATTGTGATAATACTTTGGATAAAGCATATCTATTAAAGAAAAATGAACGGGTAAGTACAACTTCTGACAGAGAACAACTCCAGACACCTACTAAGAATGACCTGGTAAAATAAATAAAAGTATGACACAATAGAAAATGAGGATGGCATGCCAACGTTGATCGAATTGGATGAACATGACGAATATATGGAAGAGATTATAGAGAAGGATCATGACATGCCACCGTTGGTTGCGATAGATGAAGAATGCAATGAAGTGTTTACTTATTAATAGTGATTATAGATAGCATGAGCATTTTTTTTTAGGGACACCACTTTTGAAACATATTATTATACTCCGACAATATATTATTTAATTTTTTAAATCAAGTACGGCACAATATAAAATGACGATGACGTGCCAACATTGATCGAACTGGATGAACATGATGATGATATGGATGAGATTATGGAGAAGGATTGTGACATGCCAACGTTGGTTGTGATAGATGAAGAATCCAATTAAGTGTTTACGTATTAATAAAGATCATAGATAGCATGAGCATTTGTTTTTAGGCACACCGCTTTTGAAACATATTATTATTCGCTGGCAATATATTATTTAATTTTTTTAAACTGTGGTAATTTTAAACTAAATGGATGCGAATCTTATAATTAATAGTGCTATCATGGGGTTCTTTCTTGGGGACCAGTGTATAAGACCTATTAAGCTGTATCAGGAAACTACGCTTAAGAAGCAGTTCAAACACCACCAACAAACATGTAATGCTGGCAAGGTCATAAGCAAAACGGGACTCAATATAACAATGTTACATTAATCAACTTCTAAATCTAGACATAATTAAAGGTATCTCTCCAATAGTCCTGCATGCAGACTTCTAGCATTTCACATTTCTTTTTGTTTTGTTTTAAAAATTGCAGTTCACAAATTTACATGTGATATATATATATATATATATCTTCCAAAACTTCTGCAGATAAAATTGTTGGATAGGACAATTTGTTAATAAAATAAAAGTTGGACAGAAAAAACGTGTAATTATTTTTAATTGCAAATAAAATTGTAATTATGTTAATAAATAATTGCAAATGTCCATAAGAAAATTTAATTATTTTTAATCCAAAATCTACGGTGTCAATTTATTTTTAATTATTTTAATTATTTTTAATTCTACCTATAAAAATGATATATGAATTCAGGTTTATAATACCAAAGTTAAATCATCAAATCATTAGATACCTAAAGTGTATCAGAGTTCCATATCCCGTCAAAAAAAAATCTAACGCATTTTACCACGGGCGCGGGGCGAAGCCCCACCACTCTAAATTAGTTGGTTCATCGGCCCCGGTGCGTAGCACGGGTTACATACTAGTATAAATTAATAATGCATTATATATATTCGATATATTAATGATCTACAAAGACCTTTTGAACTTTTCTCTCTTCTCTCTCCTCTCTTTTCCTCTTCTCTCTAGGAAAAAAAACTCTTATTCTCCATTAATCTCTTGCTCAGATTTGGTCCTTTTTGGAGCAGATCTGAGCAAGATTTCTTTTTCTTTTCAAGTTTTAATCAAATAAAGTAGATTTTTTTGTTTTTGATGTCATTTGACATATTTCTTCGCTATTTGGAGCGATTTTTCTTCGCCATTTGGGGCGAGTTTCTCTTCGCTTTGAGGGCGATTTATTCAAACCTTGATCGCGGGTTCGTGACTTGCTATTCTCGATTCAAGAACATCAACAATCCAATTCGGTATTGCTTAGAATCTATATTCAATCTAAGGGATTCAGGGCATCCGGGTTCGTTTGGATCTACAAGATTTTGTGCAAATAACTCCTTTCTTACAGGAGTATCTCTTATTGAAGAAGAAGAAGAAAATATAATTAAATGGTCGGAATCGATTCAAGATTATACCATCACCCTTCCCTACTACATTTACAAAAATTGTATATCTTTACGGTATATGGCTCTTTTTCTTCGCGATGTATTTGTAATTGATATCTTCATTTGTATTAGGGGTTTTATTATCTTGTACCTTGATGTTTTTGTTATTCTTGTAAGCGATCATGTAATCACGTTTTGATTTGAATGAATTGAAATTTGTTGATTGACCAAAAAAAAAAATATGATTCAATTCTCTTTTGTTTTTTGAAAATATGATTTGATATTGTGTTTATAAAAATATGATTTGATATTGATAATGTGTTTATAAGAATATAATTTGATATTGATATTGTGATTATATATGAGATAAAAAAAAAGATATGGTGTGGTATTGTGTTTATATAAAAACTAATTATTTGATAATAAACTTATCCATAAGTTAATAAGATATTAATTAATATATAAATTAATACTTATTAGTTTATCGGTTAATTAAGAACGCGCAATTGGGGGATACATTTATTAATTGAGGGATATAGCTACTGGACAAAAACGGTGTCCCAATATCAATTCTGGGTGACCCCCTATGTAATTATTTTTTTAATTCCTAATCTATCCCTCACTAATCATGTTTAGTGGTTAATAATAATTAGTAAATTCTTAAGTATTTGGGGGATAGATTAGTGTGTGTTTTTATTTTAATTTGTGTGAGTGAGGAGTAGAAGGAGAGGCAAAACAATTGAGTGGATTTTTTTTTTTGAAAATGGAAGATGATTGTGATGAGAGAATTGCTGCTAAGAGTTGAAATTTTGATTTTTTTTTACTTTGAATCCACCATTGTTGCAGCTGAAAAAGCTCGCTTCCGGCATGGTATTCAACCAAAAAACCATGTCGGCATTTGCTGGAAATTTTCATAAATTGTTTGCCACTATCCGGGGGGTTCGGGGGGGGGGGGTGTAGCCACAAATTGTTTCAGGTTTTGATCTTCAAAACCTTTTTTTTTTGTTATAATCAGTTCACTTCCGGCACAGTTATCTAATTTTCGAGCATGCCGGAACTACTTCCGGCATGATTTTGGCTTAAATTTCTATGCCGGAACATGAAGAAAAGTATCCAGAAGATTGATTTTTTTTTTCACTTGACTACCGGCATGTATAGTATAATTTTCGAGCATGTCGAAACTCAGTACCGGCGTGGTCTTCATCCTAAATAACCATGCCGGAACTCAGTATCGGCGTGGTATTCATCTAAATAACCATGCCGGAACTTAGTACCGGTGTGGTCTTCATCCTAAATTTATATGCCGGCACATTCTTCATCACTTCCGGTGTGACTTTCATCATTTCCGACATGATCTTCATCACTTCCGGCATGGTCTTCATCATTTCCGTCGTGGGCTTCATCATTTCCGGCATGTTCTTTATCATTTCCGACATGTTCTTCGTCACTTCCGGCAGAGAAGGAGAAGAGAATTTGAAAGGAAGTGGGGAAAATTTAGAATTTGAAAGAGAATGGGAAACATTTGGGTTTCAAAGTTTTAACCCTAAAAAGATTAATAAGAAGTGGAGATGGAAATGGGGTATATGATTTTGTTTTTTGATTTTAAGTTTTTTGATTTTTATTTTGAGGGAAGGGTGTTTTAGTATTTTTTTCCCCCAAAAATCACCCCTTAGCACACACCATGGGTTGGGGAAAGTAATTCATACCCCAATTAATTCTCATATCCCCAATTGCGCGTTCTTAATTAATATCTCGCTTAATTAATAATTTTTGGTAGTCCCAACAGCATTAATTTATAGAGTTTCTACTATATAAATGGATTTTCAACATGGTTTTTCATTACTTTTTGTTTTAATAGTTGTTAGTCTGGTTGTGACCGAAAGAAGTGTAGTTGGATTTGGATCAACAATTCCAATATCAGTCGTTTTTGGTGATAATGATTTCTTTTGTGCAAGTTGAGGTAGAAGGTCAATGGGTTCATTAGCCAAAAACTATTCCTTCGTCTGAAGTTGATGATTACTAATTGCAGTAGTAGAAGGATATCTTGATTCATATTCTCAAAGTTTCTTATAGTCTCTTAATAGATTATTGTCCCATTTGTCATTACACTGATTTCGACTTTAATACTCCCATTTTCCTTCCAATAATTTTCAACCCATTTCCATGGTGGGGTATTAGTTATAATAGCAGAAGCTTTTGTTATAGTTCTTCTCTTGTCTATTAGAATAGTCTCATGAAGTGTCCAATTGGCTTATGTATTATTTGGTTAAAGATGTCGATGCAAAGACATTTTCCAATGCTGGAGATCTAATTAGTTGTCCAGCTTGTCGTGGTGATAATGGTGGCGCCAATGTTGATGATGATGTTGTATTCCGTAGTTCGGGTTTGGACATGATTCTGGTATTTGAGAGAGAAATGAAGCTAGTACGATTTATAACCGGAGTTAAATAAAAGCCTACCAGGTTCGGAGGATTGTGCACCCGTGGTTTAATGTGGGTGCACATAGATGCACTCGAATAAGTGTAACAAAAAGTGTTTTAAAAAGAGGGAGTGTTGTAAATAAATGTGGTGGATTTACACCATACTTACTCCTCCCTCTAATGTCTTCTTCTTTGTCCTTTTATATTCTCCTCTACTTTGTAACTCTCACAACTAGTGTTGATAACTTAGGATTAATACCTTTAGTAATGTGCATGCAATCCATTACTCCTCTAGTTTTAATGCTATCTTTACTAGATTCTCTTATGTTTGCCCATAAATTGAGGCTTACTTCCTTTGTAGTTGAGACATCTAATGAGAATTCTCTTCTTTTCTCTCTACATTCTATGTATCATTTTGGTTTATAACACGCTCTACATTGAGCTTCGAAATCATTGTTATAAAAAGGTATGAGGTTTATGTCCATGATGACTAAAGCTATCAGACGGACGACGTTTAATTTAGGCCCGATCCGAAGGTCGGGATGCTCCGAATGGAGGAGTCATTAGATGGTTACGAAGGATTCACCCCTACCACAAACTCTCGGTTTTTACTATAAACAAGACTCCTGCCTTATATGATACACATACACTTTATATACCTTTCGAGTTCTATTAGTTTATGTCAACCTTCTTCCGTTTCTGAGTTTATTTCAACCTTCCTCTCTTTCTTTTGTTTAGGTTTACATGATTAGATTTGATGTTTAAGTTTCCATCATATTGTCATTCTTTACACCATGATAATCGCTAAGAAAAACTGGGTTGAGAATTACGTGCCGAATTGGTATATAAGAAAATTGATTACCGAAATATGGGGTGGGTATGTTTTATTTGTCACATAAAGACATCTTCCTCTTACTTTCACCACGACCCCTTTTCTTTCTCCGTTTTCCTTTTCGTGATTTTTTTTCTCTGTCAACAAAATACAGTGTGATGTAGGTTTTGATAATAGATTATATATGGTTGAATAAGAAATACGATTGAGAGGAATAGAAGAAGGTCATACAGTGTGATGTAGATTTTGATAATAGATTATATATGGTTGAATAAGAAATACGATTGAGAGGAATAGAAGAAGGTCATACGATTTGACAAAAAATCACAACTTTTTCCAACAATTTTTATAGCTGAAGAGAAATTCCAAGCAAAGAGAAGATAACGAATTGTAAAAAGTAAGTCATCCCATCTTATTATGTTGTTTCATTCATTATTATTAAGGTTTTATCATGAATTAGGGTTTGCTTATTTAACTGAAATTTTTGAAATTTGATACGATGAGTAGAAGTATCGAGACAGAGGGACATAACTTGGAGGTGATGAAAATCCTGATTATGAACTGAATTAGGTCATTCTTTTAAGTTGTTACTCCTCCTGGTGCTTTTGATCTTAGGCCAGAAAATGCAATGAAGATATGATTGAGATTAAGTATTTAGAGGTATGCATGTTCTCGAGTCACTGAATTAATGGGGAAATTGTATCATATTTTTGGTATTCCAGTCATAGGAGTTAAGGAGATGCGTAATTATACAAGCATTTTGTGCTAAAGGAAAATACCTGACAGCTCACAGATCAAGTTGGAGCATGTGCTCTCAATACCCGTACATGTGGCGTTTGCTAATCTGAATAGTGATAGGTATGATCTTATCAAGTGTGAAACACAAAACCCTATATTCACAAACTTACTCTGGATTTTTTAGCTTCCCCCTATATGCCTTCCCACCTTCAATTTCTAAGAAGAAAATGGTAATTAACACTTCTTAAGTTTTCAAGTTCATGAATACAGGTAATAGTGAAGTCAACAAATTCAGGAATATTATCTGTGAACTTAATAAGGAAATTCTTAAATCATTTTTAGGGGCAAATGAATTTTAAAACCTTGGACTAAAAGTAGGAACTTATATATATATCGATATCTTTCTCTCACTTCACTTCTCCCAAACCTTATCCGCAGAAGAACACCACCCTCTTCGTTCACCACCACCATGAACCAGAGTTCACCATGAATTTTTTCACTTGAAAACCTAATAGAAACCTAATGGAAATTCGATAAAGCTTCACATCTCTTTATTTTGTGCAGGGTTTTATTTTTCAAACAACATCAGGTAAAGTTAGGGTTTGAATTCAAGTTCTCTTATTTTCTTTTCTTATAACTTTAGTTTTTGATCTGGTAGATTCTATTTATTGGGTGTTAACCATTTTTAGATTTCAAGTTGATTTCTCAATTTGGTGTGGTTATTAGGGTTCATCAGGTACGAAATTTGAGTTTTAATTTTTTTTTTTTTTTTTTTTTTTTTTTGTAGATTTGGTTGATTCTCTTCATTGGGTATTAACCATATTTCGATTATTGGTTGATTTCAGGTTGATTTCTCAATTTGGTGATGTTATTAGGGTTTGATTTTACAAACTTCATCAGGTACATAATTTGGGTTTTTTTTTCTTCTTTTCTTTCAACTTGATTTTATATTCGGGTCTAGGTAATTGGTGGATATGTTTAATTGTAACTGATTTGGATGTGAAAGTTTTATCTAAATTTGGGGTTTGTTAGATTCAGTTGTTAACTGATTTAGTTGTTGACTGATTTTGTCTCAATTGATATGGATGGATCCTCTGGTTTACGTCAATGTATTCTGTTTGCTCTGATTTATTACTAATTGTTGTTGACAGGAAACTAAGAGTGAAAAGATCCATCAAGGGTTTCAATTTCTTATCTTAGATTTCTGAATCTAGGAATTGATTTTGATTTGGGGATTTGTAACAGGGGAACTGGTTGGATGAAGCTGTTGGTGGTAGAAGATGGAATCAGTAGTGCTGAGAGATGGGTCTATTAGTTGAAGATTGAAGTGGCTGTGCTGAGATTATTTGTCAAGGCTAGGTTCGAGACGAGTCTAGGAAGAGAAAGAGATTGAACCTGTTACTGCAACAAATTGCTAGGAACTGATGGGTTCAGCTCAGATGAGAAGTATAATACGCTAATGGGAAATATTAACTGAAATGGGTGCTGCCGTGGCTAAATTGTGCAAGTGATGTAGCTGGAGTTGAATGAGTGCAACTGGGACAGTTATAGATTAGTTAGGAGAGTTGGTCCAACCATATGCTATCTGCCTTACAAAGTAAGGTAAGCTGATATTCACATTACTACTAAAACTATGTTAATTGGTTATGTTTCTGGAATGGAATACTAAACTGAGTTTGTTTATTTTACAGTACTTACATATTTTTGTAGTACTGGATGAAGATTAACTTGCAGATATTAACTATATAGAGATTAGTTAGAGAAACAATAATAGTCATGCCACTGATGAGGTGACCAGATGCTAACATGAATTTGATCATCAATGTATTCTGGAATGGTAAAATGGATTAATGTTCCCCTTATGTTGCACTTTCCATCACTTGCTTTATTTAGGTACTGCTATCATATCTTTATTTCATTTTTGGAATGTACATTTGATTGTGGCTTATGTGGTTGTGACTTTGTTTGTGTGAACCCATGGAATGGGTTTTCTAGAAAAGTTGGATATATGATTGTTGTTGAAGTAGTATTTGAAATGTCGAAGTCAGGGTGCTTGATGAAATGTACGAAAGAGGTTTAATTTTGGCTTGTGTTGAGTATATTAGATTAAGTGGTTAACTATATGTATATATAGTGGTGACATGGTCAGTTTAAAATATAAGAAATTCATAAATAATTAAGTACTGCATAGTATATGTTCTCTTGATCTTTTGTTATCTTAAATCTATTGTGGTGACTCACATGAGCTAGTGGCCATATGTTGAAATTATGGAGAGTTAGAGACTATTAGGTAAACGTAACCACCACTTTGTATCATTTGTACTGTGTTTAGTATCCATCCCCCTTCGTTCTGAAATCTGGTGCAAATGGGTGTATGATAGACTACTTGGGGAATTGTTTTGGCTGAATCATTATGTACTAGCAGGTCCTCACATATTTATAACATCCCTGTCAGATTTCTTATGTGCATCAACCTCCTATTTTATCTGTAATGATTTTAGTAGGAGGCTAATATGAAAAGATGCACCATCAAATAAAAATAAAAGATGCACCATTTTTGTATATACAAAATGTAGAGTGTTGGACTATATTTTATTTTCTTTTATATCTGTAGAGTCTATACTCTGTACTCAAGATAGCATGGATGGAGACATGGAGTTTCTACCGATAATTGAAAGAATGTAAACCCGGACATTGATGCGAAAGGCTATGGGTCTTATTTGTAGGATGTAAGTGAGTAACTTGAAGGACCTGTCTAACCATCTTATGTAGCTAGTTTAACCATTGTTCTGATTTCGGTTTAGTGTTCCATTGTTGTGTCATAGGAAGTAGATGATAAAAAGTTATTCGATCAGGATTAATCCTCAGTTGATGTTTTGGATGAGTCCACAAGCAAAGTAAGTGAAATTTTAGTTGTCTTATTTGTTTAAGATTACACCTTTTGGAAATGTGTTTCTTGACTTGTGTGAAGAAGGTTATAGTCTTGTTTAGTTTATTACTGAATTTTGGCGGTAGTCAAATATTAAATTCAATTAACCATTTTTATTTTTAAGAATATTGGTGACATGTTCTTATTGCAATCTTTATCTATGGCAGGCTATGTGGGAGGGTGTGGACTGAGTTTTCCGCTGTAAATGCAAGTGACAGAGGTCATGGAACCCAAGTCTCCTAAAGATATTTACAAGGTGTTAATTGGTGATATAAGCTTCAGCCTGATTTTTATGATCAAATTACAATTGTTAGTAGCGGCGCTGTTTTTACTTAAATTCTTTTTTTTTGTTTTTGTTTTTGGTATGTGCTGATAAAGAGTTGTTGCATATTGCATCTAGCTACCTGGACTCGATGATCTGTTGGTTCTAGATATAGCGCATATGCGGTCTATCTAAAGTTCAGTGAGTACCCTTTGTCACTTCGGATTGCAATCTGCCTGGGTCATTCGCAGGTGCAAGATCCTTGCCAGCTCTTTTTTCGTTGCTTTTAGTCTCTTATATAATTCTCATTTCATGCTTTCATAATACCAAACAGCTAAAGCAGCCTTAGAAGGAGGTGTTTATTGTCTCCTGGTGATGCAAGATTCACCAATTTGATCAAAGAATTTTTATGACAAAATTGAAGGTCTGTGCTTTTATTTTTGGATACTGAAGGTGTTGTAAGGTAAACTGGTCCTTCTATTTTGTAAGGTGAAGCTATGTAAAAGAATTTGATGTTCACTAATGAACTTAATGTCCAAGTTTCCATACTTTGAACTTGAATAATTTTGGTTTGTAAATTGAATTTGAGCTCAATTTGAGATAATTTTGAGTCAAACTTTGAGTTTAACTTGACTTGATTTTGACTTGACTTTATGTGAGTTCCATTTGATTTTACTTTAATTTGAGTTCAGTTTGACTTGACTTTGATTCAGTCAGATTATTTCAGATCAGCCATTTAGGCATTTCAGCAAATCTGAATCCATTTTTTTTTATATTATAATTTAAATCTACGACCCACGGCTGGGGGTCTGTACCTCGTTACCCTTAAAATCGGTCGTTATTATAAAACACACAGCTAAGGATCGTATAAAAAAAAGACGCTTTATCAGAGACCCTATCAGAGACCGTTAAAACAGGTCGTTTAACTCGTATATATGACTTTTCCTGACGGTCGCAGAACTTCTATTTTCCACTAGTGATGGTGACCCAAGTTGTCGTGTCATGCGCATTTGAGGCATGGTGACTTATCAGGTTTGTTTCTTATTTTGATTTTTGTATAACCAACTATGAATCAGAACCATCTCATTTTCCTTCTTGAATTTAAGCATTTATAATAATAGTTTATTAGTTATTGTGGCATCATATACTTCGGTAGTAATAAGTTACAATGAGAAAGTTATGTGTGGATATCCAAATTTCATCTAAGGGAGTTTAGTATTATTGAATTGGAAGTGTCATCAGTTTGTGTTGAATGAAAGAGATTTTGATGCTCCAAATACCACTGCTAGCTAGAGAGCACAATAGTGATGGTTTAAAAAACTTCAATATTTATTAAAATGCCACATCAATGACAATGTAATCAATAATATGTGAATTCATGATTGGGGAGCATCATATGAAGGTCATTTAGACTTGAAGTAATTTTTGTTTCGTTGTATTTTTTTTTTTTTTTTTTGCAGTTGATTGTGGGTTTAGGTTGATGTTTTTTAGTATGCTTTTATAGATTTATATATGTTTTTCTTTTTGCGATTATTCTTTCTGTTTGATTTAGGTGTTTATAAGAGATTAATGAAATCACCAATTTCTTCTACCGTAATTGTTTGCTTTGGTTTCATGTTTAAAACGATTCGAGTTTGTCGCTTTGAGCTTGATTTATATGCAAAAACTTTGACTGTTCAATCTGTCTTTTCTTTGTTCTATGTAGTATTTTGACTGTTCTCACTGCATGTGACTAATATTTTTCCTCTATTGCGTAGCATCTAACATTAATTTCTGTCTTTGCAGGGAAAGGCGTGGGTCATTAGAAAAGGTAAAAAAACCCTGGGGTGAGAAAGTTTATATTTCAGAACTCTTAACCAATTAGCTTGGTGATTAATGTCAAACTTATCATTCTTCTTCATCTGATCCAGCAGTTACTCACAAGTCACAACAACCATAAAAAAATCAAAGAAGAAGAAAGGAATGTGTTGTTACGATAATAGGTCAAGTGACCCAGCTTAAATAACATGAAAGGTCCTAAAATCCATCTACTTCGGTCACAAAGAATCCATAGCAATATTCGAGTTTTTTCGAAGAAGGATTTCTAAAGTTTTAATTTTTATTTGATAATTGGGGAGAGTTTGAGTACCCATGTGGGGTGGTGTAATCTTGGATCCAATAAATATCACAGAAGTTTGAATAGGCATTGCTAATGTCAAATATTGTTCTACTTTGATCATGCATGTAATTTTAGTACATTGATCCAAAGACACATCAACGAACTGATTCTACTGACAGAGGGGAAGTCACTCGAATAGAGGTTCATTCCGGACTCTAACATGTAAGTAATCTCTCTTCTTTTAACAATTAATCAACAAAAAGGAACTCATATTACAGTAAGACTTGATTTTTCTTTCAGATGCTTATTTGCGATGAATGTTGCAGGTTACATTAGAAGATTCCAATTGAAAAGGGGGTGAGATTCAAGTAATGCAGGGCACTATAGAAGGTGGATATGGGAATCACTTAATGTGAAGGTGCAAAGAGTAGCATAACAAATGGTGGATGTCATTTTAGGTGATTATGTTTTATTTTTGTGATTTTAGATGATTATGTTTCTATTATCATATTGTACTCTAGGTCTTGAATCAACGAAAATGGTGCAGTTTATATCTACTTGAATACATGTTATTTGGTTGGGTGATATTCATCATTATTCCCAACTTAGGACAGTCAGATCGCTTTTAATATAAACTCGACAGTCGAGTTATAAGTAAAAAGTCTCTTAACTCTGATGCAGACACTCCCAAAGATGCATAAACAACAAGAAATAATGGTGGTCAGGGAATTAGACTTTGTATGACAGAGCACGTGGTAAATATGGAAACATTTGTTGATTTACATGAACACATCATAATAACACTGAGAGGCTGAAGGCTGTTAAACAAATGCTAATGAGGGGAACGCTGTAACACAGAAATGTGGTATTAGACTTGCATTTTCCCTACCAACGATCTTATTTTGAAGGAATCTTCCCTGCAATGGATGGTAATCTTACGACCACTATGCTTCAATGAATGAAATCTTCGATCTACATTGAGGTCATTTCTAACTTGAAAGCGAAGGGATTGTTGGTCTTCCCGTGGCAATAAAGTCAACTTGAATCACATTTGATTTGTGAGGTTTTTATGTTTTAACGGGTTTCAAGATTGAAAAAGAAGATTAATGAGAAGGTATGATGATTTTTTAATCTTGATAATGGTTGTCTGATCTACTATTCAAGATTGAGACCAGGTTTTCGAAGACATTCGTAGAAATGAAATGTTCAAGATTGAGACCAGGTCGGTGAACATGTTGAATGACCATTCAATCTCAGCCAATACAACCTCTTAATGTCATAGGTACGATCTACTTCTCTTCTCTTATGGAATTCATGTTAAATTTGAGGCGATCTCAATTTAATAACATGATATCAAAAAAATTCTGGTGGTTTTGTTTAGTAATAAAGATGACAGATAATTTAACTGTAGTTTTTTATTTCTTTTGTTGTGCAGCAGAATACAAGTGATTAACTAAATTGTATGAAAGCAACTAAGTTGTGAATTGGGAACTGAAGCAAATTTTATACCTCAAGGCTGGAATATTCAAGTTTGAGACCACCAGGTTGGTCAAGATACTTGGTGACCATTCAATCTTCAACCGATACAACCTCTTAATATAAGACTACTCTTTTTGCAATTCCTGTTAAATATAAGGTACAATATGTTACTCTTATCTTCTGTAACTTCCTGATCGACTTTGTAAGACTTACCAATAGTCATAGTCATTTGTTTCTTTTCAGAAGTTAGAAATTTTTCTAACATGGTGTTGGAGATGTACCAAGGTATAATATCTCCACTCTATGTTGGAGTTGCACCAAGGTATAATATTTTCATTCTATTTAATTGTGCATGCTTATTTTTGTAATGTGGATTTTAAAGGGAACACTGGACTGTCCATGTGTACTAGAGGTGTGAAATTTTTTAGGACTTGGCTATACTGGTATTACGGGAACAATATTAGGTGTTTCATGCTAGGTAATGTTGGACAGTCTGATACTGGACTCTTGGAGTTTGCAAAATGCTACCCAAAATTACACAAGCTTAAAATCAGGTGTGGCTACTTCTAACTTGTAGTATCTCTCAGTGCAAGCCAAACTGCCTTTCTTGCAGTATCTCTCGCTACAAACCAACTGCCTTCTCTTAAGTTGCTTTATTAAAATCAACTGCTTCTGCCTTCTGCTACTATTTCTATGTTTTAGTTACTTCCTTTTTCTTTCGTTGGTAGTCATTCACCAATAATTACTTTTGTTGTTTTGGTTTTAGGATATTGGATTGTTGATTGTCTTCAAATGAACCATTTTTTGTATTCTTATTCAGATACAAATTCAGGGTATAATGCGACCGGCTTTGGAGTTGACACTTTCGTGAGTCTGTGTTTTATGTATGGTGTTGTGCATGGTGCAAGTTCCAGGTGGGACCCCATATAATGTTCTGATGGTTTTATGCAGCAGGGGATCTTTAAGTGAGTAATACCCAGCCAAATTTCATTGGTTGAGTTAGTTTCTCAGTTGCATGTTGGTTGAATTGTTAGCATAGTTTCTGTTCTTGAATACAGGCTTGGCTCAGGAATAAAACGGATTCAATATTCTATGTATCAGTGTATTTATTGATGATCTGCTTTGTTTGAAACAGGAATAATCGGTTATCAACTATTAATAAACAGGTGGTAGACCGAGATATTGACTGGAGTGTTGCTTTTCATTGAAGTTCTTGGGAGGACACTAACAGTTCACTTGGACAAACATGTAATTGTAAGTCTCTCTCTTCAAATGTTCAAGTACCGTCATCATCACCCTGTATTTTGTAAGTCTTTCTCTCAAGTAAGTTGTTTGATCTCTCTGTGTGTGTGTGTATGTCTGTCTGTATTTTTCTATGAAATTTTTTATATCTTGCATAAGATCTAAACTTGATCATATGTCAGGTGTCTGAAAATGTTTTGTTTCAAGGTTTTATTTGTACTGACACTTTTATTATTTTGCATTGGTTGGTGATCATGTATGTACAACGTGCACCTAATTTTTTACATCTTACCCATGGTCAGTTTAATCCCAGGCGGTACTACTACATTTTTACCAATGTTTCTATGATTGAGGAAGGCCTTGGAAATGTGCATGTCGCCTTAATCAGATACAAGTTCATATCATTTTAATCTCATTTTATGCAATCCCAGTTGTTTCTTTTGGGTGATCTGTTGCAAGTTACCATGCCATTGCAATTTACTTGATGGAGGTGTACCTATTGAGTGTTCAGCATGCACAGACAACTCTGAAAATTCTCAGAGGGTAAAGTTTTTCTTAAGGTTCAACACTTTAGATGCGGTGGGTATGCAGTTTTCTTAAAGCCTAATATATCGCTTGGAGGAACATAAAATCATCATGACCTTTTTATTGAGGTATTCAGTTTTTCTTAAATCCTAATGCATGGATACTCAGTTCCGCATACGTCCCAATGTATGTCTTAGACCAACATAAACTTAATGTGCAAGTAGATAAGAATTAAGACTCATATACCAGTTTTGCTACCTAACAGTCTCTGTTATTATTTTGTATTTCAATTTTAGATGCTTGGACAATGCGATTCCAAATATAATTATATGTGTGCTGCCATATGCTACCATCATCAAAAAGCATCTTTTTAATATGTTGTTTAACTACTACATGAAACCTCCATGAATAGTTATTGCTGGATTACGTAAAGAAATCTTGATTTAGTGTTGAGAAACTACATAAACTCTTTGAGTCTAGACAAGGTCTTAACGAGTACTACACTATTAGAGTTCTCATCGGATACCTAATTATTCATAATTAATATGTTCATATATATGGCTGATGTGGTATATTGTTATTCTATCTAATTGACACTCTGGAGTATTCAAACTATTTATATATACATATCACTAATTTTGAAAATTGTTAATGTTGAATATTTTTATTTGAACTAGATCTTTTGGAATTATCAGGATTTAATGAATGACAGAATGAAACATTGCATAAGCCATGTAGCTGAAGATACAAAGGAATGTGCAGGTGTGTTTACGTTTGGTGAGCATTTTCATGGTATGATTTTAGAAGTTGGGTTGTACAAGTTTTGACTGATTCACAACCGTTAATCTCTTGAAAAATATAATTTCGGTATACCATGTATTTTGACCTCAAGCCTTACTGCAGGAGCATTGAACTAAGTTTGCAATGTGCCTGCAATTTTTTAGGTAATTGGTACTATTGTTGGTTACAATGAATTGTATACTGGACCTAATCTCTTGCCACATTTTCTTTTTTCTCGAGTAGGATTGTAAAGTTATTAAGTTTTGGTTGTAGATTGATCAGCCTACGATTTGACTAATGCAGTTAGTGCTGATGGTATGTAATCGGTTGCAGATTGATTACCGGAGGTCATCTCCTAGGAGAGTTTGCATGTGCCAGATGATTAATTTTACCTTTTCCGCGTGTTTCCTTCTAATGTCATCATGCCTGTTTCAACATAATGCTTGCTTTGATAACTCTCTAGCGAAAACTACCACATGTGTTTTCACGTTTAACCAAAATAGACAAAAGCATTGTGCATGTGCACAAGATGTGCATAGGAACTTATCTTATTTGATACATAATACATAATCGAACAGTTGTGCATGAACCGTATAATGTATTCATGATATAATGTATTAATGATGGAATAGTGGTATGTACCACTGAGTATGAAAATGAATTATTGTCTTAGCTCAACTGGTAGAGAACATGGTTATCATCCATGTAGTTGTGGGTTCGACTCCCACAAATGGAACTGTAATATAAGTTATCAATTCCATATTATAAGGTTATTTACAATTTGGTTTCATCTAATATTCGACTTGCAATTTTCATTATCGATTTGGTGCTAGCCGACCTCTAATCAAGGTGTATTAAGAAGGCATTTGGGAGAGTTTCATATTGATTGTGACAACTAGGTTTTCTTCGAGAGTAATAAATTAATATCAATCGAGTTAATCCCATCACCATGAAATTCTATGCTAGTGGGTAACATAGTGATGGATACCTCTATAGCGATTTGTGGGGTGATTAGGTATGCTGAGTTTTTTTTCGTTCTCAAAGATTAAATTATGTTAATCCATTTACTTAATCGTATTTCAGGACTAATGAGCACACATCTAAAAATCATTATGGGTGAGTTAAAAGAAAATTTAATGCTTTGTATCAATAGAAACATCGAAAAGAACCCGCCTAAAAATTAAGAGGATAATTGAGAAATCCAATGTAAGTGCAATATGACACTTTTTTCTGAGCTTGAAATATTTCCCTTGATTTTTGATTTTTTCCCCCAGTAAGTTATCAGTTCAGGATCAGCACCACCAAAAATAATTGGCTTTTCCTCACCGAAATCCTAAGTTTTAGGCTTTCCCACCGAGACATCCAACTCTCCATTCTACCTACAAAGACGGACAAAGTGAGTCTGTCAGTTTCACTTCCTTAAGTTTCGAATTTTTTTCCCAATTTATCCCTTCAAGCAAGTTAGTTACCAACCATAGTTAAGCAAATTTGGGTTTGTGAGGTATACCCGGATATGAAATGGATGCCAGTTTAGACGGTCTTATAAATTTAATTGGTTACGTCGATACCACATTTGTTTAAATTTCAATGAGTATCTTGTTTTGCAAGGTTCTATAATTTATAGTAGGTAATTCTCTGTAAAGGTAGTATAAATTTAACCAGGTATCCTGACCAGTATGTACTATTAAATTATCTAGGTAGACAATCTAATAATCCTTATAAATAAGAACATACTAAATCAGGTACGGCAGTATAAAATTAACTGCATCAGTGCATCTTCACATCTTCTTGCACTACAGAGACAACGCGCAAGATCATAGTAAAGACTAGCAGTACCCACGATTCCTCGTCTTTCCATATCTTTAACTGCAGCGACAGCCTCATCCGTTTTACCTTCTCTCCAGAGAGTATTTACAAGAACTGCAGACAAATGAAGAAACATAAGAAGCTTCTTAACCGAAAGGAGAGCGAATAAAGAAATCTGGTAGAAAATAAGCTAGGTTAGATACTTTTGTAATTTGCGTATTTCACCATAGATGTTTTATCCACTTTTCTGAAAAACTCGTGGACCAAGTTGTATTTTTCATAAGCAAGCATAACCTGTTCAAGCATAAATTTTGGTTTTAACTTAATTATTTAGAAATCAAATGCAAGGCATAAAGTGAAAGAAAAAGCAATCAGTTGTCGTCAGCATAACAGGGTATAAGTTCAGAACAACAAAAAGTTGGTATAAAGGATATGATGACAAGGTGGGTTGTACCTCCATCACAAGGCCATATGTTGTGCTAGAAGGCTGGAGGCTTTGTTATTTTAACTGTTGCAATACCCAAAATGCTCCTTCCCATTGTTTAATTCACACTCAAGCATTTAGCACCTGCATTTTCAAGGGAATTTAGTATTTGTACTGTTTAGAACATTATTTACATGAATGTAAAAATTGGTGCAAATGCTTGAAAGCACAAGTTATATATCATCGAGTAAACCATCTAAAAGGTTTGCAAGATCTGGTTCATTTAAGTACCATCCAAATAAAGTACGGTAGACTCTGGGACTCCTACATCCCTACGTGTTTATGTAATTTTCATTTTAGATGTGCAACAATGGATCATAGATTCCTCTTATAAGAGAAGAACAAGATACTCACAACATCATAGACAACAAGATCTGGTTCCAACCGTGGATCCCACTCATCAAACTCCCCCAGTTTGCACTTCTTTTGAGGAGGATATCGCATACAATCAATGACATCTAAGAGTTTTTTCATTTGTCCTGCTTGTCCAAGGGTGACAGCGATACAATGATAAGCTGTAAGGTCGGGATATGTAGATCGTTGTTGCTGGAAAAAAAAATGAAATTATTGAGTCAAAATGTACAAATCCAATAAGAAAGCAAATATACTTGATGATTATGAGAGCCAGATAAATGACCCATAATCACCCATAATTGCAGGGAACACAATGAACCCATGACCTATAATCACGTGGTCCGTTATTCTCACTGAAATCATCCCTTGGATCATCTCCATACCATGGGCACTTCAAGGATCATTTGGTCTCATTACATCAATGTGCAACTAACGAAAAATTAGAAGAATGCAACAGGTATAGATATCTGCATTACCCGTATTTCGTGGAATATATTAATGCCTCGACATGTCTCTTTGACTTGCCAAGTACATCAAGTGCAGCAGTGTAAATATACCTGCATTAAAGAACAATTTTAGACATGGATGATGTATATTCACATCACGGGTAGAGACCTGAATGTTAGTTTTGGGGTCATAGCTACAAAGAATAATTGGCTTACATCCTCCCGCAGACATTTTCTTCCTGTACCATAAGAAACTTCATTGTTTTTTGTAAGGCCAATAGGCTTGTAACTATCCTGTTGGGAAAAATGTTTAAAAATTGGGAGGAGTTTAAGAACCACAACCAGCATTGTCAGCAAACACAATCTTTTGGAGTTCATTTCTAAACACAACATTATCAGCAAACAGCAATCTTCATTATGTTTCTTTGTAAGATATAGTTACCAACAGACACTTTTGTGCTCTTATAACTCATGACATTTCTTCTCTGTCACTAGATCCCCCAATGGCTTATCGGCTAATTACCAGAAACATTAACAAATTCATCACGAATTTGGTTGTGTATGGTTCTTATCAGGTGGGTAAGTGACCTAAGAGTTCAAGCTCAAAAGAATCAGAATCATGCGCCATAATCTGAGTCAAAAAAGTAAAATCTTTGCTGGTTCAAACAGGGTTGAGCTGTAAGTAGCAAGAGAGCCCCCACAGTTGAGTCACATTGCATAATTTGAATCACTGAACTCTTACACAGATCAACTAAGTTGTCCAAACCTTGGTGCATTTGGATACCATAGGCCTCCTACACTTACAAGTTACAACGGCATGAAATCAAGAACCAAAAGGCACTTCTAAAATCAACAACATGTTCTCAAAATTTATCCAATGGAAATAAATAGAGCAAATAAATGCTTTTTCTCTCTTAATTATCAGTAAATTGTAAGTTTAATCAATTTCCAATTTTATAGCTGCACATCGGGCTAAAATCATGCTACAAAACTCAAATTAAACATTCACCCACTAACTATAAACCATTTAATAGCACACTCTTTTATCTAATTCACCCAATCGTCATTTGTCATCTTTTCAGAATTAAAACACAATAGACTATACATTCTGTAACTTTAGAATCGATTCAGATTAAGCATAAAAAAAATTAAAACTATCTTTATCACATTATTATCATACTTACCCTAATTGATTTCTACAATCAAACCCTAATTAATAAAGTCCAGTCATACTGGTAGAAACCCAAACTAGGGTTCGATTCAAAATTAACTAACTTCATTATTAGGAAACTGTGCATACGATTACTAGATACATAATCACAAGTGAGAGAAGAAAAGTAATTTTTGCTCCCCTAAGGGACTGCCATCCATCTCTGTTGCGATTTTCCACTCCGCCACAAAAAATTAGGTAAGGTGATTGACAGGGAGAAGAACAAAATCCATCTTTGCTGCGATTTTCCACTCCGCCACAAAAAAGTAGGTAAGGTGATTGACAGGGAGAAGAATAGATCGACTTAGAAATATAAAAAGAAGAGGAAGCATTCGGATTATGAGTAACGGGTGAATTTTTAATAAACCCATTTTCAGGCGTGGTTGAGTTAACAAGTGAGGGCTAAACCATAATTTTAGTATCAACCAGGTTGATCGATTCAACCCAGTCCGTCAATATTTGATGACTCAAACCATTTCCTTCCTTAAGCTTTGACCAAAACCATAGGATTTCGGTGAGGATTTCTCAAAATAATTTGGTCGAATTTTGAGTAAAATCGGAGGTTGAAAATATGTTACTACATTTGGGAGATGTTGGACCAGATAAATTACTTGCAATTAAGCTGGGTGTGCTGAAAGATATGCACAATTTCTCAGAAAATTCTTGCATAAAGCTTGAACAATCATGTCTTTAAAATTTGCATTTTTTTTATAGATATAACAACTCTCATTTGAACAACTGATGCATTACCCTGTTTGTCCAATGGAGTCAAAGTGACTTGGTTAAGCATCAGTCGAGGAAGGGCCAATTAATTCTCATTGATAACCAAAAACATATTGCACATTGACTATATTTGAGCGTTGGATGTTATTACATCTTTATTTTCAGTTTACTTGACCATAATCAAGTATTTTACTTAGCCCCTATATACCGAGCATTTACTTAGAAGTGAATAAATTAGAATTCAAAACCAAGTAACCATCTGAAACATATTATATTAAGAGACTTATATTGGATATACAAAAACATGTAACAAAATATCAAACCTAAGGTTAAGAATATAACAAGTAACAACATGTTGAATATAAACTATACTATTGTGTAAATATGAATTTAGACATTATCTATTATTTAATTAACAACCCTTATAATGAATAACAACCCTTATAATGAATAGCATGGATAAAAATATACCATGATAAAAGTTTGAGCCAGGAACATAGACCGGGTGATTCCTAGAGAAGGAGGAAAAGATAATCAACGCTTGACAACAAGGTAATTAAACTCTGTAAACGATCAAAATCTCATTGAAGATAAGACTGATAGTGATGCTGAGAAGAGCAAGAAAACATTAGACAACAAAAGAAAAAGCAAACACTACTTGCGGGATTCTTACGGGTCCTTAATATAGAGCCCAAATATTCGAATCACGGAGATAAACTAGAGGGACGATTTAACAAATAGAATTGTTTAAACATAAATTTGAACCGAAAAAATGTATGAAAGATTATGCATAAAAAAAGGTATGAGCTACAAAACTTTAAAAAATATAAAATAAAATACTGAAAAAGGAAAGTAGAATGGTAGTAAATTTTTTAAGTTTTTGTTGCATGATTTGATAGAACGGTGATTTGCTATCACATGGCAGTAAGATGCTCGGGGCTTATTTGAAGAATGAAAATTTCATTGAAATAGAGGAAGACATATTCATTCAATTTTGGAAATTGACAAGGATATTATGATTGCATTTTTATGAGATTGGGACATAGAAATGGTGTGTGAATAACGAGCAGGCATCAATCTTTCTGCTCAAAGTGGATTTGAACACGAAATTTGCAAATATATGATATTCGTTCATGAAAATACGGAGAAATTAAAACCAAAAAAAAAATACAGATTGCGACAATTTAAACAACGTCTAGAAAATCTGAGATGACGTAGAAACAATATGGACTCGAGAAAGAATACAAATATGCAAGAATAGTTGAATGCCAAAAGAGAGAAGCTTGATATTCATGGACGGGTCAAAAACATATTCATTCACTTTTGGAAGTAGTATTTGTTGGATCTAAATTCTTTTGTTATCTTAATCAATTTACATTTCTGGCAAGGTATGTTATAACTCCAGTTTATATTAGTCATATTATCGTATCGTTCACCGGATTTTTGGTTGAGTCAAAAGGCATTAGCAATTGCTTGGACATTCCTATAGTTTTTGTATTATTCTTCTAATTATCTACCGTATTTTGTTTTTAATCGATAAAGAATTTGATGCTGGCGAGTTTCGAACTCAGGTAGCTGGTACCATTACCCAACCATTTCAATATTGTCCTACAATGACACATTAGTATCATTTACCTAATTATTGTTTTGGTAATTTAAATTCTTATCTAGATCAGGCCGTTTTATTCTTATTAATAGATATCCTGGATTCCTTTTAAAAAATTTAGACTTATTGCTTTCAAGTCATGCTTAAGCTTGCATGTTCTAATTTATTAGATAAAAACGCTCAACATCATCCACATAATTTATATTTTACTTTCATTGACATATTCCACAGGTGATGTTCATGTTTATTCCATCATCACCATTTAATTATCTTGGAATCAACAAATAAAAAAGGCACCAAGGTTTTTTTTTAAGAAAATCACCGATGGGATACCCATATAACATAAACCAAATTATATGAATTAGGATACCTGGATAATAGAAGCATTATCAATGATATTTTATAGTATTCTCACGGAACTTACCAAGCAAGAAACCCAATGTCGGATACCACCGAAAATTACATGACACATAAAACTAACTAAAGGTTGAGTCGGGGCCGTAAGGCCCCGGTGATACCTAGTTTCTAAGAAAAAATTAAAAAACAAGAATTGTTTGATTAATTTATGTTAATTAAAACTCATTTGTAGTAAAATTAAGTAATTGTCGGCTAGATCGTCTTGATTGGTCAAATAGCATTGACGAGCTTGTGAATCCTCACATAATCCATCAAAAATGTCCACAACAAAACTTGGGAATTACCGCTGGGGCTATACTCTTCCTAAGATAATGTGAAAAGACAATTTAGAATGGCTTGGGAAGAGCCACTAGACCCGGGCTTAATAGCAGAAATTTGATGAATTTATCCTCGATTTATTTTTACTCTGATTTTGTGTGGGAGGGTACATTCTTGCAAAAGGGTCCAAGTATGTAATGGATAGATCTCTAAATATAGGTAAATCTCGGAACTAATGTCCCGTATCAAAAGGATATATCTCATTAATGCAAAATTAATTTCCAAAACCCAAAGTAGGTAATTACTTCCCGATTTACTTTATTTTTATCTCCAAAGATAACCTCATTAACACCAAATAATATTAATTTTAAAAATCTTAACAAAAGAATTACTTCCTGATTTATCCTGATAATCTCACTAATACCAAAAAATATTAATTTCAAAAATCTTTACTTATCTACCTATAAATATCATAGAAATCCTGTAATCATACACGGGATTATACATACTAAGGGTTCTCTATATAAAACATCACCGCCTTCTTTTATTGAAATCCCTCATAATGAATCAACCAATCTCGTTGCTTTCCCTCTTTTCATCAATCCTCCATGTTTTTCTTGTTCTTAACTTTTATGGGGTGGTTACTGTGAAGGGAGATATAGTCAATAATTTTTGTAAGAACCAATCTTTAGTTGATCCGTATCTAAATATTGACTTTTGTGTTTCTTCTCTTGAAGCCAACCCTGTGAGTAAAACTTCTGATATTTTCGGACTTGCTGAAATATCAATGGAGCTATGTTCGAAAAATGCAACTTATATTCACACATATATTGAGGGAATTTTGAAGGATGGAAAAGAAGAACCGAGAGCCAAGATGTATCTAAAGGATTGTATGGAATTTTACTCTGCTGCTGTAGAAGAAGTTCAAGAAGCCGTGGAAGCATTTAATGGTAAAGATTATTATAATGCTCTCAGACATGTGACCAATGCCGGGATCGAAGCACATACTTGTAAAATTGGGTTCACAGAAGCTGACGTTGACTTTAGTTTATTAAAGAAACAAGATTATAATTTCCATCAGTTAACTAGCATTTCAATAGCTTTATTTGCGAAAATACGCGATTCGAAAATTTAAGATTCGAAATAATAAGGAAGTTTTATGTTTTATACAAAAAATTGGAATTTTTGTATTTTTTTTTTCTTGCTTGTAGTTACTTTTTCGATAATGATCCACCTTGAATTATGTCTAATCCCATGTTCACTTGTATGGGGGGAGGGGGTTTGGGTGGGTGGGGAGGGGGGAAGAGTTGGGGATTATGATTTATGACTATTGTGTTTATCTCTCGAAGCCAACCCTCTTAACAAAACTTCTATTTTTCAGACTTGCTATAATATTAATGGAGATGTGTTGGAATAATCTAACCTATATTCATACATGTATTGAAGGAATTTTGAAGGATGAAAAAGCAGAACTGAGAGTCAGGATGTATTGACAAGAAGTCATGGACTTTTATTCTACTGCTTATGAAGAATTTCAAGCATGCCATGGAAAGATTTAATTGTAAAGATTATGATATTGCTCTGAGCGTTGCCTGGACGAAAGAAGATTGTTGGAATATATGGCAAGCTAGCATACGTACAAGGTACGTGCACAAAAGAAGACCAAGTCAGTAACAAATCTAGCTAGAAAATCTCTAGATAAATTTCACCTAGTCAACACAGTTTGATTGTTGTAGGTTTACTGAGTGTTGGTTATCCTATTAATTCTATAAATAGGAATCACCACCCTACAGGGTTTTGTAGGAGTTAGTGTTGAGCCCCGTTAAATCTTTCTTGTTTCGATTTTGTTTCTGTAACCGATGATCCGTCTCGATACCTATAATTTATTATGGTATCAGAGTAGAGAGATCATCTCATATTGTTTCCGCTACAAAATTAAATTTTCATTTTCGCAACTATCGGCATTTTTTTTAATAAGTTTGATGTTTTTATCCATACATCAAAGTTAATGAGATGTTTTCACAGTGCTGGATTCTTTCTCTACTAACCATATTTCTCAGGGTTAGTATCTTGGATACAGGGAAGTTCAAAAAATTTATTTTCCTTGCTATCAGAACTAGGTATCAAACTTTGGAAAGCATTTGTGTCTTTCTTCCATTATTCAAGATAAATATATTTTAGATCTTTTCCTGATTAAGCTTTCATAAGCTAAATTCACACTTAACTGATATTTTTTGTATGCCAAATATATGTATTTGTATTGACTAGCATCTGAAAGGTCGAGATTATTCTCATAATTCGACATTCCCGTTCATTGCATCTTTACCGATCATCAAAAATGTTTTTTTTTTATTAATCCTTGTTATCAAAGTCGTTTAAATTCTAAACTAGGGGTTTCTTAAAGTAAACCAAGTTTCAAAATTTTATCAGTTCGATCGATCCATCGAACAAGTTGGAAACACAGTATGTGTTCTTATGTTTTTAATTCAAGAACTAAATATTTTCTTGTTCAATTCCTGGATTTTATATTCTTCTAAAAGATCCTATGGATACGAAATCCCAGGATACTTTTCATTTTTGTTCAATTCCTGGATTTTAAATTCCTTGGTTTTCCTTGCCAAGAAGAATTCATTCCCAAAAATATCTCTATTTTCGAAATTCTTACCAAAATCTGGCAATCAATTCATTTATTTTTGGATATTTCCCATCTTTATCGAGATATCCATCTTTTATTTTTGAACATTTACGGAAAATATAATCTCTTTTCAGATTTGGTAACATCATTTTGTTACAATACTATTCTCTTTTCAATGTTTTTTGAAAAACAAAATTTTCATACAGTACTTGAAACTCATATCTTTTTATTTTGATCGTTAATAGGAAATATAATAAAAAGACACGCTAGCTAAGGCAATTACAACCTAAGGCAATTGAAACTCATAGCTATATCATGTTTTTGGTGTTCTTCTTAAGTTAACGCGAACTTACTTTTCTTCCACCACAGATCAGCAATGGTCCGCATCTATAGCCATTCCAGTGGTTAATTCTTTTATGACTCTGTATCCGTTTTGATGCGGTCGTATCCATTATTAATCATATATATTTTCTTACAACAAATTCTTTGGTACTCTATTTTCTATCAAACTTTTTTTTTTTCGATTTTTGTTATAGGAAAAGCTGATTTGTTTATGAGGAAAGCAAAAATAGTTTGACTACGGTATATTTTATTTGACTTTGAGTCAATCAGGGAAACGAGTAGAAAATTGTTTCTCCCCTTAACAAAATATTGATATTAACCCTAAATCACTTCCGTGATTGAACCTACTCTTCCCTCAACGTAATTTTATATGTTAGTTATAGCCATGATTAACCCTAAATCACTTCCGTGATTGAACCTATAATTCATTCCTCTTTTCGCAACAAACGATATGAATGATGAAGATGCCGATTGGAGCAATTATACATCAGAAAACGTATAAAAATAGTTGAAGCAATTTCTTCTCTGAATATTGTTTACACTTCCAATACTTCGATGCAAAAGAAATGTATATGAAAATTCTGGGTCTCCAAGAGCTCCATTTGACATACTTAACCCATTTAAAGTTACTCAATTTTCTAAAGATGAATTCATGTGAGCTGGATAAGGTGCATATATATGTTGTGGGTGGGGGGAATCTTGGATTCGAGTTCGGAGTATGTACAAAGCAATATAAGCCATTACTTCTCTGAATCACGATACAGCTGCTAAGTAAACGACTGATATGCGAGAAACAAATTAATGGAAGGTTATTCTATTTCCATTATTTCGCTGGTGTTACTAAGTTTTACTAGACAATGATAATAGAACCAATTGGTGGAGATTCCTATACAAACCCATAATGAGTTCACGATATGAACGCTTCTTATATATACAATCCGTAAGTTAATGGAACATTTCACCTATGTGATTAATCTGGCTGGTTTCTCATTTGGTCTTCTTGGGAAGTTTAGCCCATAGGCGCCACTGTTGGACATTGTGCCATACTCCGGGTATGCTTTTGTGGGTATGTGTTTGGAAATTCTTGGTAGAATCATATGAATACATTCATACATACTACTATATGATGCTGTGGATGTGTATATGCATGGTTATTTTTTTGGTCAACACAAGGAAAAGAGTCCTTTTGCAGAAATGAGGAGTTAGGTTGCAAGCAAGCATCTCTATCTCTTAGTTTTATAGCACTCGCACAGTTTTCATATTTCACCTGGTTAGGGAATATAATATTTGCTTGTGAAGGACCTTTGCATTGTTCATAATCTTCTCTCCAACATCTAGTCTTTTCAAAAAAAAAAAAAAAAAAAAAAAACTACAGGCATAAAGCCTAGGTAAGCCCATCAAGTTCATTATTACCTATAATTTGCAATCAGGTGAGCCCGTCAAGCTCTTTACTTAAAGAAGACTGTTTCGAGGCATACACAAAAAATTTGAGGCATCAAAAATGATTATCCTAACTAGTGAGGGTTGATATGGGTGTCTAAGGCTAGTCAATTACTCGGATGACCTTGATTAATTAATAATTTATTTGCTCTTCTAAAAAACAAATATTTACTAAATTTTTAACTTTTTTAAACTATCTATTCTATTCTTTGATTTTATTTTTTATTTTACTTTAGTTTTTTTTTTTAGTTTTAGTTTTTCTTTAAATTTTTTTAATTATCTTTTTAACTACTATAAAATATGACTATGAGGGTTATTGGTTTTACTACCTAATGATTTTATTCTGTCTTTATTGTGTATGCCTCAAAACAGTCTTCTTACCTAAAGTTTGCATTTAAGTGAGCCCATCAAGCTCATTACTTTTATAGAATCCAATTTGGCGCATTAGTAACTAATTTAAATTTATTTCTTTGGAAACATGATAGTTATTCACAACTCTAAGATTGTTCCTGCGCCAGAGCTTAAGCCATTCAAGAACGTTTTTCAGACCTACTTAAGACGTCCATGGGCTAATTACTCCTAAGTGGTTTACATGGGTTGTTTCATTGAAGATCATATTAGTCCCCAGGGGTGGATACCATGGAGTGGTAAGACAAATGATACTGTTCCTGATACTTTATTTTATGCTGAGTTCAATAATTATGGTCCGGGTAGCTTAGTCGTCCCCCGCGTGAACTGGACGGGTTACCACATGATTACCGTTATATAAGAAGCCCTAAAGTTTACTGTCAGTCTATTCATTTTGGGTTTAGAGTGGTTTGCTTCTAGTGGAGTACCCTTTACTCCAGGTTTATCAGATTAAGTTAATATCATTGTATGAATATTTGAGATCTGATAAAATTATAGTATCATTTCGATAGCTTAATTAACATAATCTTATATATTAGATTACATGATGCAATATTTATGATATGAAAATTTTCTTTGTTTTTGTGTCTTTCATTTCAATGGTTTGTTTTAATGTTCCTAGACAAATATTCAGTTTACCAAGTATGACACTATAAAAAAAAAAAAACTCAGTCAACCTGAAATAACTTATTGAGTATCAAAAATAATTCTATCAACTTTATAATAACATCATCGACATGTATCATAAAAAGATATAGCCGAGGAACCCTAATATAAAGCTTGAAGCTTTGCTTCCGTGATCATCTCATCGAATCTTTTCATAATCCAATTTGGCGTATTAGTAACTAATTTAAATTTATTTCTTTGGAAAAAGGATAGTTATTCACAATTCTCATATTGTTCCTGTGCCAGAGTTTAATCCATTCAAGAACGTCTTTCAGACCTACTTAAGACGTCCATGGGCAAATTACTCCCAAGTGGTTTACATGGATTGCTTCACTGAATATCATATTAGTTCCCAAGGGTGGATACTATGGAGTGGTAAGATAAATGATACTAATCCCGATACTTTATTTTATGCCGAGTTCAATAATTCTGGTCCTGGTGATCAGAGTGGTTTCCTGCTAGTGGAGTACCCTTTACTCCAGGTTTATCAGATTGAGTTAATATCATTGTATGAATAGTTGAGATCTAATAAATCATAGTATTGTTTTGATAGCTTAATTGGCATATTCTTATGTATTAGAGAACATGATACAATATTTATGATATGAATTATTTTATTTTTATTCATGTTTTTCATTTTAATGGTTTGTTTTAATATTCCTATAAAAATATTCAGTTTACCAAGTATGACACTAAAAAAAAGAAATCAGACAACCATAAATAACTTATTGAGTAACAAAAATAGTTCCATAAGCATTTGAATAACATCGTCGACATGTATTAGAAAAATACATAGCCGAGGAACCCTTGAAGAGCTTGAAGTTTTACTTCCGTGTCATCGGATCTTTTCAGCTTGGACATGAAAATTTAAAATTTAGACCTTCTTTCGACCCAAATTGACCAAAAATAAGCAGCAACATGAAAGCTTTTTCCAGATTTATGTGCCTTTAAGAGTAGAGACCAGGATAAACTGACCCACAATTGCATAACTTCAAGAAGCGAGTCCTAAAGCCTCTAGGACTCGGCATGGTCTGATTAAACAACTTCTGCAACTTGATATCAACCCATATATTCTTATTGCGTACAGTAAGATCTTTCACAAGTTGGATATCACTTGGGACTGAGGTAGGATTTTCTGGGATTTTATGCTGAAGACCTGACACCCAAGGGTCCTCCAAGATTTTTATATTCTCCCCATTTAAAAAAATCCAACAACAATTATCTTTCATGTCTTCTCTGCATTGAAGCATTGTATTCCAAGTGGATGAACACCTAATGCGTATCTTGGTAGTCCAGAAACTCCCAGTTTTTATATATCTAGCTTCCATCATCTGCACCCCTAAGCAATTTTTCTCATTTAAGAATTTCCTGTTTAACCTAGCTATCATGGCCTTATTCATATATTGTAAGGATATAATCCCCAGCCCTCCCTGATCTTTTGTTTGCTCAAATTGCTTCCACTGAATAAAATGCATCCTATTTTTAGTCTTGTGGTGACCCCACCAGAAATTTCTCATGGTTCTAATTAAAATATGCAGAGTCTTCTTGGGAATAATGGAGGTTTCCATATGATAGGGAGAAATCATGCCAAGCACATCCTTGATAAGTAAGTTCTACTAGCATGCGAAATACAAATCTTCTTCCATCCTACCAATTTCATGTCGAATTTGTCTACCAAGAAGGCGTAAGAACTAAGAAATATTAATATAAGATGGTTTTAATAGCTGATGGACAAGATACTTATCAATCATCTGCATTTGTTTCACCCCCAATAGAGTAGCAAACTTCAGTTTTTCTGTTAGTGCATACACCTTTACTAAAAAATACATATGACTTTTGCATGTAAATATTTTGTCCTCACCAATTAGCATAAATGTTGAGAATATCCATTAGAGTATGAACAATTTTATTCTCCGGAGTTCCAAAAAAAAAAAGAATATCATCAGCAAACATTAAGACAGAGACTACTGGAGCATGATTGCAGAGATTATAACCGTTGTACAACTCATTATTTTCCATAGTTCTCATAAGCCAGGACAGCCCTTGCGATCATAAAATGAATGAATAGGGGGGATAAACAAGCATCCTGGAGAACCTTCAGCTTGACCATTGGAAACTAAGGAGAAACAAGTCGTAGTATAATGATATCATGAGTTTTCCTACCATACCAAAAGTCTTGAGACAGTGACTCAAAAATATCTAGCTAGCTCATTTTGTCATAAGCTTTGCTAATATATATTTTCAAAGTAAAAGCTCTTATGATTGACTTAGAGTTATCCACGGAATGAAGAATCTCTTTGGCAGCTAGAACGTTATCTATAATAACTCTACGTTTGATGAATGCAGACTAGGCTTGATCTATTTTGCTTTTGAATCTGTTGGCTAAAAATATTGTGATAACTTTGTATAAAATATTGGTTAAATCTAAAGGTTTGAAATCCGAAGGGGTTGACGGTTTTTTTTACCCTTGGAATGAGAACAATGTTAGTGTGGTTTGGGCCAGTGGGAAGATCACCAGTGCTGAAGAATTCTTGGATTGTCTTGACTACATCCACACCAACAAAATCCCAGCATCTTTTATAAAGTAGAGCTGGCATGCCATCAAGACCAGGGGATTTAAGAATTTTCATGTTCTTTATAGTAGCCCAAATTTCCTCTGCAAAAGAACCAAATAAATGCTAGAGTTACTTTCTCTATCAATCCGAGTAGGAGATTTAAACATGATAGCATACTTGTGTTCATTCATATCTCTTTGGAACAACTTAGAGAAATCATTGACTAGATAAGTTATAATTATATTTGTATCCCATTCTTCATTTGGAAATTTGGGAGCTGAAATGTGATTCTTCTTTCTCCTTTGAAGTACGAAGACATGGAACACATGAGTATTCTTATCAATATTAGGGATCCAATAAACTTTACTTCTTTGTTCATAATATCTTTGTTACATGAGATTTAACTTATCAATTTCCTTACATAATTCATTTTCTTCAGCCCTGTTATCTCTAATATGAGCCTCCATTTGGACCTGAAGAAGTTTCTCTTTAGTATCTTCTATGGCTCTAAAAATGTCACTAAAAGCTCCTTTGATCCACTTATTCAAATCCTCCCATAAAGTTCTTATTTTACCCATAATATTGTGATGATTAGAATTCCAAGAATTTTGCACCACATCCTTGAAAGCAGGATTATCAACCTAAAAATACTCAAACTTCTTTGATTTTTTTTTAGTAGTTCTCTGAGTATTGAAAATAACGGGAGCATGATCCCTGTTAGAGCATTGCTCGATCGAACTCACAAGTGTTGCTATATCAAGCTTTTTTTCAAAACTATATCTTGATTTCTAATCTATAATTAGTTAAGTCTCAGTCTAGGATAGTGGAGTTGAGAAACGAGCCAGTCATCATTTGCATTCTACTGTTTGAAGATCAACCGGGGCTTTTGGAGAACTTCATCGACAAAAGGTACGTGAAGACTGAACCACCTATTTCTCAAGTTATATTCACCATTATATCTTTGAGATGATTGGCGCATAACTAATTAGACTAGCTTGCATAGACAATAATTTTGAGTCAAGAACTAATTATTTAGTTTACGAATTTCTCGAAATATAATGACTAAGTTTAATGAACATTTGTTCATACTTGATCAAATTCGGTGGAGAATAATTTATTATTCAGAACCAAATCATGATTCAAGTTTGTCATTCGAAAGTAACCTAGAACAATGATAAGTGTCATTGTTATTTATTCAGGAATGTTTCGAATTGATTTAGAGAAATATAGAATTACCATATTCGGAATACAAGACAGTGTTATCAATCTTACGAACTGTGAAAACTGTTATATGCATGAAGCCATGTTACATGTATTCGTATACATAGCAGAGTATCTATATATCGCCTTTTAGATTTGTTTGATATGCATACTCATATGTACATCATGAAAAATTATGTTATTTTCGTGATTCAGATAGGTATGTATATTCGTATACAAACAATTGTGGAACTGTGGTAAGGGAACCGGGATAAAATAATCAAACTGGTATGCGAGCCAAAACAATTCTATGTTCTATAACCAGTTTATTAACCAAACCGGTACGCAAGCACTACAAAAAAACTTAGTTTTAGCGACTATTTTTTTTTACCAACCACAATTGGTGAAACTCTTCACTAATAAATTTTGTAACTAAAAACAACTCCGGTTGGATGAAACCTCTAACGACCAGTTTTTTAACAACGACAATTGGTGGAACTCTTTAGCAATAATAACTTTACAACCAAAACTTCATACTTGTTGTTATTATCCTCCAACCACCGTGATCGAGTAACAAAGTGTACCCCTGAAGGTATATATATTTTGTCACTAGGCTTACCCACCAAAACTATCCGTTAGTAAACACCTAAACTGACTATTAATTTTTTTTGTGTTGTTAGTTTCTTTCACCCACAAGAGTTTGGCAACTACAAATTAAACTAAAGGGTAAATACTTCGATCAACTATGTGTAACCACCAAGTCAATATTTTGGTTGAAGCTTATACCAACCTGTCAGTTCGTTTGTGTGGTTAGTAGCTTTTAGCCACCATGATACAATGACTACTAAGGTTCATGGTTTTTTAAGCCTGTGGAGACAGTTAAGTACGCTCGAAAGGTTTCTACTTTTGAAAATAAAAATTGTCCCTTGAAATTTATCGACAGAGCATCCAAGTGATCTAAATATAATCACCTTATTTTTTTTGAGATCTAAATATATCACCTTTTTTTTCCTGGCTAGATTGGGATATATCCAGATTAATTGGGGTATAAGGTGTTAAAAGACCAAGTTTCCCATACTAAAATAACCATGCTGACCAAAAGATTTAAAAAAACATAATCAAAATCTTTCTTCTAAACTCTAACTAAACATGATGAAAAAAAGAAAAAAAAAACGAATGAAGTCGGCAGGGTATGTTTTGTCGACCTTGCCGTCTACCTTACAGTCGGCAGGGTATGAGGTTGAATACCATGCCGACTTTTCATCTCTGAAATTACCATTTACAGGGTTGGCACGTTATTCATCCTTATACCTTGCCGACTATAAGGTAGCCGGCAAGATAAGAAATCAATAAGATGCTGGTGAAGAATTTACAACAGTCTCATGTGTGTCAAAAATAATAAAGTCGGCATCTTCTACATTCATAGACCTTACCGGCCATAAGTTGTCATGTTCTTCATCCGCAGACCTTGTTCTTCATTTGTCAACCCTGCCGACTTGTCATAGTTTCAGAACTGAAAGTTTTGATTTCTTCTTTAATTTTGAGTATGACTTCATACATCAACTTTGCAATCCCCTTTTTAGAAGTGTTTGGGTAGTATGTTTTCATTTCCATTGCAAAATAAATTCTCAAAACAATTTAGTGTTAATTAAACAAGGGTATATTAGCCATTTAAAAAATATATGGTTAAGGGGTGGCTTGTTTCACTTCCAAATGACGCTATTTTGTCTTATTAGGTATACCCCAATTAATCAGAGTATACCCCAATCAAGCCAGTTTTTTTTTTTTAAAGTCAAAAATAAAGTTGCACCAACAAGAATATTAATTATTCTGTTAATTGAAGTGTAAATCTTTGGTCAATTTTTTTTATAGGAACAAAATTGAAAATGATATTCGAGTGAATGGGTTTTGAAAAATTACAACATCCTTTCCTAGTCCAAATTCAAATGCAATAAATGTCCAGCTACATAGCTCAAAGACATCTACTGGATGGTATAAAAAGATTGCGCAGTGCTAGCCTGACATGATTAAGCTGGCCACTCAAATTTATGGGTATGAAGGAGTACAATTTCAACTCTTCTCAAATTATATCTCATATTAATATAAGGGTGCATGAATTCTTATCATGTTTAGTGGATTGAAAACAAAATAACAAAACGCACCGATTTGAGATTGCATCTTGGTTAAAAAAATTCTGCAAATTTGTTTTGATAACATAGATGGACAACGAGATAATACAAGAGTGGACAATTAATTAATCTATCCAAGGGATACATGCACAAAAGCAAATGATATAGAAAAATCACGGATGACGTCTGAAAAAATTCTTAAGACGTGGTTTTGCTCAACTTCGGAAACTGATGGTGGCAAGCTCTTTAAATATGATGTGGAAGGATTTCGATTTCGATTTTTTTGGAAGGCTTGAACGTGTTAACGTAGTAAACAAGAGATGGTCTAGAGTATTCTAATGTCTAAACCGCATTTTTTGATAGGTCTGTCAATATTTGTCCGATATTTGGAATCCGTTTCCGAATATTCGAGATCCTATAGGATTTTATCCGTTTTATCGGATATCGAATCGGATATTTCTTCCTTAACATATCAGAAAGGGATTAGACCCCATCCGAAATGTTAATATCCGATATCCGATAGTATAGGAACTTATTTGTAATTTATCCTAATTTCGAGTCTAGTATCGGATATTGTCGGATAAATATCCGATAAGTGTCAATTATGAAAATATTTTACGTGGGTTTTAAAGCTTTTTTGGTATAACCGGATATTATCGGATATTCGACAGCTTAGCCTATCAGAATCGATATCTGATTTTGATATCCTATAAGATATTATCGGATATCGAATATCTGGTAGTGCTTAACCTGACGGATATCGGATTTCTAAATATCCGACGGATATTTTTCCATTGACAGGCCTAATTTTTGATGATCATACCAATGGCCCGGTTACGGAACTCGCCCGCCCAATTTTTAGGTAAAGCCTTTCTAAGTTATCTCCCACTTCACTTTCCTCCTCGTCTTTCTCTCTCTGGTGAGAAACCCAAACTGCCGCCATTTTCACTTGTTAGATGCAGAACTCAAACATAAAATCAGTCTCAGTCTCTGCCGCCGCCTCCTCCTCCTCCTCCTCTTACCGATCTCTTTTTCTCCCTCACCATTCTCAGATCTGTAACCTCATCAATTAAATTTTTTCTAGCAAATTGTTTCAGGAAATATGGATCAGTTGATACTCGTTATTAATCTTTTGTATCTCTCTCTATCAGATCCGGTATCGAATTAAGCAATTAGGTAATTTAGTTTATGATTAATTCTATATATAAAAAGCCTTTGAAGGTCAGATTACATTAATTCTATTACTTTCTGATTTTTTAAATCGTTTGATTTTGTTCTAATTTTGGTTTTTTTCATGAAAGATAAACCCTAAGTTTTTTTAATTTGGGTTTGTGCTCATTTATGTTTCAGATTGGATTCATAATGAGGTTTTCTAAAAGATGGTCAGAAGAGAACTGGAGATTCCGATGAGGTAACTTACAATTGCTTTCTTGGTCATGCTTTAGCTGATTAATGTTGGGTTTTGTTCCAATTTGAACATGAGTTTTGGTTTTGGTTCATAGCTACAACTTTCTTTTGATTTGGGAGATCGCGAGGAGGAACAATGCTTTCATCGGCGAAAAGTTTGGAAATGGAAATCAAGTGGTTCAGTTCAGTAAATAACCCAACAATCTCTACAGCGTTAACTCCTTTTAGCACTCTGGTAAAAACAATAACAACTGGTCTTGTGCTTTGTGGGTTTGTTGTGATTTTGGCAAACTCAAAATACTGTTTCAGTTCACGGAAAAGGTTAAGATGTTGATCAAACACCTGAATTCTACTTGAAGACCGAAGACATTTCTCACTACCTGCAAGTGATGAAACTCTACAGTAAGAAGTGTCCTTTTTTTATATGATGGAGTATGTTGGTTTGTATTGTTTGCTTATGATGTGACCGACGTCAATTGATTTTATTTTTTTAATTAGTTTTTACAGTGCTGTGGCTTGCCACATTGACGTATTTTGACATGATTCTTTCTCCCTTTTTTCCTTTTTTGTGGTCTTCTTATAATCTTGCGTGTTTTTGTTTTATATCTATTGATAATGTTTTTTCTTAAATGTATGAAACTTAGCACATGAAGTCTTATGTTTGGCTACAAACTTCTGGTGGTTCAATTCAGCAAGTAGAAGAAGAGGTTGCTATGTTCAGCCCAATGATTTGCAGGGAAGAGCTATAAAATAGCAAGGGGATCAACTAAAAACTGCCATGCTTCACTTACCCAATGAGTAAATATGGCTATTAAGCTTAACACTTGATTATTGTAGGTTTCATCAAGTACATGGTCGCTCTATTAAGGTTTGGCCTCTCTTCTATAAATTTTCTTAAACTGCTTGTTTTTTCTGTCCCCTAGATTATATTAGCCGTGGCAAGTCTGGATAAAACCAATTTGGAAATATAAATTATCGCCTTTCGATGAAAGATTTTGTTTAGATAATTGAATGTCCTGTGGCCAGGAGTCTAAATTGTTTGATGAAAAGTTCATCTTAATCGGTACAAAAAGGTTATGTTATCAACCCTAAGTGTTTTCTTCCTTCCACTTTGTTGGTCAAGTAGATTTTTATATTTTCAGGAGGATCGAGAAGTTGGAGCCTTTAAGAAACTCAGCTGACCACGAATCAGGCTGCTCAATTGACTTTATGACAGAAAGAGGAAAGAATTAAAGGACAATGAAATTCAGAAGGTAAACTGGGTACCTTTATTTGATACTAAGATGTTACATTCATTGTTGGAAGCCTTCATATTGAGCAATGATTAAATTTTTCTATAGGGCTCTTGTGGACCGAAAAATTCCCCCATCGATCACTTTTAGGCTTGCAATAAATTTATATTTTGAAGGATAGCAAGTGGGGCCAGTGTTTTCTATTTTCATTGAGTGATAGGTCAGTAGCTATGTCTTACTCTTGTTTTTCTCTCAATTTCTTCTCAGTTCTGAACTTTTTGGTTTTAATTCACAAGGATTGTTGCTTCCCCTGGATAGAAATCTGTGATATAGTAAATCCATTACTATTTTGGGTTATCAACTTACTAGTTTGCATATGTTGATTGTTTCATTTCTTTTGAAGGTAAATTCATTTGAGCATATTTCGGTCAATGAACTTCTTTATTTTTCTTTATTGTGAATTTGGTTATGTACCTTCTCAAAGTATTGTAGTATGCTGCATTGGTGTACCTGTTGATGTTATTTTGATATACATATCGACTTGATTTGTACTACAGATGCTATGCATGTTTTCATCCTTGTGCAGTCAACTGCAGGAAGAAGAAGTGTGGACACAAAAACCAGGTACAATTTTTTTTTTTTGCAACTTTTAAATTGATTTTGCCGGTTGATGCGTTTGTGGATTGCTGATATCCTAGATTATCGCTTTCAGATGTTATTATTGTGCAAGATTTGAGAACCGAAAAGTATGTATTCTGCCTATTGCAGGTATCTTACACACCTTCAATTATACCATTTTTACCAAGATAGATGTTCTGATCTTAAGTATAGGAGGTCCTAGTTACTTAGATCCTCCTCATGTTGATAAGGTAAGACATTCATGCATTGTTGCTTAAAGTTATTGAACTATCGTTTCAGAAAGACCTTGATAAACTTGGTTGCTTATATTGATTTCGGTAGGGTTGGACATTTTTAATATTTTCTTTATTCTTGCTTGTATAAGTTCTCCCTGAAACTAATTACATTGATTCTTGTTTGCAGGAAGTAGTGGATACTCTTAATTGTATAATCCACTTTGGTTGGCCGCAATGTTAACAAGGCAGGAATGATAACAAGTAAGTCTATGGATTAGTCACTTTGAGTACAATGGGTTCTATGCAGGCAGTTGTTTTATGCTTTTAGTGTTTTCTTGTATAAGTTTTGTTCACTGAATGTAAAAAGGATTTATTTATTTTTATTTTTATTTTCGCTACAATGAGGATGAGTAGTTGGTCAGCCCATGTTGTGGGAACATAAGCAAACGCGACTTATCTTCTACATTTTACCATGAAATCTAAAAGTGGTGAACTGACACTAGCTTAGGTAATATTTTAATGGTCTTTTGTTCATCTTCATGTAGGAAGGTAGATTTTAGGGGTTTTATCTTTATGCTTTTGGAGCTTGGTGGTATTGTGACAGATGGATTTATATTCTTCTTTCTTATTGTTGTGAAATTAGGTTTACGTTGGAATAAACTAAGCTTTCTTTTTATGCAAGTCCCTATCCTTCATGGATCACTGGGGAGATATTTCAGTGACTAGTTCATTCAAGTCTATAACAACTCTCTTTCATTTTCTCACCTTATTTTGATTATTTTGATTTGCAGACGTGAAAAAATATAAGTATGTCAAAGAATCAGCACATGTATGTCGGTGAAGGCGAGTTACACTGCTGGAGTTATAATGTGTCCAAACATTGAGGGTGTTTTCAATTCCAAGCATATTTATCTCTCTAAAGGGAAAGAACCATGCAACTTGGATTCAGGGACTATATCAAGCGATATTCATTATGCGCTAAAGCTACGGTCGAGTATAAAATGGTCAGTGGATGATCATGGTTAACTGTTGAATGAAAAAGTTGTTCCTATGTCTGTCAATGTGGCTGATCATGGTCAGTGGATGATCATGGTTAACTATTGACTGAAAAAGCTGTACCTGTGTCTGTCAACGTGGCTGATCTTTTATCAGGTAAGGTAAGATTTTATCATCTCAAAATCAATATACATCTGTTGATAACTATTCTATTCCTGAGATTTATTTCTCTAATGATGGAACAATTATACATCTGCAGGGTTGCTAGATAATGCAATGTGTAAGCTAATCATCAAATTTCCGAAAAGGGAAGCAGAACAATGCTGGACCTTGTTTCGGGCAGACTGAATTCTTACAAACATATTGTGCCCTTCACCTGGTCAGAAAGATTTTATCGTTGATTTGAACAATTTGAGAGATCATCAAAATTCCTTGCCGAGATCGCTTAAACAAAATGGTTTTGACGTGGTAGAAACTAATGTGTACTGCAAGTAAAATCCCAGAAAGAATATCACGAATAGATTCGAGTTTTTTGTTTGAACTATGTAAGCTATATCCCTGTAAGAATATGCCAGTTTTGTTTTGGATACCTTTTCAGTAACCTTGTTAATGTCTAATTTTATGAATTTATACAGTAAAGCTTAAACTTTAGAGGATAAAACTATTTTTCCTAGATTTTAAGGGTACCTTCTTACTGCATTTGGAACGGGTGTGCTATTATCTCAACTGGGATATGGATTTGAGATGTGAAATGTACTATGGTTGTATGTAATGCAGGGAGGGCGGTGATGCAAATTGTTGTTGCAAAATTCATCCGGTTATGTTCCAAGGCTGCATGGAACTTATAAATATGTAGAAATTTAAAGGATAGCTGATGGGTTGAGACTTAATTCGGGTCACCAAAACACTTGTTTTCAGGTAAGCAGAATGTATCAATACAACTCTATCTAAAAGTCGCTATGTAGTTACTACTTCTCAAAACGTAGTTAAACTCTTTTCTGGTCACAACTCTTAAAACTAAAGAGTTGGCACTAACAATATTCAGTTAAACTCTTTTGGGAAAATAATCGTTTGGTCCTTTTTTAGGTGGGCCCATGTCTATTTAGTCCTTTGGTCAAACACCTTTACTGTTTGGTCCATAATTATTTAAAAATACTTAAATGGACAAAAATACCCTTTTCTTTGTCATGACGTTTTTTTCACTTGCTACCGTAGCTACATTTTTTTTCACTTGCTACAGTAACTATTTTTTTCCACTTGCTACAGTAACTACATTTTTCCCACTTGCTACAGCAACTAAAATTTTCCACTTGCTACATTTTTTTGCAATTTTCACCAGACTTCATTCCCCAGGAATGAACTCCATAAAAAAACCTAAAAAAACAGAGTTCATTCCGTGAAATGAACTCCATATAAAAACCTAAAAAAACAGAGTTCATTCCGTGAAATGAACTCCACATAAAAACCTAAAAAACAGAGTTCATTCCGTGAAATGAACTCCGTATAAAAACCTAAAAATACAGAGTTCATTCCGTGAAATGAACTCCGTATAAAAACCTAAAAAAACAGAGTTCATTCCGTGAAATGAACTCCATACAAAAACATCAAAATTGATCTAGTTCATCGTCAACATCAACAACAAACAACAAAATCTTCATCTTCTTCATCGTCAACAGCAGCAGCAGCAGATCTTTATCTTCGTTCTTCAAAAACATCTTCGTTCTTCAAAAACACCCCCGTCTTCATCATCAACGCAGTAGCAGATCTTTATCTTCTTCATCTTCTTCGTCATCAAAATCAAGATTAACACCGTCGTCTTCATCGTCAACAGCAGAAGAACAACATATCTTCATCTTCTTCATCATGTTGGTAATGAATTAACCCCATCGTCTTCATCGTCAACAAAGAGCAGAAAAAAAAACCCTAAAAAAAATCACATTCAACAAGATACAAAATCATCTTATTCATCATCTACAACTACCGATCTAAACATCTAAATCGATTTTCAACTTCATCACTATTGTTTACAGCAGCAGGAAGAAAAAGATGAAGAAAAACCCTAGAAAAATCGTTTCCATCTTCAACAGTAGCACCAAAGAGAATGATGAAGAAACCCTAAAAAATCATTTACATCTTCAATCTTTCGTTTACATCTTCATCTTCATCTTCACATGAAATCTGTTTCTTGTTTTACAAAGAAAAAGTGAGAGAAAAAAATAGATCTGGAAAAGAAAAGAAAAGAAGATGAGAGAGAAAGTAAATCTGAAAATGATTCCTCTCTCTTACCTTTTGACCATATATATGGTCCTTATCCAAAAGGGTATTTCTGCCACTACAGGGTGACATTTACATCATCCATGACATCAGCGTAGGACCAAATGATAATTTTTAGGACCAAATGATAATTTATATTATCAAATAGGACCAAACAGACAGTTGACTGGGTCAACTTGACTAGACCCTCTCTAATATATTATTTCTAGGACCAAATGGTATTTCCTACAACTCTTTTCTGGTCATAACTCTTAAAACTAGGGCTGTCAATGGGTACCCATTACCCGGACCCTGTAGAAATAGGTCCGGTTCTTAACGGGTCCAAACGGTAATACCCATCGGGTACCCGCGGGTAATGGGTACCCGGTTAGTCTAACTTTACTTCATCTTTTTAGCAAAATTATATGTATTTTTCTAGTTTTGGCTTAGATTTTTTTTTTTAACATTTAATCTTTATTTAGTACATTAATGAAGAAATAATAATAAATTTTTGTAAGAAAAATTTAGATTCAGGCCAAAAAGAGAAATATATCAAGATTTTGAAGTTTTTTTTATAGTTTTCTTGATACCCAATGGGTACCCGGAACCGACGGGTACCCTGCATTTTTTAACGGGTCCGGTTCTGGGTCCACAAATTTAGGAACCGGACCCGACTTTTATAAGTAGGGTCCGGGTATGGGTCCAGTGATACCTGGGAGGACCTGGACCCATTGACATCCCTACTTAAAACTAAAGAGTTGGCACTGATAGACACATTTTTGTGTCTAATTTGTCTCGCTTCTATATATTGATAGTGCTCATTTTTGTACTTGTTATGGTATTTTATGTGTGTGCAGGTATTCTTGGCCAATAAACATCTTTGGAAAAATCGGCTCGAAAAGTTGTCTAAAGGCACCCGGAGGAATTGATTTTGGCACCCACGTTTTGAATAAGGGCCACCTCAAGGCACCCCACATGTACCTGCTAAAGGCACCCCTACTCTGGATAGGGGGCACTTCTTCTTCACAAATTCAAATGATGCTTTTTGGCGGGAAAAATGGCAGCAGCGAAGCAGAATTTGTGTTGGATTTCTCGGCGAGTTTTGACGAGATTCAATGGCTTATTTTCATTAGGCTGGACCTGTTAGAGCACAAAAAGGTTTGTACGAGTGTTTGGATCGATCAGAATGGGTTGCATGGTCATGTTGGAGCGAAACAAAGGTGATGGAAGTTTCGGGAATTCTCTTGTTTATATTTGGAAGTTACGGGAGATTTAAGGAAAGATAACCCTCCATGAGATTCATATCTATCTAATAGAGGGATTGGAATAACTTGGACGGCTCAGAAACGCGTAGAGAAGAGTTTGAGAAATAGAAAATTCCGAGACTTTCTACCGAAGAAAATAGGAGATTTAATCGTGATTTAGGGTTGTTGTTGGCTATATATAGGTGGGGTTCAAGTTAGAGAAGGGTTATTTACACATTGGAGAAGTTTCAGAGAACTTTAGAACACTACAGAGCTGAGAAGATCGAGTTGCAGGAAGTTTACATTTTCTGCTGCTGCTGAAGAACAAAAGGCTATTGAAGACAGTCGTTTTAAGGGTCTTAAAATCAGAGACAAAGAAACAGTGTTTACAACAATTTTCTGTAACAGTTCCGTTGTATCGCTGTTCTGTAACGCCGATACACTGTTGCAAACAGTCTGTGTTATCAGTTTTCACTCTTTTAATCATCTTTTGAGACATAAACATATATTTTGGGACCATGATTAATATAAGGAGCTAAACCCCATTGTTGAGGCGATAGAGGAAGCTATTTTCCAACAAAAAGTGGTATATTCTATTTTATCTCTTTATTTGCAATTATTATATGATTATTTGCCTTGATTGAAAATTGTTTTAATGATTTTTGTTAAGCAATTGTGATTTCTTTTGATAGAGCATACTTGGACCTAGGTTTTTGATGTTCTATTCTTCGGATTTACACTTGTTATTTTCAGAATCTACTTGTTGCAATAGTTTAGAATCCACTTGAATGAGAAAATTGCATAAATATAAATATTTGATTAAATCACTTTGAACTTGGAAAATAGTGGAATCTTAGCCTCAGTGTTCTTTTAATATTGATATCAACTTTGTTAGAGTTTGCTTTAATTTTTAGTGTGTTTTCTATTTTAGTTTTGAATTTAAGTCTAAAAAAATCCTTCACAAGTCTGAGAGGAACGACATATTTCTTACCACTTTACAACAACTTTCAAAATCACATCAATTTTTGGAGCCGCCGTTGTTTTTAGGGTTTTAGATTTATTTTTTTAGGCTTTTATTCTTTTGTTCTATTTTACGTTACTTGGGTATTTGTGTTTTGGTTACAGGTTTTGGATCTCGGATCGAAAAGAAAGCTGAGCCAAAGATTTTTGTGATTAATTAAAGACTTGGAGTCAAAGACAAAGCGAAAAGAAACGAGGAAAAGACAAAGAATTATTTTTTTTTGAAAACTGTATTAGGGTTTATTATTTTGTAATTTTTTGTTTTCTTTTTGGACACTTTTGGACTTTGGGACTTTATTTTTAATTTTTACCCTACAGAAGGGTACTTTAAATATAAATTGTTTGCAGAGAAGGAGGACAATTACGATATTGTCTCTGCACCTTGGGTTCGTACACTGACACATGAGTTAGTAGCCCGAGTCGACTACAACTAATTCATCCCCCGCCTGGAACGGGAGGTAAGATTCTAAACACTTGAAACCCTATCAGCGAGTTACTGGACTCCTTCGTATGCATATATGTTGAGGACTGAATACGGACATTTATTTTTCTAGTAAAGGGCAAGGCCTGGCCATACAAGATAAGGGTTCGGATTTCATCACTGTTCTCTTCTTGCCCGACTTAGGAACACGTAACCTACGCGTACCTAAGCCTTAAAATTTTGACTAGAACGAGACCGATAAGGTAACGAGCTTAATAGGAAAGTCATTCAAAAAATATTGGTTACTCTTTTAAGCATACTTCAAAGTTCATGATGGTTTCTGTGAGTTGAATGCGTGATTGCGCCGCCTTGTAATATCGGTGAGGCCTTGGTTATCAAAGCTCCATTAAGCTTCCTCACCTCTATTCAACTTACTTTGACTCGGATTGATTCCAGAGGGGTTTGCTTAAATTGTAACGAATTCCCTTTCGAAGGATTAGAAGCTGGTCTAGAAACAATCTAAGTGGAGCCATCATGCTTTTTGTTTGCTAGAAATCTATAGGTTTGATTTGGTTGAGTCGGCCTTGATTTGTGATTGCTTATAATCCCCTTCCATATTTTCTTTTATATGCCTGAACATAAAAGAGACACCCTAGGTAGATTTGTTAAAGAGAAACCTAGTAATTCTAAGCGTCTCGATTACCTCAATTTAGAAAGTCCGATTTTTGAGGAGTCTAGTTTTGAACGTCCGACGTTTACTAAGGAGAGAATCCCTATAGATACTAGCGCCAGAAATGACAACTTTGAAAACTTTGTTGAATCCGACTAGGACTACTCGTCCTTCATGTATCAGGTTAGCTGAAACGGAGGAAAATTATGAACTTAGACCTGGGACCTTACAGATGCTCCCAATCTTTTTAGGGAAAGAAAATGAAAACCCATATTTCCATGTTAGGGACTTTGAGGAAATTTGCAGTATCCTAAAGATTAGAAACCTCGATGATAATGCTTTGAAACTTAGGTTATTCCCTTTTTCCAAGAAAGATAAAGCTAAATCGTGGTTATATAGTTTGACTTCCAATTCAATTGAAACATATGAACAACTTACATCTTCCTTTTTGAACAAGTTTTTCCCTAGGCACAAAACATCGTCTATTAGGACGCAAATCTGCACATTTTATCAACATGAGGGAGAATCTTTGTATAGGTATTTGGAAAGGTTCAATGATTTATTAGCCCAATGTCCTCATCATGGTCTAGAAAAGGTTAGGTTAGTTCAGATCCTTTATGAGGGTTTAGATTATTCCACTATGACCACAGTAGAGTCTATGTATACAGGTGGGTTTGAAAACCAAACAGTTGATGAGGCGATGACATTTTTGAGTGAAATCGCCGAAAAGACCCAACAATGGGAAAACAATAGGGGACCCCAGAAAACAATTCTTCTAGGTAGAGGAAACGTTAATAGGGTAGAAGGAGGTTATGAATCAGATGCCAAAATTGCTTCTATAGCGAAAAGGTTAGAGGCCTTAGAAGTGGGTCATACTAGTAGTAGATCAGAGCCTTTTTGGGAATGCCAGAACAATGAAGAGCAAGCCAATGCTCTCTATAATAACACTAGATTTGACAATCGTCAAAAGTTAGACCCATATTCGGAAACCTATAATCCTGGATGGAGAAACCATCCAAACCTTTCATGGTCTAAGGGCCAGAGTCAAGGTCAGTCCAGTAATTCTAATGCTCCCCCAGGTTTTGGTTCAAATAAGAACTCTTTAGGTCAGTTTCAGAACTCTTCAGAGAATAGAATGACTAGCTTAGAGGAATCTCTTAGTATTTTAAGAAAGAGCCAGGATATGTTAGCTCAGAGCCATGACATGTTAGTAAAGATCCAAGTTAGTTTTCAACAGGAAACCAAGCAGAACTTTCAAACTAATTCTCAGACTCTTGCTAAGTTAGAACTTCAAGTCGGCCAAATAGATAAGACCTTAAGTGAGAGAGATAACTGAAGGTTCCCTAGTCAGACTAATCCCAATCCTAAAGGATTTCATGAAGTAGGTGTAAAACCATCGAATCAGTTGAATGCTATTATAACCCTTAGGAGTGGTATAGTAGTAGACAATTAGGTAACCATGCCAGATAGTGAACATATTGTAGTTCACCCCTCAGGATCACCACTAGATGATGGGGCTGATAAAGTTTCCGATGATGTCAATTCTGTTCCTGAGAGGTCTGATTCTGTGCCTAGAGCCCCATTTCTCAAGCTATTAGTACCAAAAAAGAAGGAATCGAACTTTAATGACATATTGGAGGTTTTTAAGCAAGTTACCATAAACCTTCCTTTATTAGATGCAATAAGGCAAATTCTTGCTTATGCTAAGTTCCTTAAGGATATGTGTACGCGAAAGAGAAAGCATAGCGTCCATAAGAAAGCCTTTTTAGCTAGCCACGTAAGTTCAATCATTCAGAACAGTACAATTCCAAAGTACAAATACCCAGGTTCCCCTACCATTGCTTGCACAATATGTAAATTCCGGGTAAAAAAAACTTTACTTGACTTAGGAGCTAGTGTGAACTTACTGCCATACCATGTGTACTTATATCTAGGACTTGGTGAAATGAAACCTACTCAGATGATACTGCAGTTAGCTGATAGGTCTGTCAAAATCCCTCGAGGTGTTATCGAGGATGTTATCATTGAGGTCGACAAATTTATTTATCCAGTGGATTTCGTGGTCCTAGATACCCAACCTGTCCCCAACCCAGAGAACTAGATACTTGTAATTCTAGGTCGCCCATTTTTAGCTACGTCTAATGCGATCATAAACTGTCGAAATGGTGTGATGAATTTATCTTTTGGTAACATGACTATGGAAATGAACATTTTTAATGTCAGTAAGCTACCTTATGAGCTAGATAACACATGTGTTGAAGAGGTGAACATGATAGAAGCCTTAGTTCAGGAGTCATTACCAAATATCTTGTCTGAAGACCCATTAGAGAGTTGGCTATCCCATTCTGGTTTAGATTTTGATGACGATAGCACCATTGAACAAGTGAATGCTCTATTAGTTTCTACTCCTATGTTAGATACTGATAGATGGAAAGCTAGGTTCGAACCATTACCAGCTTCTGAGATTACCCTAACTCCTTCTTTAGAAGAACCCCCTAAGTTGGACCTTAAACCACTACCAGATACCCTGAAGTATGTGTTTTTAGGACCATCAGAGACTTTACCTGTGATTATTTCCTCCGACTTGGATAGTGATCAGGAAAGTAGGCTAATAAAAGTACTTCAAGATAATAAGGAAGCTTTGGGGTGGACTATAGCAGACATTAAAGGTATAAGTCCTACTGTGTGTATGCATCAGTTTTTCCAACAACTTCTTCTCCTCCATCTCCAAACGATTTAGCCTTCTTAAAATTCTGCACAACCGCGTTCTCCATGTCGTTTCTATTAGTTCCGTCATGTGATCCTTTCGAAATTCTTGAATCTCTTCCCCCCAAACTATCGTCAGGTTGTATTACGGAAAATCTTGATCCTGAATTGCTTAATGGGCTCCCTTGGTTCTCAACATATGCCTCGTTCATTCCACCTCCTTTATTGTTCTTAGTGATGTAAACCCAACTCCCTTGTTCATCTTCCTGGATAATCTCACCCGCTCCATGGCTAATTAGGTTTTGAATATCCTGAGAATTAACCGCCCTTGGATGTGATCCGTCTTGACCCTGTGTTTCTCCCCTTAAACTTTGCAAATTTGAAACAGTTTTAGAATGTTCTAATATTTGGTTCTCCTTGAATAGATCATCGAAAATACTAACTTGCCTAAGATAGTCAGAATTTGTTAGCTTAGAATCAGTGTAATAATCTGCGTCCCATTCTATCTTTAGCAACACCTTGTCACCACCGATATCCGTCAGCAACACCGCATGCACACCTTCGAAACCACCATCAATTGCTAATCGGAAATAATGCATATTCTTCCTTGATTTTAATTGTAACGTCTCATTAGAAATCCTGAGCATCCCTCCTAGCTCATTCCCTATTTGTTTGAAAACTTTTGAGGTCCACCATTTTGATGGAAATCCCCTAATTTTCAACCACTTTAATTTCAAAATGAAGGACGCCACCGGAAATTTTTTCTTCTACACCTAACATGAAAGAGGAAGACTCCAAACCGTCTAGGGAGATGCAACGTATACTTAACCCTAACATGAAAGAGGTAGTCCGAAAAGAGGTGCTTAAGTTGTTAGATGCGGGTATTATATACCCAATTTCATACAGTAAGTGGGCCAGCCACTAGTCCAGAAAGGGTTATAAATCACGTTTTTAAATGACAAATTAATCAAGTGATTATGGTTTAACAAAATAATTTCGTCATATAACATAAGAGTGGTGGGGTCCATTATTTCAACATAAAAACAATGTCATTCTAAAATGTGGTAATTTACTAGGTGCGTGATTTAATGATGAACCATTAAATCACATAATAATTTCGACATATATTTTAGTCTTTATACACCCCTCATTAGTCTTCTATTATATTCCCAAAAATGGTTAGTAACGGCTTAGCAAAATACCATGTTTTTTACGAGTCTGAAAATGGTTAGCAACTTGGCATGGTTATCCACCAACATACTTGCCATAAGTATTTGATATAGGACCATATTGGTTTCGTTCACAAACCCTAAAACCAAAAGAGAAGTGGTCTCCGAGTTCACCTCTTCAAACAACTTTATTTTCTTTTCGCTCGGCAAACCTTGAGGAGATGAATACGAAGGTGTCAAATTCATCACTAAGACTCTTTCCTAAAACCTTTCTTCGACACCTTCTCTTTCTCTCCATATTTGATCTGATTTCAGCTGGAAAACCAGATAGCAAGTCGTTTACTTCTTAATCCTTATACCAGAGGAAAAACCTATACACCAGAAAATTAGATCCATACAACTTGAACTTGAAATTTTGTAACCCTATAAATCGATCTTGTTCCTGAAATCGAAAACCAATCAACAATGATTAATCAGGTATAAACCCTCACCTTCAATTTTATTTTAATCATTTGATTTAGACCTAAATCTGTGAATAGTATCTCATAGAATTAGGGATTTTATCTTATAGAAGTTATTTTGTGAAGATTTTCCAATTATTTCAGAGCATGGGAGTTTTTTTATTTCAATTTATTTTAGCTTGCTGTGTCCTAGAGTTAGTTTGTTGTGATTCTAGTCTTTGAAAGTTGTTTGAGACTTGAAATTTTGAGGCTTTGCGAACTTTTGTAATGATTTGGGTGTGTGGGTTTAAGATTTATTCGGTTTATTGCGTTTGTGTCAATGAAAGTGATTGTCCCATTATGCCCTGGCAAGTGATGTTCCTGTTAATGTCGAGCTGAGATTTATATGTGAGTGTAACTCTAGTGATGTTTCTTTTTGGGTTTTGTTTTCCAGGTCTTCCACATCTACGTTTCCATACCACTAGTGGAAAATGGGTTTATTAAGTCTGATTGGGCTTTATAGATAAGACTTCCCTAGGCATTCTTTGTATAATGGGCTTCCGAAAGCAGTCCTTTTGATAGCAAATGAAAACCAAGTTCCCAAAGCAGTTTTAATATAAGGGGAAATTTAGGAAATAAAAAACCTTTCCACGTAGATTTCTATTATGACTGCCAGCGGAACTTGTTTCTGTGGTCCACCTCAGTTAAGTCCGCCGAGGAAACTAGTTTCCATAGTTCCATCAAACAAACCTGCCTCTTTTTTATCGCTTCTCTGTCTTTTCTTTCTCTCTCAGTTATCTAAACTCACTCTCTTCTTCTTTGTTTTTTTTTTTGTTACCGACGACGAACATTTGTTGTCTGCAACTCTTTATAAATCTTCACATCTCTTCCATGAAACTAGAAATTGAACCACATCATAACAGTAACGGTGAAACAGAAAAATCAATTTGAGAAATTCTCATTTTTTATTCTATACCCAAACCCTGTTCTTCATCTCCTCCAACATAACTGCAAAAGTTTCTTTCTCACCTTCAAATTGAAAAACCCTATCTTCTGAACTATGTTCATTAACATTAAACAAACTCTTTACTTCATCTTCTCATAATCTCTCTGAAACCCAGACTTTCCCAATTATAATACCCTAATATAATTGTTCACTTCCCCAGATCTATTCAAGGTCGGCAATTGATCAATAATTGGTATTTTTTTTGAACCATTACATCTACAAACAGCTAATTGCAGGGTAAGAAACACAAAATAAATTCCCTAATTTTCCTATTTTCAGCATTCTTGTAACTGTGATTTATACTGAGTTGATTTTTTTAATTTTTCGGATGAAGCATACAGGTATCAACATGGGGGATGTAGCTACGGAGAGAATGGGCAACAAGTTGCTCGAGAAATTGTATGCTAAGAAAATCTAGGTCAGATTTGTTTTTTCCTGATTTATCCGTAATATTTTCTGAATTTGATTTCGTTTTGATGGATTTGTTGATTCATTTTCTTGAGCATCAGTAGGTAAAGTTCGGGTTTGAGATTTTTATTTTGTTTTCTCATTTGAATTGAAGAATCTTGGTTTAATTTTCAGGGGTTTGGAATCGGGTGCTGGTTACTGCAATGAATATCTTAACAGGAGAGGAGACCTCAGCTTCATTGTCTGTAGAATATCTATTGGAAATAAGTGGTAGTATTTCTTAGTTCATATTTCCTTAAAAATTCAGTTATTTAGGTAACTTATTGTAGTGATAAAGTGGTGGTACTAGATATGGTGGTGGGGGGTGACTTGTAGTAGTAATAGGATTATAACGGTGACACTGGTGGTGTTGAATTATAGTAGTAAGGGGTTATACTATGAAGCTGGTGTGGGAGTTGGCATGTGTTGGTGGTTACTTGTAGTAGTATGATATGGTGGAGGTGAATATTGGTAGTATTAGGTGGACAAATATCCAGTTAGCTTTTCAGTTGCGGTTCTATACCTCATGTGCTTATTTGGGTTCTTCAAGTAATTCAAGTATGAAACCGTTATGCTTAACGTTTACAAATTTGTAACCTTGCAATTCTTCATCTAATATTAAGTGAATCAGGAGTTGTATTCGAGCTGATCTCTTGTTAAGAAATTGGTGATACAGGACACAAGAGCTGTTTTCTTGATAGCTTTCCATTTTTCCATTTATTCTTTATTATTGTCAAGTTCTTCACTACTTGTTCTTTAATTTTTCTTCAACATTTTAGCCATATATGTTGTTTATATATCACTGATACTTAATGGTTTTAATATGAATAATATTGTTTAATCTGTGTATATTGATAAGTTATTATAAAATGGAGTATTGATTAACTCTTGGTTTGGATCAGAAAATATGGGATGGAATTGGCGAGAGTGATACAAAGCTGATTTGCACGAGTCTCTGGCTGAGGAAGATTATGAAGTTGTTAATCGAAGGTAATGATCTGGGTATCTCATGTCTATGGATGGTATAAACTGTAGAGTCGAGGTTTTCATAAGTCATATTTGTTACCCATTGATGCAGTTTACTGTTAGAATTTAGGTGAAAGAAGATACTTTATGTTTCAAAATTCTGAGTTTCGAAGGTGATGCTGTTTTATAGGAACCATCTTTGTTCGAGGCTTTACTGGGGCCTTAGAGTCCATAGACAGCTTACCAAGACTACTGGTTAATCCTGGTTGTTGGTTCTGAATGTTGGCCCTTGATTTCAAGGTACATGGCATGTTCACGAAATTTAGTGAATTGAAGTACTAAGGATTCCACTTCTGACTCTGTCCAGGTTTTCTTTGAATACATGATGGAGCTAGAGAACGAACTGTGTGAGATGGTAAGAAATGTCGTCGGCGGTAGTGACGGTGGTGTTGGTGGTGACTTGTAGTTGAAAGGGACGGTACTCGAGATGGATAAGGTGTTGCTTAATAGTAGTATGGAAGGTGCAGGAGATGATGGTGTAGTGAGTTGTAGTAGTATATATAGAGCTGGTACTGAAGATGGTGAAGGTTGGGATTTTAGTACTGTTAAAAGTATGACTTAGGATCTGTTTAAAGTATGGCAGGATCCAGTTCGAGGAACTATGACTGGAGGCATGGTGAAGTATGTGTCTTTGCCTGTTGTGTTTTTCCGTCTTCATCGTTTCAATTTATTTCCTTTCTGGACCTGTATTTGCTGTTTGTTTCAGGAACTGTGGTAGATTCCTGGAAAGCTTTTAACAAAATTAATATTTTGCAGGAACTGTGGTAGATTCCAAGATTTGTCATCCTACTGAGTTTGACTATTACCTCTGAGAATCCAAAACTGCGTAAACATGACTTGCATATGACTGTAATTATAATTTTCCAACCGTTGGCTTCCTATGAATTTTGGTTGTGTTGAAGTTGAGTATGTCAGGTACCTTTGGTTCAATTTTTAGGTTCATCGGACTCTTGTAAGCCCCTGTAACAATCAATGGAATTGACTGTTTTCTGCAGAACATTAATTCTGAAATGGATATCTGTAGCTCCTGATCTGATGAATGTAACCATTAGATTTTTCTAAATTTTTTGTATGCATCTATTTATAACCTTATTAATATCCTGTACAAATTTTTTAAGGATCGGAAATGGGTAGGAACCCCATTTTCCCTCGAAACATTGACTGCCACTACAGATTTTTTCCTTAGGACAGAATCAAAGAATGCCTGGTATCTCAGGATTTCACCGTTAGCATTCCATGAAATTTTTATAGGTTTCACTCTAGGTCATGTTGAGTTCCCTGTAAAAATTATAGGAAGATCAGGTAAGTGGAACATCAGTTGATACTAGGGACAGTTAGGAAGTACAAACTGTTTTGCGTGTGTCGGTTGCTATATTCGTTTTTGTTATGTGTTGTGTGCTTATTTGATTCCAGTACAAGGAAGATGTGTTACTTCTCTAAGATCCATAGTTCTGTTGGATTTGCATCTAATAATGTAACTATTGCTCCTCAATTATGAATGCCTTTGCAAATCAAATAGGGAAGCAGCCTTCTTCTTATAGGTGGAAAGTCAAAAGAGTTATCGGATATCATAATTGGCAGCAATGTCTCACTATACCTACCTCACTTGCATACTATCAGACTAGTGCATCATTGAATCAATGTTACATCAAACTTACTCCAGGTTCATCTAGTGTAAGTTACCATATTTCTTATGTTCTCCTCTTATGAAGTTTTAGAAAGTTTAGGCTCAGAAGTTGTGGTTTTCTGGTGGTACAAAAGTTGGTGCTGCAATAGTAGGAACCCTGGTGTTTAAATGCATTTGTTTGCCTGATGTTGAACTTAATGGTTGCGAAGCTCTGATGAATTTTATTTGTGAAGTTTTTAGTGATGAGGGTGGTTGCCCGGTGCTCAAGTCACTGGCCTTCTGGACCACGACAACTGCGAGTTTTGTTAACTAGGTTGATTTTTTAGTACATGCTGAACATGAATTCAGCAGTACATCCCTAGTTTTATTTCTTTGTGTGTCTTGTTTCAATAAAGTATACTATCTGACATCTCTTTATGCAATTGCTGTTATCTGTTTTGGATATACTAACATACCAGATTTTTGTTTTGTTTGCTATTGTAGGTTTATATTCGTTCTCATAACTTAGGTATATGCCCTAAATTCGAGGCACCTAACATTGTGATGCTAGAATTGAAGGGATGTGGTGTTCTATTCAGGCGGTTGTAAATTGATGTAGTCTTGGTCTTATTTGCAGCTTAGGGCTTGAGTAATGGACATGACTTGAGCAAGTTTGTCTGGAAGTGAAGTCATAAATGCGAATTCTTGAAGGTAGAACCAAATCTTAAACTGTATGGAAGCTTTTTGGTTGTTAAACTTGTAATAGGAATATAGTTTCTGATTTAAACTTGTAATAGGAATATAGTTTTTGATTTCAGAAGATAGAATGAATTATTGAGTGAATGAATTGGAACTTACTGTATTTCAGATGGTTGAAAATGTATATTGAATACAAATTCAGTTTGGAAGTAATTATCAATTCAATTTTTTTAAAATCAGTTATGGAGTCATTTTAATCTAATACTGATCTGACCGGAGCTTCATATTCAGCTGAATCTGCTTTGGATTCAGCTGAATCAATTTCCTTTTTTTTTATATAAATATTATTAGTATAACGATTGTGTCTAGCAGTTTTATTTTTAGTACTGATGAAGGTAGACGTATTTTAAAACATTTAAAGAATCTCAGAGGCAGTCTTTTTGAGAAATAAGACTACAATCTTAGGGCTACCAGAAACAGTCCTTTTTAGAGCTTTTAAGTGCTTTTCTGGCAGACTTTTTTATTGCATTTTCCACTAGTGTACTAATACTTTCTGGTGAGCAAGGATTTTAATTCATAGAACTTTGAAAACTTCAAAGTTACGAATTTTATTGAAATCGAATGTCGAAATTTATTCCCAATATTGTCATTATAGGTAAACGACTTCAATGTCATCGAAAAGGGATGAAGATATTGGATACTATGCAGGATGTGTAAGTCAGTAGCATTACTAGTCATTAAGAATCGAATGCACTTGCATATTGGTACGTGGGTGATGCAAACCAATTCTACTTATGGATACTCTTTTTTTCTTCTTAGGATCTGCTTACATGCTTGGAAGATAAACCAGTTATAATCTTCTGTTGTACAACGATGTTAGTGTTGCATTTCAAATTAAATTTGGACCCTGAATGTTTTTCGAGATCAATCATGATTATAAATATTCCACAATTTTATGTTCCAGGAGTATATTCTAGCATCGTGTTTGGTCTCAGTACAAACTTTTGGATGGCAGTTTCCATGAGATTTCTTGTTGGAGCCTCCACCGTATCTTTCTATGAGGTTGTTCTGTGTTGAATTATTTGCAGGCTTATGCCATCAAAGTGTTGGCACTTTTGTTTGTAAGTTTTCGCAAAGTTATGTCTCATTTATTGATTGTGCTGGATACGTATCTGTATATTTCAATAGGGATGATAGTTGGTCCTGCTATGGTACCTATCTTCGAAGAAATGGTTTTTTTTCGTATGCATATTATTTTCTCTTTTGCTGGTATGAATAAGAACCAATAGTTGTATGAATACTTCAGGTTGCTGCTCTTTAATTCCGTAAATATATGATGCAGTAAGTAAATTAACCTGGGTGCTATTTTATTTTAATATTGCCTTTCCTAAACCACTATTTGTGTGTGATCTTGGAACTCTTAAAATTTGTGTAACCAGGTTGGTGAAGATGTGGCGGAAAATTGAGAAAAGCAATAGAAAGGAAAGGGGTTTATGTGTGTATCGCAGTTATCGTAAGCTTACAGTGGCCTCTTCTTGGGTTTAACTCTTTCCATGGTAAAACTTTCTTGTGTTTGTTGATATGTTTGAAAACTTGATCATTGTAGGTGAATGGCACTATAAGCACACCTTTCTCTAACAGAACACGACCATTCTCTTGATCTCCAGAGTTTAATGCTGGTGAACAGGTAATATTCAACTGCAATTTTATATTTGACTGACATTCTCCACTTGTCAATCTTTTCAAGAATATTAGTCTGAAACTGGCTGAGGAAATTTCTGGGATGTATTTGAGGGACATTGTACGGAGAGTTTTATTGAAACTGGCTGAAGAAAATGCTTTCTTTAGTGTTGATATTGCAAAGCCGCAAAAATAATAAAAATTGTGATTGCATGATTGATCAAATCATAGATGCAAGTGTGATGCCATGCGATCGAGATGGTGGAGTATTTGGAAATGTTTCAAGAGGTGAAAAGATTATTTGGGCCTGAAACATATAGAGCGACTAATTCAGAGTTGTCAAGGTGACAGTTCAGTTTCATTGTTCAATGTGTCTTGGGATTGTTAGTATTTTTCTTTCAATTTGTATATTATTCTGGATAATTAATAAAGTTAATTTTAACCATTTGCTTAAGATTATATTTCTTTTTCGCTTTCAGTCCCGTTTAGATTCAACCAAAACCACTTTCAGATACACCAAATCTGAATATGACTACCAAAATTTGAATCAGTAGCCAAAAAATTATGGAACGAAATCTGAATTTGACTACCAAAATCTGATTCAATAACCAGAACATCTGACTACCAAAATTTGATTCGAATTAGTGTTTCATTTTAATGAAAATGCCTTGATTATAACATATACTAACCGTTATTATATTTTACATGACAAAACCGTGATATTTAATTACAGATTCTATGTGTGGTTTTGAATCACAAATTTTATTCGTCATATTTAATAATGTACTCCATTTGTTATTTATAAAGAGTCACACCAAATAAATAACGGTTCGAATAACAGATGAGAACCGTGATAAATCATGTTTTATAACAGATTTCGTTCGTCATTTATAGCCTCTTCTGGACTAGTGAGCCCCGTACAGGTTGTTCCCAAGAAATAAGGTATCACTGTAGTCCAGAATGATAACAATGAGTTAATCCCAACCCGAGTGACCACGGAATGGCGTGTCTGTATTGAATATAGGAAATTGAATAAGGTCACAAGGAAGGATCACTTTCCCCTTCCTTTTATCGACCAAATGCTAGAGCGATTGGCTGGATATAGTTATTATTTCTTCTTAGACGGCTTCTCCGGTTATAATCAGATTGTTATTTCCCAGAAGACCAAGAGAAAACCACTTTTACCTGTCCCTTTGGTACCTTTGCGTATAGATGCATGCCTTTTGGGCTATGTAATGCCCCTGCAACCTTTCAGCGTTGTATGATGAGCATATTTTCTGATATGGTAGAACGATTTTTAGTGGTCTTTATGGATGATTTTTCAGTGATTGGTTCATCTTTTGATGAGTGCTTGCATCATTTGACATTAGTGTTGACTAGGTGTAAGGAAAAGAATTTAGTGCTTAATTGGGAAAAATTCCATTTCATGGTTAAATCAGGAATTGTTTTAGGGCACATCCTTTCTTCAAAGGGTATAGAGGTAGACAAAGCCAAAGTTGACCTTATTAAGACAGGTCCCAAAAACCGTAAAAGATATTAGGTCATTCTTAGGGCATGCTGGTTTTTACCGTCGATTCATTAAGGATTTTAGCTTGATTTCTAGACCTCTTTGCAATTTGCTTGCAAAAGATTTTAAGTTTGTCTTTGATGATGCTTGTTTAGAGGCTTTTGAAAAGCTTAAGAATTTACTCACTACTTCCCCGATAGTCCAGGCACCTAACTGGAACCTACCATTTGAGATTATGTGTGATGCTTCAGATTATGCTATAGGCATTGTGCTTGGTCAGCGAGAAAACAAATTACTTCATGTGATTTACTATGCTAGCAAAACTCTGAATGATGCCCAAATGAACTATACAACTACCAATAAGGAACTATTAGCCATCGTGTTTTCCTTGGATAAGTTTAGATCCTACCTATTAGGTTCTAAGATCGTAATTTATACTGATCATGCGGCTTTAAAATACCTTTTGTCTAAGAAGGATACCAAACCTAGATTGATTAGGTGGATCCTATTGTTACAAGAATTTTCTCCAGACATTAGAGACAAAAAGGGTACATAAAATGTAGTAGTAGACCACTTGTCTAGGCTAGTTGTTAGTTCCCCTAATGATTCCCTTACCATAAGGGATAGATTTCCTCATGAACAATTGTTTTCTGTTTCCCAATCACCTTGGTATGCAAATATAGTGAATTATCTTGTTACTGGTCGAATGCCTCAACATTGGGGTAAACAAGATCGTTCTAGGTTTTTAGCCGAGGTTAAGCATTTCTTTTGGGACGATCCTTATCTGTTTAAGTATTGTCCAGACAAGATTATTAGGATATGTGTACATGAGAGTGACCAGTCTATTATTATCTCCTTTTGTCACGAACATGCATGTGGGGGTCATTTTAGTGCTAAGAAGACTGCTGCTAAGATTTTGTAGTGTGGATTTTACTAGCCTTCGTTGTTTAAAGACTCCCATAGTCATTGTGTTTCTTGTGAGAATTGCCAGAATTTAGGAACCATTTCCCGTAGAAATATGATGCCTTTGAACCCTATCTTAGTGATTGAGGTCTTTGATGTGTGGGGCATTGATTTTATGGGTCCATTTCCTAATTCTTTTGGTTATCTTTATATACTTGTCACTGTAGACTACGTGTTTAAGTGGATTGAGGCAGTTCTGTGTAAAACAAATGACCACAGGGTCATAGTCCAGTTTTTGAAAGAGAATATACTTACACGTTTTGGTACACTGCGAGCTATAATTAGTGATGGAGGTTCACACTTTTGTAATAGACTGTTTTCTCTTTTAATGAAACAATATGGTATTACCCATAAAGTAGCAACCCTATATCACCCACAGACTAGTGTTCAGGTAGAGGTTTCCAATAGAGAAATTAAGCGTATTCTAGAGAAAATAGTTAATCCTAATAGGAAAGATTGCTTGTCGAGGCTTACTGATGCCTTATGGGCTTACCGTACTGAGTTTAAGACACCCATTGGAATGTCACCTTATCGTTTAGTATTTGGCAAGGCATGTCACCTGCCTGTTGAGTTAGAGCATAGAGCCTATTGGGCTATTAAGCAGTTATACTTTTCACTTGACAAGGCAGGAGCTCACAGAAAGCTCCAGCTCAATGAGTTGGACGAGATTCGTAGAGATGCATACGATAGTGCTAAGGAGTATAAGAACAAAATGAAACTTGTGCATGATAAGAATATTTTACGAAAGTCATTTTCTCCAAGTCAAAAGTTCTTCTGTATGACACTCGTTTGCATCTATTTCCCGGGAAGTTGCGCTCTCGGTGGACCGGTCCTTTTGTGGTACGTACTGTTTTTCCTCAAGGCGCTATCGAGATTGAGACACCATATGGTAGTAGTTCTTCAAAGGTTAACGGTCAGCGATTGAAGCCCTTTTTAGAGCCTTTTCCATCATGTGATATTGAGGAGGTCCATGTTTACCTTGATTGACCATCGAGGCGGTTTTGTATGTTGTATATTATTTTTGTAGGTTTTTGGTTATAATTCACCTAGGTACTATCTTTCCGACTTTTCTCTTTACTATTTCCTCATGCTATTTTTATTTTTGGTATTGTTCTTTGATTAGAAACAATGAGGACAATGTTAGATTTATGTTGGGGGGTAGGGTAGAAACTTTTTGTTACCTTTTCGTCGTAATAAATAAACTCCAGATCCTAGAAATTTATGCATATTTAGGATGGCACTAACCAATCTAAGTGGTGGAAACATTTTGGTTGTAGGAGTTGAGGAACCAATCTGATTAGATGGAAACATCTAGAAGAGTCTATTCATAAAAGCACATAGCTCAGGTGTTAGAAATAACATGATAGTTTCTCCATATCTCGTTGAGTCCTTTTCACTTCTATTTTTATTTTATTTTGTTTTTAAACTATGTTTCTCTAAGTGATTAGATAGGGCTCACGAATCAAGTTGTTACCAATTCTAGGGTGAAATAGAGTGACTGAGATACAAAAAAAAAAAAAAGACCAGACCAATTAGACCAATCGGAATAAATATTAACACTTGGATAGCAATATGTGTGTGTTCTCCTTGTCTCCGTCTCCTAAACAAGCGTGGAACGCAGGATCCACGGGAATTACCATGTAATCTGCTGACAAGAAGCATGCACTTGGATCCACAAGATCTAATCATGTTGTTAAAAAAAAATGTTAAAGTTCAGTGAATAAATTGACCGCTAGTTCCCTTGTATATGCCTGACGAGTTGATCTAGAAATAGGATTGTCGACTACTAGTTCCCTTGTATATGCCACTGTGTTGATATTAGTCATACCAGTATCTCATTCCATTAGGATAGGTTCATTTTGGCGGAGGCCTTCAGACAGATATGGGAAACACCGTTCGCTTAGTAAACATCAAAACCATCTATGTTTTTCTCTATATCCATCTCTTGATCTATCCATGTGATTAGTTTTGACTCCGGTTATGATGTCTATAGTGATACTATCTGAGTAGAGCTCTGTCACTTATATATGAATTTTAGTATGCTTGAGTGCAAACTCGTGTACAACAATTGGAATTTAGCATCAGGGTACTTCCTCTTGTAGTCAATAAGTATGCCAACTAAGGAGATTCTTTAGTGCCTTCCAAGGTTTTGCGTAGATAGCTAGGGTCTAGAGTAAAGGTTTTGTGGGTATATCTCTGGTAAGCCCTCCCGAGACTATAACTCGGCCACTAGGGACACCTAGGGGTTCAAAGGCTTATTGCATATGCTAAATGCAATCGACGATGCCTGCGACTGTCAGTTAGGATTTTATTTCTATTTTATTTTTGCTCGAGGACTAGCAAACAATAATTTGGGGGTATTTGATAGACACATTTTTGTGTCTAATTTGTCTTGCTTCTATATATTGATAGTGCTCATTTTTGTACTTATTATGGTATTTTATGTGTGTAGGTATTCTTGGCCAATAAACATTTTTGGAAAAATCAGCTCGAAAAGTTGTCTAAAGGCACCCGGAGGAATTGATTTTGCCACCCACTTTTTGGATAAAGGGACACCTCAAGGCACCCCACATGCACCTGCTAAAGGCACCCCTACTCTGGGTAGGGGGAACTTCTTCTTCACAAATTCAAATGATGCTTTTTGGCGGGAAAAATGGCAGCAGCGAAGCAGAATTTGTGTTGGATTTCTCGGAGAGTTTTGACGAGATTCAATGGCTTATTTTCATTGGGATGGACCTGTTAGAGCACAACAAGGTTGGTACGAGTGTTTGGATCGATCAGAATGGGTTGCATGGTCGTGTTGGAGAGAAACAGAGGTGATGGAAGTTTCGGGAATTCTCTTGTTTATATTTGGAAGTTACGGGAGATTTAAGGCAAGATAACCCTCCCTGAGATTCGTATCTATCAAATAGAGGGATTGGAATAACTTGGATGGCTCAGAAACGCATAGAGAAGAGTTTGAGAAATAGAAAATTCTGAGACTTTCTACCAAAGAAAAGAGGAGATTTAATCATGATTTAGGGTTGTTGTTGGCTATATATAGGTGGGGTTCAAGTCAGAGAAGGGTTACGTACACATTGGAGCAGTTTCATAGCAATTTAGAACACCACAGAGCTGAGAAGATCGAGTTGCAGGAAGTTTACGTTTTCTGCTGCTGCTGAAGAACACGAAGAACAAAAGGCCATTGAAGACGGTCGTTTTGAGGGTCTTAAAATTAGCGACAAAGAAACAGTGTTTACAACAATTTTCTGTAACAGTTCCATTGTATCGTTGTTATTTAACGCCGACACACTGTTGCAAACAGTCTGTGTTATTAGTTTTCACTCTGTGTTAT